>CM035108.1:48636359-49236359 GCA_020205505.1 Panax japonicus
TTAGGGGTTTAGGCCCCACTAACGGGAATAAATATATAGTGAACTGTCCAATCAAAGTTTAAGTGGTTCACAATCTCACACGTGTCCATCTTTCCTTTATTTTCGCCAAAGATTATGTAGATTCACCGTGCTTATTCTGTAGCCTTCACGGACCAATAGTACCTCTTCACGTGTCTTACCTAGAACTAGCGCCGAAACATCTAGATTTAGATCAAAGTTCAAGCGGTTCACAATATCACACGTGTCCATCCTTCCTTTTTTCCCGAGGAAGATTATGTTAATTCACCGTCCCTATCTTCGGTAGCATTCACGGACCAATAGCACCTCTTCGCGTGTCCATCTTTCCTTTACATGATTTTTTTAAAAATAAAATAAAATGAAATACAGCACAATAATGTAAAATATCTAATTATAAAATAATACTAATAAATAAAATATTTAAATGAAAATTTCCTCTTAAAAAAATATTCTCAGGGAGACTTAATAATATTTCTAATTTGGTGATTAAACTATAAGATATTGTCGTTAATCGGCTGTTATTTTGTAATATACGTGATGACCCACCTTATATAAAGAGAACATATATAAAAATATTATCTTAACATTAAAAATATTAATTAGTTTTTATTAAAACTATAATTTACTATTTTTTGAAATTAAAAATTTGGTAGTAAATCCGAAATGTAAGTGGGGGTGGAAGGTGGTGGTGGGACCCCGTTGTAGAGACCATTAGGTCGTTGAAAGCAAGTAGTGGTACTAGTGGCATGGACGCTGCAAAATATTTTTTCCTCCTAATTCTACCAAAAAGAGTTATACATTTGACGTTCTCCTATATAATTATTTTATCTTCATTTTAAAATGTTCATAATTATTTTATAGCTGTGATATAAAAATGAAATTGTGATAATAATCTGAGAACATTATGTCAGACTTATTTTGGTAGAAAGAATCTTATTTGTTATTTATTTTTTGTTTTATAATTCTTTTTCTATTTTAGTTATATATTAGTGAAAATAAATAACAGAATATAAGGTTCTTAATTTTATTTTCCATGTCCATATATTGAACTAATAATCTTATTTTTGGGGGATAAACAGGCTAAAAATAAGTTTTAACCATAGTTTATAATTTGCAAACATGATCCTTTTGTAAAGCACAAAGAATATTATACAATATCAATAAAAATGGGACTATTTTTGTGGGATATAGAGTATTATTCTTTAGCCCTTACTAATTCTTATTTTTCATATTGAAACTAGAATAATTTATAATAGGTTACAATAATACATTTTTTTTGTGGATATGAAAATTGTACATAAAAACTAGACATAAGTGTGTTTTAACTCCCAATGGTGAGTAAAATATAAATAGGTGAAATTCAAATATACAAATGTCTATTTTCATGTCTAATTACATAAAATTAACTTCATGGTAACTTGGTCAATTGACCAATATAGTGCTGACATGCAAAGAGAGATCACAACTCACCCACCTGCGTATCGATACTGTATTGACAAAATTAATCAAAATCAACTTCATACTAACTATTGCCCTTTATTCTTATTTCAACAATAATTTGGACAACTTATTACGCTGACCCTGGTAGCATAAATCGAGAATGGCTAGCATGAAGTGAATTTTATGGTAAGTTCATTTCATGCCTGATACATTGCTGATACGCAGACGAAAAGATTATCCTCTTATTTGTGTGTTAACACTGTATTGAGTATGAAATGAACTTAACATCGAAGTTGAATCCATGTTATCCACATCCGCATAAATCATTGTGAACTTGTAAAAATTAAACCACTCCTCAACTTCCTTTCACCATATATATACCTCTCTTGACCCTTCACTTCCCACTCCACTCGCACTCCACCCTCACCCTTCTCTCTCCCTCTGTCCGAACACTAGCTCCTTTTATTCTCTCTATTTATATATACATATTTTTGTATAAATTAGTTAATTTAAAAATATGACAAAAGACGTAGAGGTGGCGGAGCAGGGCTCATTCTCCGGCAAGGACTACCACGAGCCGCCGCCGGTGGCGCTGATAGACCCGGATGAGCTAACAAGTGGTCATTCTACAGGGCGCTCATTGCTGAGTTCATTGCCACCCTTCTGTTCCTTTACATTACGGTATTGACGGTGATTGGTTACAAGAGCCAGACTGATCCCACCAAGGTTGGGGTGGACCAATGCGGGGGTGTGGGAATTCTGGGTATTGCTTGGGCATTTGGTGGCATGATCTTTGTTCTTGTTTACTGCACTGCCGGTATCTCTGGTGGGTCCCCTCTCCTCTCTCTAACACACACAAACATGGTTTTTCCCCGAAAATTTTGTATCTGAAAAATACTCCTTGTTTGTCAATTCTATGATCTTAACATACGAATTCTTAATATATACATACATATGTATATATATATACACATATATATGTGTGTGTGTGTACATACAAATGTGTTTAAATCTCGGAACCCACTAAACGTGTCAATTAATAAACACTAAGAAAGGTAATCATGGATTGGAGTTTTGGGGCAAGCTAGCAACTAGCAAGTTTATTTATATTGAATAGTTTGTGATGTTAATTATGTATGGTGCAGGGGGTCACATTAACCCAGCGGTGACATTTGGTCTTTTTCTGGCCCGGAAGGTGTCACTAATTAGGGCTGTTATGTACATGGTGGCTCAGTGCTTGGGGGCCATATGTGGGGTTGGGCTTGTTAAGGCCTTCCAGCAGCCCTACTACAAGAGGTACGGCGGTGGGGCCAATGAGCTGGCCGACGGCTACAGCAAAGGCACTGGATTGGCCGCCGAGATCATCGGAACTTTCGTCCTTGTTTACACTGTCTTCTCCGCCACTGATCCGAAGAGGAACGCCAGGGATTCCCATGTACCCGTAAGTACCTTCTCACTCCTCCATTTCCCCCCCCCCCCCCTATTTTTAACATTTCCAATTAATGTTGCTATTTTTGGCTAGGGATTTGTTGTTATACGCAGTAATTTATTTTACCATTAAGAGGAGCACAAATTACTACTACGTTTTTGTTTTTCAGCAAACTTATTGGGCATTCAGCGCATCTTGTTCGTTCCCCATTAATTTATTCTTTAATATAAGTTGTTTTAGAGAAATATTTTTATTTCTTGATATAAGTCATTTTAAAATTTCAAATAAATATTAATGACTTAGTTTCTAATAGTATTACTCGAAGTATTAAATATAGTTTTAGTTTTCTCATTATTTTTATCTAATAAATAATATTTTTTTCAATACAAAGACAATATAGACAATTGACATTATATTTAATGCTATACAATTATTTTTTAATATTTGTACACAACTCTAAAACGATTTATATTAAAGAATAAAAAAAAAAAATAATCGTATTAATTTCATGCACATAGATTAAAAAAATTATTTAATACTATCATTTACTAAAATTAAAATTTGTGTAAAATTTTATCATTATTCCTCCTTGAGAAATTAAAAACTACTAATACAAACACAATTTCTTGGGACCATACTGTGGAGACAGTTGGTAGCATGTGCTCTCTTGAATTGGAGTGGAGATCATGTGGCTGTGGTTAAATCAATCATATGAAATGAGAGCAAAAGGACATACTTTTGGCTGTATCCTTTTTCTAAAAGTAGAAGATCTTGGCCACCGATTCCCTTCCTCAAACTGAATGGTTGGCTTATAATAATATTCAGATCTCATTTTCTTTAATAAATGTATTCCATTTACTAAAGTAGATGTTCCTTTGTTTGTCTCATTGTCTTACTAGTTTATTCAACAAAAAATTAACCTACATGAAAAAAATAATAATATTTTTACACAATTCTTTTACATGAATACGTGGCCCATTTATTGTCCATGTGAGAAAAAATCATATTTAAATATTATTTTTTTTATAAAAATATAAATTTTCAAAATAATATTCATGTTCTTTTGTAATAGAAAAGAATCCTATACAAAAGAAAGAGAAAAGGGGCTAAACTTTTGACAAATTATTCAGTTACCTGACCATTGACATAACAATATATCATACTTGAACATTCTTAATTATGTGAGAGAATATGATAAAGTGAGTACGTATCACTCGTACAAAATAAATAGTGTTATGTTTGATAACATTTTATATGTTCAATAGCATTGTTTTTCAAATGCTTTAATTTGTACTCGTTAATACTTTTACATATTTGTACAAATTCATAGTAAAAATTAATAATTTGTTTTAACCTCAAAATCAACAAAATTTTATTAATAAACATTTCTTTGTAATTTTTTAAACTCAAGGTGTTGGCTCCTCTTCCAATTGGATTTGCCGTGTTTATGGTTCACCTGGCCACCATTCCAATCACCGGAACTGGAATTAACCCGGCAAGGAGTCTCGGAGCTGCAGTGATTTACAACCAGGACAAGGCTTGGGATGACCATGTCAGTATATTATTTATTTATTTTACATAAAAGCTAGCCTTTGAGTTAATTAGGGTAAAACTACATGCATGTTGAATATGTGTTTCGATAGATACAACATTTTATTATACATATATAATCTATTCTTTTGAAATATCTTTTCCTAAGACTCCAATTTATTTATTTCTTATTTTGCAGTGGCTATTCTGGGTTGGACCCTTCATTGGTGCAGCTATTGCAGCCTTTTATCACCAGTTCATTTTGAGAGCGGGTGCCGTTAAAGCCCTTGGCTCATTCAGGAGTAATGCTTGATCCTTTTGAGGAGTTGTTTGTCAATTTAGCTAGCAACAAAATCATTTAGAAGAATAATGAAAGCAATGTTTGTGTATGAAGTTTCTTTGACTCGCTGTCTCAATTGCTCTTCAAGAAAATGTAGATATGTGTCAATGTATTTAGAAAGGGGAAGCTTTTTTGTATGCCCTTTATCCTTGGCACTTGGAATTTGAATCTACTTGTTGTTCTATTTCTATTATTATTATTAATTATTACTCCTATTAATTATTCCTTCTATGAAAATTCTATTTCCCATCTCAATTGCAATTATATATATATATAAGTATACACCACTATTTTTATGAAGTTGATGTATTGGAATAATTGTGAAGCATGCAAAGTAATGCAAGTGGAGTTGGAAAGAGAAGGCTTTTAGCTTCTCCTTTTCCATGGCACTTCACTTTGCTTCCTATATACGTTGCTGTCATCTTTTTAACAATTTCTCAATGTATATTAATTTTAGACCATAAAAGTACAGGACATCTAGATGTTGCGTTTGATTCTCATTTTTAGCTTGAATGGAATGAAATGGGCGACAGAATGGAATGAACTAAATAATAGAATGAGAATGATCATTCTTCTCTTTATATATGTGTTAACCCCAAAATCTTTTGTCACGTCCCAATCACGTAAGACGTTCTGATCCTGCATATTAAACATAGTCAACACCAAAAGCTTGACGGCTTCGACCGTCGGGTGATAGCTCAGGCGTGAGAGTCAGTACAGGCGATCACAAGGGTTAACAATGGATGATAAAATATCTAGTGTATTGAGAGAGATAAAATTATCAGTTGTGTGTGTATACCTTTTTCTTGAAGACTTCCTTACTATGTTATGCTCTCTAGCCCGGTTTACCGTGCCACCCACTACCTCTGACACAACCCCCTGATCTGATGGTTTCTGCCAACTGGGTACAGTCCACCCACTACCTGTAGTCACTGTTTCCTATCGCCGGCCATCCAAGAATCCCATCCACATTAATGCATGGCAGATACAATAGTCAATTGTCATGCTTTTTTATCATTACCGGTCAAAGATGGAGATATTTAATATCTAATGGGTCAGCCCACTAATCCGACCCAGTCTTATAAGGACTCAACATGAATAAGATGGTGACTAAGCCCAATAACTTTTAGGACCCAATAGTGGAGACCCAATGGACTAACCAAATAAATAAGCCCAACCCATTCAGCCTAATATGAGAAATATCATGTCCCAACAATATGTTTTGTTGGTTCATTTCATTTCTTTAAGAATGGAAAAAATCGTCGCTATAATTGGTTCGTTTTTGGTTATATATATTCATTATTTTTAAACCTTAAACAGAAGAAGTAAAAAAAGTAGATATAGAAAGTAAAATATTTCTAGGAAAAGAAAGTAATTAAAAAATAGAGAGAGTGATCACTCAAAAAACTTTCAATCCATGTGTGCGTGAATAATCTCCTCAATGCCCCTCTGACTGACTAGATAGCCCAGAAGTTTACCAGCACCGAGTCTAAAGGTGCACTTCATCGGATTGAGCCTTAATTTGTGATGGTGGACTATCTGAAAGCATTCCTCCAGATGCTTTTGGACAAGCATGCTCTTCACAATCATATCATCCACGTATACCTCCATATTCCTTCCGAGCTGTTTCTGGAAGACAAAGTTCATCATTCTTTGATAAGTGGCTCCAGTATTGATTAAGCCAAATGTCATCTTTTTGTAGGCGTACACCGAACGGTGTGTGATGAAAGCTGTCTTCGGAATGTCCTCCTTGCACATGGAGATTTGATGATAACCTGAAAAAGCATCCATAAAGCTTAGTAATGCATACCCCGAAGTGGCATTGATGAGCTGATCAATATGGAGTAGAGGATAGAAGTCCTTTGGACATGCTTTGTTCAGGTCCGTGTAGTCGATGTAAACCCGCCATTTTCCATTCTGCTTCTACACCAACACTACATTAGCCATCCACTCGGGATAGTCGATCTCAAAGATGACGTCAGCAGCTATCAGCTTGGCAATCTCTTCATCAATGATCCTCTGACGCTCAGGTGTAAAGATCTGCCTTTTCTGTCGAACTGGCTTCTTTGATGGGTCTACATCGAGTCTGTGCACAGCAATCTTCTGGCTAACTCCAGGCATATCCTGAGATTCCCATGCAAAGATATCCGCATAACAGCAAAGAAGTTCCATAAGGTTTGTCTGAAAAGGTTCCGATAAACTTGAACCTATCTTCACTGTTTTGTCCTTCTTCCCAAGGACAAGCTCGATCTCCTCTGTCTCTCCCACTGGCATGACCAATGGCTCTGAACTACTTTCAGTGAATGGCTCGATCTCTATCGCCATGGTCTGCTTTTGCTTGCTGACCCCTACTCCCGAGGCAATCACGAAATTCCTATAACATCATTTGGCCAGGTCTAAGTCCCCTTCTACTTCTCCAACTCCATGGGTCGTGGGGAACTTAATTTTAAAATGAGGGATGGAAGTCACTGCTTGGAGAGCAGTCAAGGTAGGTCGTCCTAGTATGGCGTTGTAGGCCGAATCTACATGCACAACATGAAATTTACATGTTATTTCTACCTGTTATGGAGCAGTACTGAAGATAACCGGTAGCTCAATAGTTCCTGCCATCAAGATGCATCCTCTGATAGGCATGGGCATACAGAATATCCACAGAAGACTCGTTGTCTATCATCATTCGCTTCATATCAACCAAACCCACTTGTTCTGTGATCACCAAAGCTCATTCATGGGGTTCGATGGGCTCCGAAGGATAATTTGCATCACTGAAGGATATAACTGTCCCTGGAAATGGTCTATTGATCTTAGGGGAACACCCACCATGGACATGACCGAATCTAGATACCCTCTCCTCTTGTTCCCCACCAGCTTCCCTGCTGTCCCACTGGTTATTACATCAACGACGTGCCTTAGTGGTGGTGTTGGAGCAGTTTGGACGGGTGGAACCGCTTGAATCGTCTGAACAGTACAGTCAACATTCTGTTGATCCTGTTGGTCCCTCCCGGCCACATATTGAACCAGCAAATCGCTTTGAACCTTCCTCTCCATAAAATCTTTCAAATTGCAACACTCATTAGTGTCATGACCTGCAGCTTGATGATAACCATAATATTTTTGAGCATTGCCTTGTCCTGGATTATAGTTATCATGAGGTGGTTCAAAGAAAGATTGGCCCCTGATATGATCCAAAATCACCGACCTATCCGTATTCAATTTGGTGTAAACCTTGTTCACCTTCGGGGTGGGAGCAGGTGGGCGATTACTTCACTGTCGCCATGTGTTGTTGTACTTCTTAGAGCTGCCCTCTGGCCGATCATTATACCCCCCACCTTCTTCTGATCGCCATCAGCCTTAGAAGTATCTGCCTCCTTCATTCGGTCCGAAGAAGGACGCTTCAGGCTATTTATAGCCTCCTCCACCACAATATAGACTTCCGCTTTATCAAAAGCTTCGGCCAAGCTCTTCGGATGGTGAAACATCAGTTTCTTCACCAACTTTTTGGACTTCACTAGATCTAGCCCGTTCTGAAATAACCCTACAGCCTAAAGATCATTTAGGTCGGACACTTGGCCAATGGCTTCTCTAAACCTCTTCACATACTAGCCCAAAGACTCATTGGTAAACTGCCGAACCTGTTCTAAAGAACCCGTAGGCTTCCCTCTTCTTCGATTGCTCCCAAAATGAGCATGAAATTTGTCACATAGCTCGGACCATGACGAGACCGAGTCTTCAGGTAAAGTTCCCATCCACTGCCTTGCATCCTTCCTTAACGTTGTAACAAACGTATGGCACTTGGCAGCATCGATAAAATTATAATAATCCATCAGCTGGTCGAACGCCTGACTATGGTCATAAGGGTCTCTAGACCCATCATAACTTTTCATGTGAGGCAACTTCTTGGTGGTGTCTGCCTTCTCCTTAAGAATATCCGAGAAAAAAGGAGATGCCTTCACCTGTTGAACCTCAGCCAACTGCTTCCGGAGCTCCTTCAACTCCTTCACCAAGAAATCTACGCCCTCCGGTTGCGAGGAGACCTCTTTGTCTGGTGATTCTTTCCTATTCTGAACGAATCGACCCCCTCTATCAGAAACCACTGCCTTTGATGGGCTTCTGGACTTACTTCGGCGTGTGGTCCTGTCATCGCGATGAGAGTGCTCATGACACTGCCCTCCCCTTCTATTTTCTGGCACAATCTCTCTCGACCTACTCCTCTGTCTGCCACCATCTCAACCTCGAGAACCAACGACAATAAGTGATCTCCTCGATGCCTCAGGAGTTCTGCTCCTCGATTTCCTTTGGTCATGAGAACGGCCTCGAGACTTATGTACGAAATGCTCCAGCTCTTTCCCCTCTCGCCGTTGTATCTCTTTATGCCTACTACGCTTCTCGGACTGGACATAAGTAGACGCCACGTCTTTCAGATCGGCCATCTGAAGCATCTTCACAACTATATCTTCCCTCTGCTTCAGAAGGACCTCTAAAGCTTTATCTGCCTCTTCTGCCATCTTTGCCAACTTGGCAGTTTTGTCATCTTGACCATTTCGGTGGTAAGTTTTAGGCGGAGAACCCTCCACCTGCCTCCGATCTTGATCATGGCCATTGTCATCAGCAAACACCAACCTCCGTCTGGCCCCACCATCTCAATTGTAATTATATATATATAAGTCTACACCACTTATGATTTTTATGAAGTTGATGTATTGGAATAATTGTGAAGCATGCAAAGTAATGCAAATGGAGTTGGAAAGAGAAGGCTTTTAGCTTCTCCTTTTCCATGGCACTTCACTTTGATTCCTATATACGTTGCTGTCATCTTTTTAACAATTTCTCAATGTATATTAATTTTAGACCATAAAAGTACAGGACATCTAGATGTTGCGTTTGATTCTCATTTTTAGCTTGAATGGAATTAATTGGGCGATAGAATGGAATGAACTAAATAATAGAATGAGAATGATCATTCTTCTCTTTATATATGTGTTAACGCCAAGATCTTCTGCCACGTCCCAATCACGTAAGACGTTCTGATCCTGCACACTAAACACAGTCAACACCAAAAGCTTGACGGCTTTGACCGTCGGGGGATAGCTCAGGCGTGAGAGTCAGTACAGGCGATCACAAGGGTTAACAATGGATGATAAAATATCTAGTGTACTGAGAGAGATAAAATTATCAGTTATGTGTGTGTATACCTTTTTCTTGAAGACTTCCTTACTATGTTATGCTCTCTAGCCCGATTTATCGTGCCACCCATTACCTCTGACACAACCCCCTGATCTGATGGTTTCTGCCAACTGGGTACAGTCCACCCACTACCTGTAGTCACTTTTTGCTACCGCCGGCCATCCAAGATTCCCATCCACATTAATGCATGGCAGATACAATAGTCAACTGTCATGCTTTTTTATCATTACCGGTCAGAGATGGAGATATTTAATATCTAATGGGTCAGCCCACTAATCCGACCCAGTCTTATAAGGACTCAACATGAATAAGATGGTGACTAAGCCCAATAACTTTTAGGACCCAATAGTGGAGACCCAATGGACTAACCAAATAAATAAGCCCAACCCATTCGGCCTAATATGAGAAATATCATTACCCAACAATATGTTTTGTTGGTTCATTTCATTTCTTTAAGAATGGAAAAAATCGTCGCTATAATTGGTTCATTTTTGGTTATATATATTCATTATTTTTAAACCTTAAACAGAAGAAGTAAAAAATGTAGATATAGAAAGTAAAATATTTCTAGGAAAAGAAAGTAATTAAAAAATAGAGAGAGTGATCACTCAAAAAACTTTCAATCCATGTGTGCGTGAATAATTTCAAAAATTCCTAATTTTCAATTTTGGGTTTTAAAAATTAGGGCTAAAATTAGAGATTTTACTTACAATAGTTCAATTTCCAGATGATAAGGGAACAATTGGAGGTTGTAGGTGGGAAGCCTCCAAAATAGGTATACATCACCTATCTTGGGTCGCCAAATACATGGTACAAAATTTAAATACAACTTAGTTATACATATGTCGTGTAAAATACGACAAAACATATGCTGTGAGTTTTAATACAAATATTGTCATCTAGACAATATCCACACTCAATGGAGTCCCCATTACAATTATTATCACACTATTCCATAGAATAGTGAGGACTACTAAAGCCACTTATACTGGATCATCACTCCATTCCCTGACTTATCCCAGTTATATTCTCATTTCTTGAAGAGAACAATGAAAGAAAGGGTGAGCTCAACTAGCCCAGTAAGAAATATTATGACTACGATAATACAGAATAAATTATCCTTAGCCTTCAACAGTATAACAACTGATAAAATATAATAGACAACAAGTTTTAGATCAACAACTGCAGCAGAAATAAGCGATCCATTAGAAGAGTCGAGTAGAGAATAAAATCAACTATCTTCTATAATTTAAAAACTTTTTCATCAACTTTATCGCTGAGACTCAGCTTAATAAATAAAATCAAATCATCCCTGCATCACGGCCAAGGATATTCATGTAATCATCACTGGTCATGATTATACCGAATAATCCCTGGTCATAATCATACCATAACTGTCCATCAATGCACTACGGGCCAATGAGGACTTTCATCACATCATTCGTTACATTATGGTCATGATTATACCGAATAATCCCTGGTCATAATCATACCAATATAAACATGAGGATGATGACAATGACATAATAATTCAATAAAAAAAGTTCAAGGATAAATTTTAAAGATTTATAATCTAATTTATCCAGAAATCAATAACGTCCAAATTGTCAACATGATACTGCTTTGTAGAGTAAAATTCAAGAATAATATTCATGTACCAAAAATAATTTGGACAGAAAAGAATCAATTTTTCATCGTGAATAGTACCCCGTGAATAGTACTTCAAAAATAGTACCTCGTGAATAGTACCCCGACATGAAAAGTACTCAAAATACCCGAGTGAATAATATTTGGGTGAATAGTAATCAGGTGAATAGTAACCCATGAATAGTAACTCGTGAATAGTACTCCGGCACGAAAAGTGTCCTGAATACCCGAGTGAATAATATTAGAGTGAATAGTAATCGAGTGAATAGTAACCCGTGAATAGTAACTCGTAAAAAAATCCACGTAAACAGATCATTTCCACAATTTAATAAAGAATGAATACAAAGGATCATTCACCATGCATACGGTAATCCACATAGATAGGTTATTCCAACAGAATAATAAAGAATGGAATAACAGAAGAATTCACCAGGCATACGATAGACCGTACAGACAGGTTATTCCAATAGAATAATAAATAATGGAACCTGGTCATGCGTAATACGCACAGACATGATATTCCAACATAATAATAAATAATGGAACTAGGTCATGCGTAATCCACACAGACAGGATATTCCAACAGAATAATAAAGAATAGAATAACAATAGATTTCACCAGGCATGCGATAAACAGCACAGACAGGTTATTCCAACAGAATAATAAAGAATGAAATAATAGAAGAATTTCACCATGTATGCGGTACTTCACATAGACAGGTTATTCCAACATAATAATAAAGAATGGAATAACAGAAGAATTTTACCATGTATGCGGTACTTCGCATAGACATATTATTCCAACATAATAATAAAGAATAGAATAACCGAAGAATTTAACCATGTATACTATAGTCCGCGTATACAGGTTATTCCAACAGAATAATAAGGAATGGAATAACAATAGTTCTCTTCATGAATACGAAAGAAATAATACCCCTTACCTTAGAAGAAAATTGGATACTGGAATAGTGAGGTAGCAGACTTCGCTTCTTCTTTCTCTCTATAATTTCTCTATAGCTTTAGTGAATTGGTGAAAAATAATGAAAGAATGAGCTTCTATTTATAGAAAAATATAGTGCCGATAATACGTTTTGGGGCTCAAAATATTACAGCATAATACCTTCCTCTTTCTCTTCATTTTTAATTTAGTCCTGCAAGTATTATCAAACTTGCACCATCTCCCCTAATAGTAAATCATGTGAATCAATAGTAAATCATGTGACTTAATAGTTCTATTCATGTGAAAAAATAATTACAGTATAGTACCTTCAACTATACCTCCATTTTAACTTAGTCATGCAAGAATTATCAATCTTGCACCACCTCCCCTAATAGTACAAGAATGTGAATCAATAGTACACACATGTTGTGACGCCCCAAAAATAGGTATACATCACCCATCTTGAGTCGCCAAAAAATACACTACTGACAACTTCATTTATACAACTGTTGAACTGTCGTGCAGAGTACGACCACAGTTAAACTGCGAGTTTTAATACAAATATATGTAACTCTCATGGTGCCTCCACCACAACCTTACAATGGTACGTTACAAAAAAGTACAATCAAAACTGTTTTAGAAATTAAAATATTTGGGAAGTGCTCAAGGAAACCTTCGTACATAGGAGGCTATAAATCTAAGTTATGATAGATATCATATGTCCACAGAATTATCCTTGGTTGACCCAATAGACCCCAAAGAAAAACGAGAAGATTACTATCATCTTCTTTTCAATGGTGAGTCTTCTCTTGACATATAACTATCTCCACTGTCTCCAAGTGAAAATTATATTTCAAATAAACTCCAAAATCATATAGGTAGTGCTCGTAGATATACTCAGTAAGTGGATGTGCACAACCCTGTCTTATGATAACACAAGGTTGTATGTCATTAGACATTTTGTATGATAGTAGAAAAACACACTTCCAAAGTTGGGTTCACCTCACCCTATTCGATTCATTAAAATTAAATATTAATTGACGTATACAATACGACACACTTATCTAAAGTTCTCAATAAAATTATTTCCATACTATTTAGGGAGAACCTCAATAGCTATAAACCACCGTTCTATTCCCCTGTTATCCCCGCTCGACTCGGTAACACTCATATTACCTGAAAGGAATTGTGAAGCAAAAGGGTGAGCACAACTAGCCCAGTAAAGAATATCATAACTAAAGATAATTAAATTATCAATAGCTTTCGTCAATAAAAATTCAGAGATTTAGAACATATGGTAGATGATAAAACTTTTCAACCATAGTTGCAGCGGAACGAGCAATCCATTAAAAGAGTCAAATAGACCATCAGGTCTATTATCTTCTCCATGTTAAAAGTCCACCAATAATGTTTTATTCCTATAACATCAATCAACAATTCATGTCCACAATCATATGAATAACTTATAATCATAATTGTGATTCTGAATTCCTTTTCGCACCCAAGACGAAGATAATTTTCATCACCTATCTTTACTTGAAACATCAAAAATCATGGTTATACCAAATTACAATTCCTGCTCATAATCATACTAATAAATTCATCTTTGCACTAAGGCCAAAGATATACAACTGTATAACCAATAACCAATAGTTTGTCTTTGCACTACAGGCCAAAGATATACAACTGTAAAACCAATAATGTTGAGACTCATCTTAATAGTATCACGACCACGAATTATCCATGCACTACGGCCAAGGATATTCGTGTTTTTAATTAGGGTCATGATTATATCGAATAATCCCTAGTCATAATCATTCCAAGTCCATCTATGTACTACGGGCCAAGGATGACTTTTACCACATCATTTGTAACATTACGGTCATGATCATGCCATAAAAAAATTCATCTTTGCACCTTTGGCCGAAGAGAATCCATAGCCATAATCATACCAAAAACTGTCCATCAATGCACTACGGGCCAATGAGGACTTTTTTCATATCATTTGTTACATTACGGTCATGATTATACCGAATAATCCCTGGTCATAATCATACCAAGTCCATCTATGTACTACAGGCCACATATGACTTTCAACATAATATAAACATGAGGATAATGACAATGATATAAAGATTTAATCAAATGAGATAAATGATAAATATTAAACATTTATAATATAGTTTATCCAGCGTTCAATAATAACCAAATGTTATCAATCACTTAATAATATCATTAATATTATAACAAGATTTTAATTATTTCTTAAACTTATAAATAATTTATTTTAATTGTTTACATTTTACCAAATAATGCATTCAATCATTCAAAAATGTCATACTCATAAGATTTCATCACCAATGATCAAATCCCTTATAAAAAATCTGCATATAACCTATATAGGATTCCCAAGCCATAAAATCCTATTCACTAATTTTCAACTTCACATAACATATTTAACTCATATACTCATAACTAGTGCATTTTCATGAAAAATACCAAATCAGTCCCAAAAATATTTCTTTTCTTGGATTTAGCAGAATATAGTCCCATATTGAACATATATTTTACTCAGAATTTTTAAAATTCATTTACTATTTTTCAAAAATTAATTTCTAATTAATTCCTCAAGAAATTATTTACCTCAAGTTTAACTCTAGAAATTCCCAAATCTTGACAGGATCTTACACATGTTAACGTGATCTTCCAGTTTAAATTTCATTATCATCGGAGTTATAGAACTCCGGTTATAGCATTTTTCGTCGGAAAAACCTAAATATTGAAATGATCATAACTTGCTCATTTTAAGTCAGAATAAGATCATTTTTGGACAGGAGGTACTTTATACCATATATTTTCATGTCCCAAAAGGCCAGAATTTTTCTCACAAATTAAGTGGCCAAAACAGCCCTTACAAAATTTTGGGCAATAGCCTTTTTGGTATTTTCAGTTTCTGACTCCTTTGCTAAAATCAGTCCACACGAAAATCTACAACACCTTTTCCAGTGACTCCACTTGGATAAGTTAGAAAACTCATAGATCTAACTCTAGGACTTGACCACACTCAAAAATTCGAAATATAATAGGATATATAGTCAATTGAATTTCATGTTCCATTTTCACCAAAATATGATTTTCAACCCTTTGTGATTTCTAAGAAACTTTCATGTTTTCACATAATAACTAACATAAATTATCATAACACTTACTAATACTACATATACCCATGATTTTCATCAGTCCAATGCTTTTATTATGACTTTGATCATAATCCACGTAAACAGATCATTTCCACAATGTAATATGGAATGAATACAAAGGATCATTCACCATGCATGTGGTAATCTACATAGACAGGTTATTCCAACAGAATAATAAAGAATGAAATAACTGAAGAATTCACTATGCATGCGATAGATCGCACAGATAGGTTATTCTCAACATAATAATAAAGAATAAAACCAGGTCATGCGTAAACGCACAAACATGATATTCCGACAGAATAATAAAGAACGAAACCAGGTCAGGCGAAATTCACACCGACAGGATATTTCAACAGAATAATAAAGAATGAAATAATAGAAGAATTTCACCATGTATGCGGTACTTCGCATAGATAGGTTATTCCAACATAATAATAAAGAATGGAATAATAGAAGAATTTCAACAAGTATGCAGGTTATTCCAACATAATAATAAAGAATGGAATAACAGAAGATCTTTTCATGAATACGAAAGAAATAATACCTCTTACGGGTACATCAAATAATATCCCTTACCTTATAAAGAAGAGTACTCCAACGGGTAGGGCAGGGATATACTTGAAGAAAACTTGCACTACGCTCAAAGCTTTCTTAAACTCTAAAGAAATACGCTCAAGATTATAGAAGAAGAATTCTCTCTACAGTTTCTCTCTCTAGAATTTCAGTGAATTCGTAAGAAATAATGAAGGAATTTGCTTCTATTTATAGGAGAATAGATTGAATAATAACTAATTTATGAACGGTCCAGATTAATTTACTTTTAAACGGATGGTCCAGATTGATTTACTATAAAATATTCTAATAAAATAAAATCTTTTAAATAAAATATAATATATTATATTTATAATCTAATAAAATGAATAATTTTATAAAAGTATTCTGTTTAATATAAAAAGATTTTACTATACAAACACTATGCATGTACTATGCAAACACTATGTATAATAAAATATAATATATTCTAATTATTGTCTAATAAAACAAATAACTTTATAAAAGTATTCTGTTTTATATAAAAAGTTTTACTATGCAAAATACTATGCATAATAGAATATAATATATTCTATTTATAGTCTAATAAAATGAATAACTTTATAAATGTATTCTGTTTTATATAAAAAGCTTTTCTGTTTTATTACATTAATAATACTAATAAAACAAAACTCATCATTATTATCATAATTTACACTATTAATCGACCATGTCATTTCCAAGAAAGAGGGGGCTTTCCAATAAGGATTTCTCCCTATTGGCGCGCAATTAGGTGACCAAACCTCTATTTGGCAGAACTTCTAGACATCGTTAATATTGTAAATAATAATGTTAATAACTTTGTTATCTCAATTATTGATTTAACAATATATAAAATATCGACAATAATTGAATCAAACTGAGTGACTTCTCACGTAAGCATTAATAATCAATACTGTGTTCTACTATGCAACCACGTGTATTTTACCACCGATTATTTTATGACAACTTGCTTACTTTGAAAAATTTTCAAATGTCACCCTTAACTTTAAAATTTTATCAATTTAACTATTCACCAAAATAGAAAAATTGAATACTTTTATTTCATAAAATTCGGGGTCTCACAATCTCCCCTCTATATGAAATTTTGCCCTCGAAATTTACGTACGTACCTGGTATTTCGAAGAGATGAGAATACCTTGCTTTCTTTTCTGATTGTACCTTCTTGGTTATTTCCTCTGTATCATGATTTTTCCATTGCTCATCTCCTGTGTTTCAGATATCATTCTTGAATATACTTCAAAAAAAAGGTTAATTGACATATCATAATTTGTCAATTTATCAAGTAAATAATTTCAGCTTAGGTAAGTCACACGCTAGCGAAGTATATTACTCGTCTCTTCCCTCCTAGTTCTAGACTCATATCTCCGCTAGGGACCATATCCCTAAGCTCTGAGACCAAATGTGACTCCCCCAAAATAGGTATACATCACTCATCTTGAGTCGCCAGAAAATACACTACTGACAACTTCATTTATATAACTGTTGAACTGTCGTGCAGAGTACGACCACAATTAAACTGCGAGTTTTAATACAAATGTATGTAACTCTCATGGTGCCTCAACCACAACCTTACAATGGTACGTTACATAAAAGTATAGTTAAAAACTATTTTAGAAATTAAAATCTTTGGGAAGTGCTCAAGGAAACCTTCGTACATAGGAGGCCATGAATCTAAGTTATGATAGATATCATATGTCCACAAAATTATCCTTGGTTGACCCAATAGACCCCAAAGAAAAATGAGAAGATTACTATCATCTTATTTCCAATGGTGAGTCTTCTCTTGACATATAACTATCTCCACTGTCTCCAAGTAAAAATTATTTTTCAAATAAACTCCAAGATCATATAGGTAGTGCTCGTAGATATACTCAGCAAGTGAAAGTGCACAACCTTATCTTACGATAAAACGAGGTTGTATGTCATTAGACATCTTGTATGATAGTGACAAAACACACTTCCAAAGTTGGATTCACCTCACCCTATTCGGTTCACCAAAATTAAATATCAAATGACGTATACAATCTGACACACTTATGTAAAGTTCTCAATCAAATTATTTTTATACTATTTAGGGAGAACCTCAACAGCTATAAACCACCGTTCTATTCCCCTGTTATCCCCGCTCGACTCGGTAACACTCATATTACCTGAAAGGAATTGTGAAGCAAAAGGGTGAGCACAACTAGTACAGTAAAGAATATCTTAACTAAAGATAATTAAATTATCAATAGCTTTCGTCAATAAAAAATCAGAGATTTAGAACATATGGTAGATGATAAAAAATTTCAACCATAGTTGCAGCGGAACGAGCAATCCATTAAAAGAGTCAAATAGACCATCAGGTCTATTATCTTTTCCATGTTAAAAGTCCATCAATAATATTTTATCCCTGTAACATCAATCAACAATTCATGTCCACAATTATATGAATAACTCATAATCATAATTGTGATTTTGAATTCCTTTTCGCACCCAAGACAAAGATAATTTTCATCACCTATCTTCACTTGAAACATCAAAAATCATGGTTATACCAAATTACAATTCCTGCTCATAATCATACTAATAAATTCATCTTTGCACTACGGCCAAAGATATACAACTTTATAACCAATAACCAATAGTTTGTCTTTGCACTACAGGCCAAAGATATACAACTGTAAAACCAATAATGTTGAGACTTATCTTAATAGTATCACGACCACGAATTATCCATGCACTACGGGCCAAGGATATTCGTGTTTTTAATTAGGGTCATGATTATATCGAATAATCCCTAGTCATAATCATACCAAGTCCATCTATGTACTACGGGCCAAGGATGACTTTTACCACATCATTTGCAACATTACGGTCATGATCATGCCATAAAAAAAATTCATATTTGCACCCTTAGCTGAAGAGAATCCATAGCCATAAATAATCATACCAAAAACTGTCCATCAATGCACTACGAGCCAATGAGGACTTTTTTCACATCATTTGTAACATTACGGTCATGATTATACCGAATAATCCCTGGTCATAATCATACCAACTCCATCTATGTACTATAAGCCACAGATGTCTTTCAACATAATATAAACATGAGGATAATGACAATGATATAAAGATTCCATCAAATGAGATAAATGATAAATATTAAACATTTATAATACAGTTTATCCAACGTTCAATAATAACCAAATTTTATCAATCACTTAATAATCTCATAATTTAATATCTTTAATATTATAACAAAATTTTAATTATTTCTTAAACTTATAAATAATTTATTTTAATTGTTTATATTTTACCAAATAATGCATTTAATCATTCAAAAATGTCATACTCATAAGATTTCATCACCAATGATATAAGACCCCAAATTTTTATAAATAAAGATTTAATTTCTCTAATTATTATTTTGAAAGGTTGATTTGATTAATGTGGTTAGTTATGACTAAAATGCGCAAATATTTTAAATAAGCAAGTGGTTATAAAATACTCATTATTGTCGGAGAATATTCGTTTGGTCGTGGAATATTCTTACTGTCGGGGAATATTCGTACGACGGTGCAGCCTTGTGTAGGCCCAAAACGGAAAGTGATTGGATGAATAAAATGACAAGTATAAGTTGTTTATAAATAATGGTGTAGTTGTTACCGTTAATACTGTTGGAATACCAGGTGGTTAAACCACAGTAATACGCGTTGTTGCACAGTAGCACACGATATTGCACCAATTATTGATTCTTACTTAATAAGGCACTACTCAATTATTGTTACAATAGTTATTGTTCAGTATTTTATTTTATTCAATAATTTTTGTGTTGATATTTTATATTACTGTTGTTTCAATAATTGTCACTACTCAATATTTTCCATTATCGAAGCAATAATTCATATTATCTGAATAATATTATTAGAAAACATTATTGGAAATGTCTAGAAAGTTCTGTCTAAGGAGAGGTTTGGTCACCTAATTGCGCGCCAGTAAGGAGAAATTCTTATTGGAACAGCCTGGTTGCCAGTACTGTGATTCTGTAATATTATTTGTGAATAATTAATTATTGATTTATATGATGAAAAAAATATTGATTTTATGTGGATATAGATGGAGAAAATTTTTAAAGTGACAATTGTTGAAAATCGATATTTTATCTTTTCTGATAAAATAATATTTTATTATATTATTATAATATAATAATGATGATATTTTTACAATGAATGTGGGATATATGAGTATATGAGGATGAAGAGTATTTTTGTTATAAAAGTTGTTTAACACATGTTTTGTGTGTCGGTGGACCCCATTTCTTGATTGAAATTTGATTATAGCCTGTAAAATCGTCCGTATGTGGATTTTGGTCAATTTATGTTTGGAATTTTGAAAAAATTTCTTCTGCAAAGTTGTAGAGAATTGAATTTCTTATAAAAATTTGCGAGATTTGAATTTTCTGATAAAAGAGCTATTTATTATGAATTATTGAAGTTCCGAAATAATTAATTTTTGGAAGTTTTAATTATTTTTATTAAGAAAAACATTTTTATTATTTTGGTTAGCCCCCCATGTGTTGTAAACATGCTGATTTCAGTTGGTCTTAAGTGGGCGTGAATTTTTTTTATTTATTTTAGTATTATATTAAATTTTCTGCTTTGGTGTTCTATGCAATTTCCTATAAATAGGGTGCTTAGGTTAGAATTGAAAATCACACCAGAAACTAAAGATTTCTCTCTCTTTCTCTCTCTATAATATCTAGCGTATTTGTGAGTATTTTAGTACTTTGAGTATTTCTATACGGTGCAAGTTCTTTCAGCACTATATCCAGTATTCCAGTCAAAAGTACTATTCTTTCTGAGGTAAGGGATGTTATTTTATTCAAAAATGATATTATTTCTTCAATATCATTATGCCGAAATATTGGTTGGAAATTTTTATCAAATTTGGAACTTTTTCATGTCGGGGTTACTATTCACGAGTTACTATTCACGAGTACTATTCACGAAGCGTGATGATTTTTTTTAAAATTTCTATCTTTTAAGGTCAGAGTTACTATTCACGTATACGGCACTATTCACGTATACGGCACTATTCACGAATACGACACTATTCACAGAATTATTAATTTTTCTTTTCTGTGTCTAAGATTGTCTGTTATGATTCCTATCTTTGATTGGATCTATGTTTTGATGTTCATTCTTGAATTTTACTCCAATCTGGTTATTTATGAAGTATTTTTGAACTTGAATTATTTAAAGTACGAATCCTTAATACTTGTTCTTTTGTTTCACTGGATTCGTTTTCTTTAAAATATTTTTCATCATCCTCAGTCCTAAATGATGATATTACTGAATATCTTTGGCCTGTAGTGCAAAGATGAATGATTTCTTGATGAATATCTTTGGCTCGTAGAGCAAAGATGAACAGGTGTTGAGATGAACATGACCGACTGATTAATATCTTTGGCCCGTAGTGCAAAGATGAAAATGTGTTTAGATGAACATGACCAACTGATGAATATCTTTGGCCTGTAGTGCAAAGATGAATATTTGATTCTAGATATATATTGATTGATGTTACAAGGATAAAATATCGACGATGAACTTTTAAATTCATATATAGAAGATAGTAGTTTGCATTCTCTACTTAACTCTTCTAATGAATTATTATTTCCGCTGCGAAGATTGATTTAAAACTGGTTGTCTATTGTATTCTATTAGTTTTTTCCCTGTTGAGGACTAACGATAATTTGTTCTATATTATCTTAGTCATAATGTTCTTTACTGGGCTAGTTGAACTCACCCTTTTTCTTGTTATTCCATTTTTCTTCTCAGGAGGCGAGAATGTAGCGAGTACTAGTCGGGTGTGTGGAATGATGGTTCTAAAAGTTATTCTAGCAGTCCTCACTATTCTGTAAAATAGTGTATTAATAATTATAATGAAGACTTATTTGAGTGTGGATATTGTCTAGATGACAATATTTGTATTTAAACTCACAGTTTTTGTGTTGTATTAATAAAGTTGTAGTTGTTTCTGTACCATGTTTTTGGCGACTCAGAATGGGTGTTGTATACCTATTTTGGGGGCGTCACAAATGATCAAATCCCTTATCAAAAATTTGCATATACCCTATATAGGATTCTCAAGCCATAAAATTCTATTTACTAATTTTCAACTTCACATAACATATTTAACTCATATACTCATAACTAGTGCATTTTAATAAAAAATACCAAATCAGTCCCAGAAATATTTCTTTTCTGGAATTTAGCAGAATATAGTCCCATATTAAACATATATTTTTCTCGGAATTTTTAAAATTCATTTACTATTTTTCAAAAATTAATTTCTAATTAATTCTTTAAGAAATTAACTATCTCAAGTTTAACTCCAGAAATTTTCAAATCTTGGCAGGATCTTACACATGTTAACGTGATCTTCCGGTTTAAATTTCATGGTCATCGGAGTTATAGAACTTCGGTTATAGCATTTTTCGTTGGAAAAACCTAAATATTGAAATGATCATAACTTGCTCATTTTAAATCGGAATGAGCTCATTTTTGGACAGAAGATACTTCATACCATATATTTTCATGTCCCAAAAGGCCAAAATTTTTCTCACAAAATAAGTGGCCAAAATAGCCCTTACAAAATTTTGGGCAATAGCCTTTTCCAGTGAATCCACTTGGATAAGTTAGAAAACTCATAGATCTAACTCTAAGACTTGACCACACTCAAAAATTCGAAATATAATAGGAGATATGGTCAATTGAATTTCATGTTCCATTTTCACCAAAATCTGATTTTCAACCCTTTGTGATTTCTAAGAAATTTTCATATTTTCACACAATAACCAACATAACTTATCGTAACACTTACTAATAATACATATACCCATGATTTTTATCAGTCCAATGCTTTTATTATGACTTTTATCATAATCCACGTAAATAGATCATTTCCATAATTTAATAAGGAATGAATTTCACCATATATGCGGTACTTCGCATAGACAGGTTATTGCAACATAATAATAAAGAATGGAATAACAGAAGAATTTCGCCAAGTATGCAGGTTATTCCAACATAATAATAAAGAATGGAATAACAGAAGATCTCTTCATGAATATAAAAGAAATAATACCCCTTACGGGTACAACAAATAATATCCCTTACCTTATAAAGAAGAGTACTCCAACGGGTAGGACGGGGATATACTTAAAGAAAACTTGCACTACGCTCAAAGCTTTCTTAAACTCTAAAGAAATACACTCAAGATTATAGAAGAAGAATTCTCTCTACAGTTTCTCTCTCTATAGTTTCAGTGAATTCATAAGAAATAATGAAGGAATTTGCTTCTATTTATAGGAGAATAGATTGAATAGTAACTAATTCATGAACGGTCCAGATTAATTTACTTTTAAATGGACGGTCCAGATTGGTTTACTATAAAATATTCTAATAAAACAAAATCTTTTAAATAAAATATAATATATTCTATTTATAATCTAATAAAACGAATAACTTTATAAAAGTATTTTGTTTTATATAAAAAGATTTTACTATACAAATACTATGCAGACACTATGCAAATACTATGTATAATAAAATATAATATATTCTAATTATTTTTTAATAAAATAAATAACTTTATAAAAGTATTCTGTTTTATATAAAAAGTTTTTACTATACAAAACACTATGCATAATAGAATATAATATATTCTGTTTATAGTCTAATAAAATGAATAACTTTATAAATGTATTCTGTTTTATATAAAAAGCTTTTCTGTTTTATTATAATTATAATACTAGTAAAACAAAACTCATCATTATTATCATAATTCACACTATTAATCGACCATGTCGTTCTCAGGAAAGAGGGGGATTTCCAATAAGGATTTCTTCCTATTAGCGCACAATTAGGTGACAAAACCTCTCCTTGGCAGAACTTCTAGACATCTTTAATATTGCAAATAATAAGGTTAATAACTTTGTCATCTCAATTATTGATTTAACAATATATAAAATATCGACAATAATTGAATCAAGCTGAGTGACTTCTCACGTAAGCATTAATAATCAATACTGCGTGCTACTATGCAACCACGCGTATTTTACCACCGATTATTTTATGACAACTTGTGTACTTTGAAAAATTTTCAAATGTCACCCTTAACTTTAAAATTTTATCAATTTAACTATTCACCAAAATAAAAAAATTGAATACTTTTATTTCATAAAATTCGGGATCTCACACATGTGAACAAATAGTTATAATCATGTGAATTAATAGTAATTAATTGCTTATTTATCTGGTTAATTACCCGATTGTTCAATATAGCCTCCAGACATCAATTATTATCGAAATAAATATCAATTTCCACTAACACTAATAATTCCAACATAATGGAACTATCAATTTCATCTTTAATCAATACGAACTTATTCATCATTAATATTATAACTCACAATATTTAACAACCAAGTTGTTCCCAGGAAAGAGGGGGCTTTCTGATACGGATTTCTCCTTATTGGCGCGCAATTAGGTGACCAAATCTCTCTTTGACAGAACTTCTAGACATTGTCAATATTGCAAATAATATGAATAGCTTTGTCGTCTCAATTATTAATTTAATAATATAAAATATTATGCAGATGATACTGTGACAATAATTGAATCAATAATATGAGAGATATGGTGCATCAATTACTGTAGTAATAATTGAGTATAACTGAGTGACTTCTCATGTAAGCATCAATAATCAATACCGTGTGCTATTATGCAACCACGCGTATTACTGTACTTTTACTACCGGGTAGTTCAACAGTTTAACGGTAAAACTTCCGCCATTATTTTTATAAAAAGATAATTCTGTCATTTTCTAACTACGACAATACTTTCATTATGGGGTCCACCAATGATTATGCCATCGTAGAATATTTCCTGTTAAAACGAATATTCCCCGACCAATCAAATATTCCCCGACACAACGAATATTTTATATTAACTTGCTTACTTTGTAAAATTTTCAAATATCACCCTTAACTTTAAACTTTTATCAATATAACAATTTACCAAAATAAAAAAATTGAATACTTTTATTTCATAAAATTCGGGATCTCACAGTAGCTTTCTTCAATCTAAAAAAAGAGAGAATGCTAAGAAGGATGAAGGAGGAGGAGGACGGGGGAGAAGGGAAAAAGGAGGAATGTTGGTTGATTTCGCATTCATTAAATGCATGCAATTATACGTGGTCAACAAGTAATATAATGATAAGAGAGTTGTCGATCCCACGAGGAATTTATTAATAAAAATTACCAAGTATTAACTCTTAACCAAATTAATTTTATTTAAACAAGTAATTAGAGTGATTTTCCAATTAAAACTAAATTAAATTAACTAAAACTAATTTTAATACAAAGATTTGATTCGGATGATAAAGGCTTAAGACTACAATATCCCCAATTATGCAATATAAATCAATTATCCAATTTTTCCAATTATTATATTCACGTGAGTTGTTAACAAGAATTCAAAGTATTTATAAGCCCTTTTCCAAGTGATCAAATAAAAATATTCAATTCAATTAATTTTGCGATATTTCTATGCAAAAAAAAAAAAAAGAATTAAATTCATTATGTTCCAATTCTCAATTGTTACATGCTGTGAAAAGAGATATCCCTATTCCATTCACAATCCTAATTACTGATCCCATGCAAATAATTAAGAATACATGCTATCACATTCAATTCTAACCCTAGATTTCATCTAGTGTAACATGGTCATTGTTGATCAGATAATTAATCAATAAGCACAAAATATGATAGACTACTCAATTTGAATAAATAATTGGATTAACTTTAATTAGATAATCAATTCATACGTAATAATTGGTTCAATTGTAGCCTTAATTAGAAAATTAGTTCATAACCAAAAATCCCATAGAAAATATCACAATTAAATTACAAATAGAGAAGAAGAATTAAAACTTAGAAATTGACTCCAGTCTTCAATCTCCAATCTGAATTCCTTGTGTGCTCCTTTGAATCTCCAAGTCTAATCTCCAGTCTCTATCTCAAATTATGTGTCTCTTCATTAGTCTCAAGTTCCTTCCTTTTATATGTGAAGTTCCCCCCTCAAAGTTACGCTTAAAGGAATCCAAACCTACTAAGAACCACCAAAAATTGACCCAACTATAAAATTAACCCGTTAAACTTTCTGCTCTTGGAAGCCCGGCTTCCAAATGGAAGCCCCAACATCCAACTTCAACTTGTATGATAGTGGCAATACACCCTTTAAACTCGTAGTACAATTTTGTCTTCCTCATTCTAATGGGGTGCATTTTTGTCGCTTCCAAAGTCTGGTTCTCATCACCCTATTGTTGTTCAACAAAATCAACTATTACATGACGTATAAAATACGACACGCACATTTTAAGTCCTCAATACAATCATATATTGTCGTGCTATTTTATAATGTATTGAGAAACTTCAACAATTATAGACTATCACTCTATCCCCTTGTTATCCCCACTCGACTCAGCTACACTTTTATTATCTGAAAGAAATTGTGAAGCAAAAAGGTGAGTACAAATAACCTAGTAAAGAATATTATGGCTAAAGATAATTAAATTATCAATAGCCTTCATCAGTAATAAATTAGATATTTAGAACATATGGTAGATGATAAAAGTTTTCAACCATAATTTCAGAGGAATCAACAATCCATTAGAAGAGTTAAGTAGAACATAATGTCTATTATCTCCTCCAAATTAAAAGTCTATTATTAATATTTCATTCCTGTAATACCCATCAACAGTTCTTTGTTGTACCTAAGACAAGGAGAACTTTTATCACTTGTCTTCACCTGAACCACGAAAGATTATAGTTAAATTCACAATTCATGTTTATAATCATGTAAATTAACAGTTTCTCCTTGCCACAAAGGCTTAATAGAACTTTCACTCAATGTCCTTGCCACAAAGGCTAAAGACACTCAATAATCATATCGTCTTTACACCCTACAATAAAGACATTAAAATGTAACAATAATGGTCATGATCATACCAATCAATTGTCTATCTTTGCACTACGGGTCAAAGATATTCAACTGTAATATCAATGGTCATGATCATACCAATCAATTGTCTATCTTTTGCACTCTGGCCAAAGATGTTCAACTGTAAAACCAATGATCATGCCAAACAATAGTCTATCTTTACACTACGGGCCAAAGATATTCATTATATCATCAGTGGTCATGATCATGTCAAACACATGTCCATCTTTGCACTACGGGCCAAAGATATCAATCAAAAGTTCTTCTTTGCACTATAACGAAAGATATCAATCAATAGTTCTTCTTTGCACTACTGGCCAAAGAGAAATTTCAACACAAGTCTTTATCTATAATATTAAAGCTCATGATTATACCAATACACAGTTCCTGGTCATAATTATACCAATCAACATTTCATCTTTGCACTACGGGCCAAAGATAACTTTAATTACAATTTTGTCTGAGGATTACAATAATGATATAAAGAATGAATCAAGTGAGATCAAGGATAAATATTAGAGATTTATAATTCAATTTATCAAGATTTCATGAATGTCTAAATGGTCAACATGATGATAAAAACGTGGATTCAAATTTATGAATAAGATTCATATATCAAAGATAATTTGGACATAAAAAGAAACTAATTTTATCGTGAATAGTACCCGAATAAATAGTACCCCAACATGAATAGTACCCCGACATGAAAAGATTAGAATTATAGAAGCAATACTTACCATAGTAAGTTTAGATTTAGGAATATGAAATGAAATAATATATAAATAGATTTTTCACCCGTCATGTGGTAATCTGCGTAGACAGATCATTTTCACAATTTAATAAAGAATAAATATGAAGGGTTATTTACCAGGCATGCTATAATTTGCGTAGACATGTTGTTCCCATAGATTAATAAGGAATAGAAAGACAACCCTTATGAGTATGAAGAAAATAACACCATTTACCTTAATAGGAGAGTAGTTATCACTGGAATAGTGGAGATTATCTTGAGGAAATCTTGCACTACACTCAAAGTATACTCACAAGAATTCTCTCTTTCTAACTCTTGATTATAACTTGGTTTTGTAAATTGGTGAAGACTAATGAACTTAGCTCTCTTTTTATAGAAAAACGTAGTTTTGATAATTTCACTTTAGGGCCTAAGCTTATTACAGTTTGGTACCTAGGTTAATTACACTTTAGAACCTCATTAATTGCACCTTAGTCCCTCAATCATCTTCCACTAGGTGACATCATGATGATATCATCTTAATATTTCTTTAAGGATGATGTCATGCTTACATCATTCTTGCATCATCTCTTCTTTGATCGGTTGATTCAAGTTCATATGGATTGGTCGACTTATTACACTTTGGTACCCCTAAAGTTTTTCTAGTTCGCATTATTCCCTCTTAACTTTTGTAATTCACATATCTTTAATCAACACATTTTTAATCTTTCAACAATTATTAAATCAATAATATTATAACTTACAATATTGACAACCAGATCGTTTCCAGGAAAGATATAGCTTTCCGATAAGGATTTCTCCTTACTGGTGTGCAATTAAATAACCTAACCCTTTCCTCGACAGAACTTTCTAGACATTGCCAATAATGCTAATAATAATATGAGTAACTGTGTCGTGTTAATTATTAATTTAATAATATAAAATATTATGCAAATGTTACTGTAACAATTATTGAATCAATAATATGAGATATTATAGAGCAACTAATGTGGTAATTATTGAATGAAATGCTGAGTGATTTCTTACGTAAGCATCAATAATCAGTGATACTGTGCAATACCGTGTGTTACTGTTCAACAATGCGTATTACTGTACTTTTATTACCGGGTATTTCAACAGTTTAACGGTAAAAGTCTTGCCGTTAATTTTATAAAAAAGATATTTTTATCGCTTTCTATATTCAAAAATTATTCTGTTGTGGGGTCCACCAATGATTGTGCTGTTGTACGAATATTCCCCGACAAAAAAATATTCTCCGACCAAACGAATATTTCTCGACACAACGAATATTTTATGACAACCTGCTTACTTTGTAAAATTTGCACATATCACCCATAACTATATCATTTATTAAATTATCACCTTATTATTTAGAATAATATCATTTGTATATATCTATATCATTTGTAAATATTTTTATTTCATAAAATTTGGGGTCTTACAGTGCGTGTGTGTGTATCAACATATCAATCTGACCACAAACAAATAAAACTTGAGAATTCATAAAGCCCAAAAACAGATATTTTCATATATAAGAAATTTATTACCACTATATAGATTAGATACCCCATATTTCAAAAATATTTTATTATACATTTTTTCTTTTTCTTTTTTTAACTCGACCAGTGCAATGTTTAGTTTTTAAAAGCTTTTCAATACTACCCATGTAACGAGCTTTTAACCAATACTCCCAAACCAATCGGCTTTAGGGTACTAGGTGTTAAGACACCCCTACGGATCTAGTAACCCGAATAACAAAGACCACAAAACTAAACTTAGCCAATATTTATTTACATTTAATTATTTTGACTTGTGTAATGATAATCTTTATTAGGCTTTTTAAAGTTACTCTTGTAGCGAACTTTCGACCAACGACCCCAAACTAGATGGTTTTAGGGTGCTAAGTGTAGAGACACTTCTAAGGGCTTACTTGCTCGAGTAACAGAGGCCACACAGACAACTATAGTCAAACTTTAATCTTTTTTTCTTTTCTTTTTTTTTTGGATTAATAATTTTTAAAACATGAAATAAACTAAACAATAAAGGAAGGTCTATATCTGTCTTAAGCCACAAATTCTTGCAGTTCAACTAACTCGCGACTAAATTAACACATTGACATTATGCAATTAAATTTAGGATTTCCTTCAATAAATCAAATTAACAATACCCACAAGTTAAACTAAGCTATCATTGTCTCATTCATTAAAGTTGTCACTTAATTCATAACATTTTTATAATTGGCTATCAACAAGGTTCGTGTCTCATCATACTTTAATTTTCCTACATGCAATCCTAAATGCAATACATGCAATGCAATACATGCAACATCTTATGTAATAAACAAAACCTAAAGAAAACTAGATGCAAACACAACCTAAATGAATAAATAAACTACTATGCACATGTAAATAACCCACTCCCAAACTTATGTAGTGTAATGTCCTAATGCGATAAATAAAGAAATTTAAAATGAAGGACTTCCTTGATTAGGTCAATCGTCGCGATCGACCTCTTCATCGCTTTCATCTTCTTGATCGGAAGGGGGAAAACTGGAAATGTAGGAGCCACATGAAAATGACTAGAGCCCAAGATTCATTCGAATGGCTTGGATGGTTTGGAAGTTGAACTCTCCCTTCGTTGACTTTTTGTCGACATCCTGTTTCCTTTAAGCATCATGAGATCTGAAATAGCAAGGGAGAGGAAGATTAGTCTGTGAAGAAAATATAACTAAACAACTAATTAAACTAAAATAAAAAAAAACTTGGGTTGCCTCCTAAAAACGCTTAGTTTATAGTCATCATCCTGACTTTGGCTTGTCAATGCTATCCAATTCCTCTTCGATAAGTGAGACCCTCCATCCATTAATAATACTGTGATATTCGAGAGATTCCCAACTAAAAGGGCCATTGCTTCAAATTCACCTAGCTTGTTCTTCTTAGATATATTCTCTTCTAAGATCTGCAAGGAGCTAGGCTTTTGCCCAATTGTGTTTGTGAACAAATTATGAAATTTACACTTTTCAAACACAACTTGCTCTCCTTCTATCTTCCCCTTCTCATGCCACCATGGCTCCAACGTTAATCTAGCTCTAATGTCACATGGACCGTTGCCGGCAACATGGCTACCAATTGGGCTCAAGATTGTAAATCTACCCAAATCCTTGAATTTTGGTGGAGAAGGCACACGAGACACTATCAAAATCGAGTTATCTTTGTTGAAACTCAAAGTTAGATCTTCGCCGACCTCTTTTTCCTGGTCCCCAATTGTCTCTTCCCTTTCAATATCTATATCATTTGGAACATCCGGTTGCAGATTTGGTTCGGGCTCTCCATTAGTCTCGGAATCCATGTTATCAGTCCAAGTGTATCGAGGACAAATGTTCGAGGCATTAAGTAGCTGTTCCATCTGTTTCACAAAATTTTTACTCGATATCTCCCGATTAATCCTCGTCTCCTTATTTGAAGCTATGAACTTGGACAAAATTTCCTCCAAATTTGAATGTTCTTCCTGTTGTAGTGGAGGTGGACACGAGAACTCCGGATGGTATGTTGGACTTGGAGCATAAAATTGATCTTGATGAGTATGGCTCCATGAAAAATTCGGGTGATACCCCAAATGTTGGTTATAGTTGTTGGGATAAACATAATTGTTGAGGTAATCACCGCCGTACTGTACCGACTCAAAACTGATGGTGCATTGATGACTCTGATGATTTCCAACACAACAATCATAAGTAACCACCACACTTTGACTACGTTGTGATGCAAAAGCATCTAACTTCCTCGAAAGTGTCTCAATCTGTGCTAACAATGCAAAGAGTGTATCGAGTCCATCAATATCCGCTTCTCTTGGCTGAGTTATTCTCGTATATGACTATTAATAATTAAAATATGCCATGGTACTTGAAAAGAAAGAAAATAGGAGGAGAATTAAATAAATAAAAAACTTTTAAATTAAAATTAATTTGATTAAAGTTAATATTTGCAAAAATTATTAAACTAATTCCTTGGAAACGGTGCCAAAAACTTGTTGGTTGATTTCACAATCATTAAATGCATGCAAGTATACAATGTCAACAAGTGATATAATGATAAGATAGTTGTCGATCCCACGAGAATTTATTAATAAAAATTACCAAGTACTAACTCTTAACCAAATTAAATTTATTTAAACAAGTGATTAGAGTGATTTTCCAATTAAGACTAAATTAAATTAACTAAAACTAATTTTAATGCAAAGATTTGATTTAGATGATAAAGGCTTAAGATTAAAATATCTCCAATTATATAATATAAATCAATTATCCAAATTTTCAAATTATTATATCCATGTGAGTTGTTAACATGAATTCAAAGTATTTATAAGTATTCATCTAGTGTAACATGTTAATTATTGATCTGACAATTAATCATTAAACACAAAATATGATAGACGACTCAATAATTGGTTAAATTGTAGCCTTAATTAGAAAATTAGTTCATACTGAAAATTAAAACCAAAAATCCCATAGAAAACATCACAATTAAATTACAAATAAAGAGGAAGAATAAAAACTCTGTAATTGACTCCAGTCTTCAATTTCCAATCTGAATTCCTTGTGTGCTCCTTTGAATCTCCAAGTCCAATCTCTAGTCTTTGTCTCAAATTATGTGTCTTCATTAGTCTCTAGCTCCTTCCTTTTATATGTGAAGTTCTCCTATCAAAGTTAGGCATAAAGGAATCCAAACCTACTAGGAATCACCAAAAATTGACCCAGCTATAAAATTAACCCGTCAAACTTTCTGCTCTTGGAAGCCCTGACTTCCAAATGAAAGCCCCAACTTCCAAATTCAACTTATTTACCAAAATGCCACCGTTTTCTTAAAAATCTAGATTTGCCCCTCTTTTGCATTGTCCTACAAAATAACTTGAAAAACAACTAAAAGTCACTAAAATTACTTAAAGATAGCATAATACTAAATCCAAAAGTAACCAAATAGTGGGTATAAAACTCACTTATCAAGGAAGGAGGACGAGGACAAAGGTGGAGGAACATACTCGTGAGGGAGTAGGATTGAAGGAGGGAGCAACGCGTGTGGGACTCGAAGGTTGGGAGAAGAAAAGTAAGTCGAATACCTATTATAATGTGCTAAAATATTTTAATTGTACTTAACTATGGCAATCACCGTAGCTAAAATGTCGTTGTTGATAAAAGAAGTAGCGACACATAATTGTAGTAATTACAATAAAGTTGTCGCAAAATGTTTTGGTAGGAAGGGAAATTTTCATGCGTACTTTGCGACAGTTGTGTCCGCGCTAATTGCTAATGTCCGTTGCTAAATGAATCCCAAAATTGAGCTTGTAATTAGCGACGACTAGCGTTCATCATAATTCAAATCCTGAATTCTAATAGTGATATAATTCAAGTTGTTAGATTTAAGATTAAAAAATAACACAAAAATCATATTAAACATAGAAAAGAAATAATACATGATATATTTAAGTTCATAAATTGTGGCTAGTTCTACATGTGTGATGTTACACCCCCAAAATTGGGTCCAAAAAACCCAATTTGGATCACCAAAATAAATACCACAACCATACGTTCTCTTATTACATTGTCATATATAATACGACTATATCCACACCCAAATTTTTACAATGTCGTATAAGATATGACAACACATATTACAAGTCCTTAACATGATTATAATTGCTACACTATTTTACAATACGGTGAAAACTACTATAGTAGCTATCTCGGACCATCACTCCACACCCTGGCTAGTCCCAGCTACACTCTCATTTCCTGAGAAGAACAATGGAACAAAAAGAAAAAGGGTGAGCTCAAATAGCCTAGTAAAGAATATCATGTCTAAGATAATGAAGAATAGATTTTCTTTAACCTTTAACAATGAAAAATCTGATAGAATATAATAGACTACAAGGTTTAGATCAACAACTGCAGCGAAAAATAACAATTAATTAGGAGAGTAAAATAGATCATGATGTTCACAATCTTCTCCAATTTAAAAGTTCACCATCAATATTGTATCCCTATAACACCAATCAATAGTTCTTAATCATAATCATGCAAATCAAAAGTTCATCTTTGTAATACGGACCAAAGATATTCAATTGAAACAAAAATGATCATGATCATGCCAATCAATAGTTCATCTTTGTACTACGGGCCAAAGAAAACTTTTCACCACGTGTCCTTGCCATACAGACCAAAGACACTCAATAAATATATAATCTTCGCACCAAGTCCAAAGACATTCATCTATCATATTACCTTTGCACTCAAGCTAAAGATATTCACAATAATTTGATTTTAATAACAGTGATATAAAGGATGAACGAAAGTTGTAAGAATAATAAGATAAAATAATAAATATTTGAGATTTGACATTTAATTTGTCCATAGTCCAATAATTTCCAAATTGTCAACATGATGACCAAAATGTGGAGTCAAATTAAAGGATGATATTCAAGATTTATATTTCAAAGATAACGATTTAAAATTTAAAACAAAGGTTTATGTAAATTAAAAGTTCAAGTGAAATGATATTAGATGAAGCACAAACCTCAAAGGAACTTCTACTCAGTTTAGGAATTATAGAAACAAGACTTACAATAGTAAATTTAGATTTAGGGGTATGAAAAATGATATCCCTTACCTCAATTAACAAGTGATCAAATGTTTCTTTCTAAGAAGTTTATCAACCTAAATATATGTAAAATTTAATTAGTAACTATCACATGTGGTGTACACTATCTCGTATATTATAAAATTATCAAAAATGACTATATATTATAAATTTGTGTAGTGTACAGAATAAACTTTCAAAAGAAAATATTCCAAAGGATTTTTTTTCAAAATAACTTTCTAAAGGAAGAATTAAACACCGTGTGATGTGCGTGAGTGTTTGACCAACTTTTATAGAAAGACTTACTTGAACAATACTTGTACAATACTTGTACTCTTACTATAAGACCCCAACTTATTAAAAATAAAATTGAATTTTTCTCTATTAATTATTCTAAATTAATAAGGTGTTAATTTGATATAATGCTTTGGTTATGGGTGAAATGTGTAAATTTTATAAAATAAGCAAGTGGTTATAAAATATTCATTTATGTCGGAAAATATTCGTTTGGTCGTGAAATATTCTTGTTGTCGGGGAATATTCGGACGACGACACATAACGGAAAACGGTTGGATGAAGGTTATATTTACAGCTTATATATATATATATATATATATAACTTATAGATATATAACTGTTTTATCTACCCGCGAGTTAGATTTGCCAAAATCTGGTTATTCTCACTTTAACCGGTTCATGGTGACTAAACTAGAACCGTTGATAACACGAATATCCTTGGCCCGTAGTGCGTAGATAATTCGTGGTCGTAATACTAGTGAATATCCTTGGCTGTAGTGCATGGATGATTCAATGATGTGGATTAATTTTTAAGTTGAGTCTCAACGATAACATATTGATAATACACTTTTAATTCGTAGAAGATAGTAGATATCATGTTCTACTTGACTCTTCTATAATACAGTTGTATGTATTTGGCCTGTAGTGCAAAGATAAATTGTTAATGAATATCTTTAGCTGCAGTGCAAAGATGAATTTATTAGTATGATTATGAGCAGGAATTGTGATTTGGTATAACCATGATTTTTGATGTTTCAGGTGAAGATAGGTGATGAAAATTATCTTCGTCCTTGGTGAGAAGAGGAATTTAGATTCAAAATTATGATTATGAGTTATTCATATGATTGTGGATAGGAATTGTTGATTGATGTTATAGGTATAAAACATTATTGGTGGACTTTTAACATGAAGAAGATAAAAGATCTGATGGTCTATTTGACTCTTCTAATGGATTGCTCGTTCCGCTGCAACTATGGTTGAAAAGTTTTATCATCTACCATATGTTATAAATATCTGATTTATTACTGATGAAGGGTATTGATGATGTAGATTATCTTTAGTTATTATCGATGTTGGGATTTTTGAGTGTCCCTTTTCGTTACTTGTTCTTTGGTGTTCTCATGTTAATGTGAGATTTGTTTGAAAAAATAAGTGAAAAAGGTATGACATGTATAATGTCGATGATTTGACTTTAAGAGTCGCCAGTTGGTGTATTTAACTGGTTGCACCAAGCAACCAAAAAAGGTTTGCACATTGACCCAGTATTTTAACACTGCTAGACGGGTCTGTGAAACCGAGATTCATTTTGGGTCTGGGGGCTTGATTATGTGGAGGGAAGGTGTTAGGCACCCCCCGACATCCGTGTTACCATGGTGACCGCCACTTTTCAAAGAAATTGTTATATGAATGTGTGTGTGTGTGTGTGTGGATCAATTTGCAATTTTTTGAAAGTAGTGCGAGGCCTCGTTCGCACCTATATACATAAGGTTTGAATTTTATAGAAAAATTCAGTTTTAACCAGAATGTAGCAATGACGTTTTGTAAAAGAGGTTTTTCAAACCTTGTGCTCAATAGGAATTGAGACCTTTTCATACTTCCATTTTATTATTAAATGTTCGGCTTGTTTACTTTTATTTTTGAGATGTGAAGCATTCTCGAGAAAATAATATACAGCAGTGCCGAACTCCTCATGGGCATGACAGTCATCCACAGTAAAATAATGTACAGGATGCTTACAGCTGAAAATGTCCATCATCGGAACCGAATCTAGATTCAGTAAACTGAACATGTGATCACATGATTCCTAGGCTCACACGATACTGCAATTTTTATGGAAAATAGTAAGCAGTTATATATATATAAAAGCTGTAAATATATATATACAAACATGATCAACCACCACGAAGCAACTCCATGGGGGATCGAAAATATAAATATATAAAAGCGGTATATATATATATATATAGGGTCCGGATCCTGTCCGGACTCCCGGACAGGTGTAAAATCCGGACCTTTTTTTTTTTTTTTTTTTTTTTGCTTTTTTTTTTTTGAAACAACTAAAAAAAAAAAAAAAAAAATTTATGGAATTGGAATTTTTACATTATACAGTGTTTTGGGCGTGATTTGGATGCCTATAACAAAACATGTCTGTACAGTCTGGGCAGACTGTACATACATTGGTTGGTGTGGGTGTTAAAAACACACCCAAAACACTTTATTTTGGAAAAATTTCACTTCCAAAATTTTTTTTTTTTTTTTTTTTAGTTGTTCTACAAAAAAAAAAAAAAAAAAAAAAAATTTTTTTTCAGGTCCGGATTTTCTCCCGTCCGGGAGTCCGGACCTGATCTTTATTCTATATATATATATATATATATATATATGAACATGATCAACCACCACGAAGTAAACTTCAGGTGGGATAAAATGTAAATAAAGTTGTAAAAGCCATCAACTGCCACGAAGTAAACTCCAGGCAGGACGAAATGTAAATAAAACTATAAAAGGGCATGAAGTAAACTCCAGGCCGGATAGGAATGTAAATATATATATATATATATATATATATATATATATATATATATATATATAAATGTACAAATATATATATAAAAGCAGTAAACGCACCGGATGTGAATCCAGGCGCATCGGATATGTCCGACAACAATTATATATATAAGTATATATATATATAAAAGCAATTAAACGCACCGAATATAAAATCCAGGCTCATCAGACAGAGTCTGACCACAGTTTATATATATAAGTATATATATATATAAAAGCAATTAAATGCTCCAGACTGAAGTCTAGGCTCAATCGAGGCATAACTCGATAATTTTAGTCCATATATAAAATATATACATATATATAAGTATATATACAGACAAAAATGAAAACCACAGACCGAAGTCCGGGCAAACACACTCACACGACTCTCAATGTGTACAACAACGTGTGCTAATATGAGAAGAAGGATTTATAGAATATAAGAAGGCTTATAGTGGGCTGCCAAAGTAGACTTCTATGACTTTAAATGGATAAACACTCAGCTCCCGCTGGATAAAAGATAACTATATATGAGCTAACTAGTGTTTAAAAGTGAGGAAACACTCAAAAGATGTGTATGCAGAGTAAAATGGACAGGGCTTCCTCGCCTTTTTCCCTTCCTCTCCCTCCTAAAATGGCTAACCCCAAGGCTTGTATATATAGATGGATGGCCCCAGGTACACCTGCGGTAGCCGCAGTTGTACCTGCGGTTGGTTATGGTGCATCCAAGCCTCGCGGGTCCTGTCGTCTCGTAGTATGTGCACTCATTCACTGTAATATTTGTTCAAACTTGCAGAACTTCAATTCGAGCATCCGAATGAGGTATATCTGAGCTTCTTTGGACCACTTATGTCGAGAGTTACGCAATGACATGGATTAGAGGTTGTACGAAGTCAGGAAGAGGGGTCTATGCCCATGGTCTTCAAGCTTCAAATTCTATCCAAAGTACTGCCATGCGTAATAGTCACTCGGGATTGTCAATCCTCGGCTCTTGTGGGACATTGTTGGATGTATGTATGTATGAAGTGTTGAGACGATGCGCAGGTCTTGAAAGAGCAAGATGATATTTGACTCCTCACCGGGGTTATCGTCGGATTAAGCGGAAAGTAGACGTTGCTCAGGGTTACAGTTGAGATTTAACTACTTGTTGGTATGCCGTGATATCATCTTTTTGAGATGGTAAGATGACGTTGTGACTCCTCACCGGGGTTATCGCCGGTTTAAGCGAAAAGCAGACGTTGCTCAGGGTTATATCTGAGATTGGACTGCTGCTTATTTGTATGTCTCACTGTCATCTGTGGATGTTCCTGTCTGCCCATTGTTATCTCTGGGTCTGAGGTGTGTGTGCCTTGACAAGATGTCTGGGGTTGAAGCTGATTCCATATGTTTGAAACAAGCATTTCCGGGGTTATCGCAAGAACTGCAATAACATCTCTTGGGGCTATCACCAAGGATGGGGTTGCTACTCCCAGTGTTGGCTCTGGGACTGGAACTGAGCGTCTTGGTGTTATCGCCGAGACAAAATTGTCCTCTCCGGTGTTGTTGCCGGTCTTTTGATCTGTATTTCTCGGGGTTATCTCCGAGATTGGAAATGACATTCCCGGTGTGTGTTCCGGGTTTGAGATGATGTTCCCGGTTTGTGTTCCGGGTTGGAACTGAACTTCCGGTAGTATCCAGAATGGATGCAAGCTGTCTTTCAGGGTTATCTCCAAAAGACAAATCTACCCTCCTGCAATGTTAGTGATAGGAGTGTAGAAAATTTTGAGTGTCTACAGATGCCCCTCTTTATCATATTCATGCAATACAAGGCATGGACATGATAAAGAATACTAGACACTTGAAATGCAAGCAAGATAAACATGATGTTATATGCAGCAACATGATGAAAATGCATGTAGAATGCATGAATGATTGTCAGGTAATCCTGCTGGGATGACAATTAGTGATGGCTTGGTCATGCGATCCAAGTTTCCAAGGATGTTGACATTGGGGATATCACCAAAGTCTTGAATCCTAGACACTGGCTTATATTCCATAGAGGTACCTCTTGTGTGTAAGAGATCTATGGGGATAAAGCTTTGTCCGTTTGAGGATATGTATAACATATTCCCTCATTCTGTCGGAGTTACTGCCAACAGTTTGTTGATATCAGGGTTGCCTGATCTTCGCTGATGTGTGTATTATCGGATAAATCCTTGCTGGATGCATTGTCAAGGCTGTTTGACCTCCATTGATGTATGTGTCAATGGTAGCATTACGTTGTAGCCCCCACCGGGGAAGGTTGCTTTGATGGGTTTACTTGCCATCGGCTGACATGATGTCAAGGTTGCTTGACCTTTATTGATGTGTGTATCAATGGTTGCATTGTGTTGTAACCCCCGCCAGGGATACGTAGATTTTTGAAAGATGTGCATTGTGACCCCCGCCGGGGATACATAGATGTTGATAACTTCAGCGTTATAACCCCCACCGGGGAGGTTTGATATTTCGTGGTTTTGCGTTGTAACCCCCGCCGGGGAAGTTTTAGGGTTTTGACCCTGCAAATGATGGCATCAAACCTTTGTGGGGTATTTTCGAGCATGATATGTGAAAGCTGAGCTCATTGGTATAGTATACCCTGCATTCAGGCGAATACCTTTGAGACGACGGGAGTTTAACTCTAACCGACGAGAAACTAGGATTTTAGGGTATTCCGCTCAATCGCGTAGAACTTTTATTCCTGATTTGCCCTTTTCAGCTTGTGAGACCTCCTTTGCAACTCTAAGTGGAGCGAGCCAGAGGTGTGGGACTGTTGGGTAAAATCTAATTACGCACAACACGCGAGTATACGTGGTCAACAAGTAATAAAGTGATAAGTTGAGTGTCGTTCCCACGGAGAATTATTTAATAAAAATCACCAAGTACTAACCCATGACCAATTTAATCTTATTTAAACAAATGATTTAATAATTTAATTTAAAATAATTAAATAAACTATTACTAACTATCCTTAGAATGAAACAAGATATTAAAGACTTGAGATTACAATTTCACTTATTGTTGCATTTAAATCAACACACTTCCTGTTAAGCCAAATTATTTATACTGGATTGTTAATCAAGAACACGAAAGTGAAATATGGCCATCTCTCAATGCACCATACTCATATCAAATCAAATCCATAGATGATAGAATCAATTTAAAAATTTTCTCCATCTATATTCACATAAAATCAATATTTCCTTCATCATATAAATCAATAATTAATTATTCATAAATAATATTACAGAATCACAGTACTGGCAACTAGGTCGTTCCCAGGAAAGAGGGGGGCTTTCTAATAAAGATTTCTCCTTATTGGCGCGCAATTAGGTGACCAAACCTCTCCTTAGACAGAACTTTCTAGACATTTCCAATAATGTTATCTAATAATATTATTCAGATAATATGAATTATTACTCCGATAATGAAAAATACTGTGTAGTGACAATTATTGAAACAACAGTAATATAAAAAATGAACGCAGCAAATATTGAATTAATAAAATAAAATACTGAACAGTAATTACTGTAACAATTATTGAGTAGTGCCTTCTTACGTAAGAATCAATAATTGGTGCAATACCGTGTGCTACTGTTCAACAACGCGTATTACTGTGTTTTAACCACCGGGTATTCCAACAGTATTAACGGTAACAACTACGCCGTTATTTATAAATAATTTATACTTGTCGTTTTCTTCATCCAATCGCTTTCCGTTATGGGGCCCACAAAAGACTGCGCCGTCGTACAAATATTCCCCGACAGCAAGAATATTCCACGACCAAACGAATATTCCCCGATAAAAATGAATATTTTATAACCACCTGCTTATTTAAAATATTTACGTATTTTACCCATAACTAACCACATTAATCAAATCAACCCTTACTATTTCAAAATAATAAATAGAGGAAAATAAATTTCATTTATTAATAATTTGGGGTCTTACAAGGTGTGTCCTTATGAATTTGCTAGAACCCCGAGTGGTAAGCAAACTTCATTGGAGTAAGGAGGTTCGGGTGGACTCGCTGACCATTCAATGATAGCCTTATCGATAGGTGTGTCCTTATGGATTTGTTAGAACCTCGTGCGGTAAACAAATTTCATGGCCCTTATAAAATTGTTATACCCCGTGTGGTAAACAAATGCACTTATATACTTTTTATACCTTGTGTGGTAAACAAGATCCCGATGGTGCAAGGAAGATCAGCTAGATTAACCTTATACCTAATCTGACTCACACTTCGGTAACGATAAGTATACATTACTTTATTTTGTTCAAGTGTTGAGTTCGGTTCATTAAGTTTGGTTTATGTCATTTTTTAACTTAACTGTTATATGCCTTACTTGATTAAAAATTTAAGTTATGTTCAAAGAAGCTTGTACATTTTTCAACTTAATTTATACTGAATTATTGACAAGAAAGTATTAATACAGAAGTCATGACAAATAAAGTTGACATTTCATTAATATCGAACTGTTTACATAAAAAAATAGAAAATTTTTACAAAAAACCTAAGTCTAGGAAGAAGTGATAAACTGCTTCAGGCATTATCCTCGCCATCTGAAGAATCCAGAATAGCTGGATCTACCTTGGTCGCGACCAATTTAGGCTTGCCTCAGCTTTGACAGATCTTGTAGCCTTTAGAGTACATCTTGACAATCTCACTATTCAGCTCATCTGATTTACTGTACTCCTCCTGAATTTGTTTGTGAAGTTCTTCAGTCAGAGGCGGACCGAGGTCTCGAAGGGCCCGGAGCTCCCGAAGCTCTTCTTTAAATTTTTGACGCCTCTTCAGATGACGTGCTTTCTTGACCTCGAGCTTCTCGACTAATTTATCCAGGCTCTTATTGGTTGCTTTCAGTTCGGCATTCTTATTCATCCTTATCTCATTCCTCTGAACTAAGTCAACATTTATATCGATAATTTCTTGGTGTTTGGCCTTGGTTGACTTCAGTTCGTCATTGGACGTCTTCAGCTCTTCCTTGGAGGTCTTTAGCTCATCTTTAGTTTGAGTTAGGTCCTTCTGAAGAAATTCATTATTGAAGAGGGCAATATCACAGTCATGTCTTGCCTTCGCCAAGGCAGACTGCAATATTGTATTCTCTTTTCTGACCACCTCTTCTGTAGCTTTGGCTTCAAGGTATTTGGGATGTAAACGCCCAAAAACGGCATTTGCCTGTACATGTTCAGCATTATTCAATCAATTTCAAAGATTCAAGCATGAAGAGAAATATAGAAATTGGGAAAGTTATTTACCTTCGCTTGATAGCTCATGCCTTCGTCGATCAGATCCCTGATCGAGCTGTTGCCAAATCGGTGATCGTCTATTTCCTTAACGAAAGCATTAAATAGTTGGAACGGGAAGTTGGCCTTGAACTGAGGCCATAAGGTTGGCGACGCCATGGCTTCATTCTGAAACTTGTAGGAAGATGGTTTTGAGGGAGAGGGTATGGGTTGTTCGCGAGTTAGCGATGGATCTGTGTAGATGTTTTCAGGTGACGGGGACCGAGAAGGAATGGGTTCACGTATTGGTGAGGGGGAGGGTGCTGAACTTGGATGACTGTCGGAAGGTTGTTTCCTCTTTTGAGATAAGGCTAGAATGAGCTCGACTTGTTCCTCGTCATCCGAAGCTTGTATCTCCACCGGGACTATTGGAGGAAGATTGGTTGAAGGAAAAGGCACTCGAAGTTCATCGGTGGTTAGGGGAGTGATCTTGGTTCTCAGCTTCTTAACACGTAGGACTCGAGTCCGTTCGTCAAGCAGCATGTCAAGTAAACTCCCTCAGGCAGATGTTAAGTTGGTGGTTGGATCAGATTCTGGGATAGGTTCAGGATCTGTTGGTGTTGGAATGGACCTGGGTTTTCGGATGGCTCGCTTTTTTTGGCGGGGCTGGAGGGACTCTTCGGGTGGAAGGATGTCCTCAGCTTTAGGATCATTGGTTTTGGGTTCAGTCGTACGTGTTTCAGTGGTTGGGTTGCCTTCAGGTGGAGCTTCCAACAGTGGAGTTTCAGCAGCTTCCGCAGACTTTCCAGCCAGAAAACCCTCCAAATCTCTCACATTAGAAGATGTTGGCTTAATCAAAGATACTACAGAAAATAGAAAGCCATATATCAGAATCTGCATCACGTCAAATTTAAAATATTTATACAAACAAGACAGTTCAAAACTTACATTTGTGGTTGTACAACCACGCTTGCTTGGTAAGAAGTCTATATTTCCACTCTTCCTTTGGGAAATTGTCAAACAACTCTATCATTTTACTCACGTATTCTTCTGGAATGTCACCAAAGTCAACAGAGACTTTATCATCCGTGGCCCAACTCAGCAAGGAAGCAATTTCTGGTCCCTTGATGAAAAACCATCCTTTGTGCCATCCTTTGTTGCTGGAAGGAGTGGAGACTAAAGAACGTCTATCAAATTTTTCACCCGCCTTCGGGGACTTCTTGTTTGTGGCTTTAAATCCCTTTTCTCAGGATTGACCGATTTTGTAAACAGTGAAGAAGAAGTCGAGAGTGGGCTCGACTCCTACTTCATGGCAGAATGCGATAAAGGGTAGCATATGGATGTAGGAGTTCGAAACTAGTTGGGTGAATTCAACGCTGATAAACCCTAGAAGGGTAACAAGGAAGATGTGAAGAGGGAATCAAACCCCCTTCTCAAGCAGAGTTACAGGAACATCCATCCAACCTTCCGGCCGTTGGTACATTCGCTCATCCGACCTCGGAACCCTCACCTGGTGGGTGTCAGGGATTTGATATCGAATCCGAATACGTCGTAAATCAATTTCTATTATATCAGAAGGGGTATTGGTGTGAGAGTAGCGTTCCTTACTTCTGAAGAATTCAGAGGGAGTAGGGAGGGGTTTTGGAGGTACCTTCTTGTTAGGAGTTATAGCGTTAAGGTTTGAGCTTGAAGCTACTTTGCCAGGGTTTGGGTTAGGTGGAATGGTGGTAATCGGAGTCACGCGAATGGGTGACCCTTGCTCGGAGTCTTGGGAAGCCATTGATGGAAATTTGCAGAGAAGAAGAGAATTCGAGAGAGATGAAAAGAGCTCAAACGTCTGAAATTTCAAATTGACAGGTTAAACTGTCAAAATTGGGGAAAATTATCTTTTATACTAGCAGTTTCATAGAACTTGAGGGTGGCTTATTAATTGTTGGTAATGATGCAGAATTTGAATGGATAGCGTTCGGGTTAAGTCTCAAGCATTTATCAGATTGGGCCTTTCATATTGGACCTCCGGTCTCATTTTATTTTGTTTTATGGATCATACCGGATGGGTTTCCGTTATTTTCATTATGGGCTTTTAATAATCCTATCATCTCATGGACCATTTATAATTTCTTATTAACCATCTTGTTTAATAAAAAAACTAGGGGACAATGTTGGGCCAGGATATTTCACCCATTGGGCCGAATGGATTGGGCCGAGTAATTTGGTTAGTCCATTGGGTCATCATTATTAGATCCTAAAGTTATTGGGCCTAGTCATTGTATTGTCTTTGTTGAGTCCTTACAATATTGGGTCGGATCAGTGGGCTGACCCATCAAATATTTAAATATCTCCATCCTTGACCCGTAATGATGAAAAAGGATAGTTGTTGACTGAGAAGTCTGTAGAACATTAATGTGGATGATGGGAACAGTGATAGGTAGTAGTGGGTGAGATACATGCAGTCGGCTGAAACCATCAGGATTGGGAAACTGTGTCTGACGGTAGTTGGTGGCACGGTAAACCGGGCTGGAGAGTATATGATAGCAAGAAAGTCATCCAAGAACAGGTAACTGATACTTTTATCTCTCTCAATACACTAGATATTTTATCCTCTATTGTTAACCTTGTGATCGCCTGTACTGACTCCCACGCCTGAGCTATCCCCCGACGGTCGAAGCCGTCAAGCTTTTGGTGTTGATCGTGTTTATTGTGCAGGATCAGAACGTCTTACGTGATTGGGACGTGGCATAAGATCTTGGCGTTAACACTAATCCTTTGTACTTTTATGGCGATACTGTTAATAAAAAATATTTATGTAGTAATGGGAACTCTAAGTCAAAAACAAATAAGAGATTTTTAAGTCAAGAACAAATAAGAGATTTTTTATATTTATTATTTGAAGTTTTTATTATGTTTAATATAAAAATAGATGATGAGATTTATGTATTTTATTTATTATTGGGGATTTAGGACATTAATTAGTGATTATGAATTATTAATTAGGGTATTTTAGTTGTTTAGTACTTTTATTATTCCCGTGTAATATTAATGTTTTGTTTATTTAAATAAGATGTAATCCTCACAAGTCATTTTAGACTACATAATATTGATATGAAGTTGATTATTTTATTGATACCATAGAAGTATGCTACTGTAGAAGTATTTTATCCATCTTGGTATTGATACGTAGAGTTGATACACTTGAGATATCCTAATTTATTTTCCATTAATTCTTGATCATAAATCTGTCTTGCATCATGTCACCATGATAATAATATTCAATTATGCTTGTCTATAAGCTGCATTGCATTTTCTTAATATCTCAGATTTAATGTTTGATACCACAAATATAAATGAGTAGTTCTGTTCCACAAAAATAGTCTCATTTGTAAAGAAAATAAAAAAAAATCTTCACAAAAAGAGTTTTATTATTGTTATTATTATTATTATTATTGATGATTGTATAAAATGTCATAATATCCTCAAGTTTAACAACATAATTTCGCTATCATGTCACCATTTAGTAAACTAAATACATTATATACAGGGATAAACCAGAGTTATTAGATACTCTTATAGACCTAACGAACTGAACCGCGTACTCGTATTTGTACCACATACCGAAACGTATCGAAACGTACCACGTTCCAGGTAAAATTGGGATAAACATGGAAGAAACTTATATTTTTAAAGTTTACAAAATTTATAAGTTGGACTCTTTTTGAGTAACCGAGGCCCGAGGGAGTATATAACTATAATTTGATCTACTGTTGCCAAATATTATTGGCTCTCAACTTTGAAAAGTACTGAAGGTCAGTACTAATTGTCTCTAGTTAATGCATACCAATTTACATTTTTCATGTGCTGATGCAGAACCAAAATTGTCATACAACTACTCATACTAGTTTGTATTTACCTGGAAGGGAGCATATACAATAGTTATATTATGTGCTTCCCCATAACTATTAGTAAGACAATTATTGTAGACAATATACTGTGTTACTTTCCCCTCCAGGCTTATGATTCTTTTCCGACCAAAGGGGAAAAAGTGAGGCCAGGGCTGTTTATTCTTCTTCTTCTTTTCCTTTTCATTTTCAAGAGAATTGTGGGGAAGGAAGAGATCATATTGATACGTCGATTATATGACTTGATGAAGTGTATCTGAATGTAATATCGGAAATTTAAAAAAAAAACAAATTTCATTTTGTTTAGATGCAGATTTTATAGCTAGTTGGTCTACTGTGCAAGAAAAACTGATTGCTCTATTATATTTGATATAAGATAATATCAATTCTGTGGGAGGATCAACAAGAAGAAAAAAGACAAGACTAAGGCTCTAAACGAGCCAACACAGTTTGGGCTCGACTCGGAAAAAATACGAGCAAAACTCGGATTCGTTAATAATATGATCCAAATCTGAGCATTAAAAATAGTTTGAATAAAAATATGAGTAGAATCTGAGCAAGGTTATACTCGACTCGTTTAAGATTCAAACTACTCAAATTTTTTATTGTGATTCGATACATATTCGGTTATACATATTCGATTAGATGTTCGATACATTCTCTTATAATATGTACAAATGTAAATCAAATTAGGATAATTAGTTATTATTTTGTTTTATTTTTAATTTTAATTGTGATTTTATATTTGTAAAGTATAATAATAAATATATTTTCTCATTTTTAAGTAAAATAACAAATTTAATTTATAATTATATTTATTATAAAACTAGTTATTATGTGGATATTCGAATTCGAGCTTGAATTTGAAGCTCGCGAGTAGTTTGAATAAATATTCGAGTCGAGTCGGATTGAATTCGAGTAATAAATATTTGAGTCGAGTCGAATCTGAGTAGAAATTTTCAAATATAATTCGAATCCGAGTACGGATTTATAATTTCGAGTCAAATTTGAGTAGCTCTTTGTTCGCTCCGATTTGACTCGTTTACACCCTTAGACAAGACTGTCAAGAAATAGAGGAAAAAGACAAGAAAATCTTTATACATTGGCTAGAAACATCATTTAAAAGGTTAAATCTTATGTTTTTCGTATGTAGAGATGGGTTTTTACTCTCCAATAATTATGAGTGCGTACTACAATTGTAACACCCAGAACCCGCTATAGACTCGAAGTGCTACACGCAGCAAGTTCAAAGGCCCGCAAAGCAACAATATTAATAAGGGTTAATTACATATTTTAGTACATTTTTAAAAATAATTACAATAATAGTGCATCCATAAAATAATTACAAAAGTAATACACTTCCCATATTTATTTACAATATTAGTGCAATTAGGATTCCTTAATTTAGGGAATTAATATGCAATTAAGATTCCTTAATTTAGGAGATTAGTATTGATTTACTTATTAAATTAAGTAATTAATAAGTAATCCATATAGCAAACTTTCTCTCTCATCTTGTTACATCATCTTAGCTTCTTCACCGGGACTACTTTCTTTCTCTGGACTCTGACATGGTAGCTTCTTCATCTCTAACTATTTCTCATGACATCCTTTCTTGATCTATTCCTCGTCATGGCCGTTCCAATTCTTCTACCCAACAACCCTCTTCTTCTATCTCCTCTTTCTCTCACCTACCCACCTTCTCCACCTCCCTCAAATCCTCCTCTCGTCGCTGCAACTCCGTCGTTGGACGGCGTGTAGTCAGGGCCGCCGTCGTCGAGACGCTCGAAAAGATGGAGACTTCACTGGTGGAGAAGGCCAATTCGGGTCACCCAGGTCTACCCATGGGTCACATTTTATATGATTAGGTGATGAGATACAATCCCAAGAACCTGTAACCAAACCATCATACCAAGGTAACCAATTCAGTTTTATTAAGTTAACAATTTATTTTGAATGTGGTGCAGTTGGTTGCCAAACTTTCAGACCAAGGTAACCAATTCATACTATAGGTATGGAGGTAGATTGGTTACCATGATATAAAGGTTTAGTTACATTGGTATAAAAGTTTGGTTACCTTTTTAAGAATGTTTGGTTATCAAAATTACATTACACATCACTCTCTTATCTCTCTCTTTCCTATGCAATATTCTTATTTTCTTTTGGACATGAAATTGAAATTGAAATTTTCGGACATGAATAAATTGTGAAAAATCAAATATCCACCTCCTTTCTACATCTCATCCACCATTTTGTGGCTCTCTCTCACCAGCGAAGGGGAAGAGGAAGATGACGTTGCCAAACTTTGAATATTTGAATTGGAATTTGAATTATTATTTTGAATTTGAAATTATTTTTGTTGTTAGATCCAAGATATTTGAATTATTAATTATGGCAGTTATTTCTCCTTGATTTTAGGTTTCCTTATTATTGTGAATTGAATTCTATACTAATTCCTTAAATTAAGGAATCCTAATTGCACTAATATTGTAAATAAATATAAGAAAGTGTATTATTTTTATAATTATTTTGTGGATGCACTAATAGTGTAATTACTTACTAAATGTTATATATTATTGTAAAGGACCCTATTAATAACGCAACCCAAACAAAACAACTCAACGATAATATTAGATTAAAACCCAACAATAAACATCTTTTAATTCAATTCAAATGAAATACCAATAAATACCAAATTCGAATAACGGACGCATTTCCTTGAAACTAAGAGTTTTGTCAAAATCAAACAATAAAAAGAAATAATGTCTAAAACTAAATTCCAATTATTCTAAATTCATCAAACTAGTGCTCAGCTTTCAACGATGGGACCTGCAAAAATTTGTAAGGGGTGAGCAATGAAACCCAACAAGTGACAATCCTCACTATTTAGCCGAATCAAGTACAATTTGCAAAAATATTTTTGTTCAATACAATAATATATAGACTTTCAAAAGTAAAACAATTGAAAATTGATTTCAATGTATATAATATATCTTTTAATCAACAGTCTTAGCGACTAAGGTTACAATAGCCCTGTAACATGACCCAAAAGTTTGATAATATCAATGATCACGCACCATACTAAGTTATTTAATCTGGACGCTCCCCGAATGTCATCTAAAAGGTGTGCGCCTTAGTAGGTCCTATATTAGCTCCGGAACTAAACGTAATCAATAACGGGTTCTATACATAATCAGATTGAGGGTTTCAAAATCTTTTCTCAATACTATCGATATTGTCAGGAATAAACATGTGAATGATATTCCTATCTTTATATGATTTGATTATTATATATATATATATATATATATATATATATATATATATATATATATATATGAATGAATATACAAGTATACTTGCATTAAGAAAAGCTGTAAAGTCCTCTGATAGATTATAGAAACATATGTATAAGGACTTAGAATGAATTGATCAAATATGTTAGGATGATCCTACATAAGCTAAACAGCTTTGTAAAGTCCTTAAAAAGAAATGATGTACAAGGACTATAAATATAGAAAGATCAAGCATGTTAGGTTGATCTTATGATGTAATAGATACGCTTGTCTGATCATCGAGCACTGCACCAAAAATCGTAGTCTGCCAGGAGAGTCAAGGAAAGCTCGAGAACTATCAAGGCAGAATCGTAGTCTGCAAGATAGTAGATCTCGGAGTTCGTAGACTTCCAGGAGAGACGAGGAAGGATCGTAATGTGTCGAGTAGCACTTCCTCGGAGCCGTAGTCTACTGAGTAAGTCATGTTCATAATCGTAGAGACAGCATGCCTACAAGCCGACTGAGCATCTGCCGAAGCCAAGTCAAGAATCGTAGACTACACTCAGAGTCGTAGAGTATACTGATCATATCAAGGAAGAAATTTTAGTCGAGCAAGATCAGATGAAGACAACTAGAACAATGACAGAAATCATAGAGTGTCAAGATCTAATCTTGGAGTCGTAGTGTCTGAACAGTCGAAGCTGAATCGTAGAGTGTAGAACTGAGACTTCAACAGATGTGCTCACAACGCCAAGGCAGAATCGTAGAGCTAATATGATTCTCAACAAATGAGAACTCCCAGAATATCCAAAGGGATGAAGCCTCTGGTTGGTACTACAAAGATACATCCCACCTGAAGGAAACTAGAGCACTCAACGAATGGCATGCAAGCTAACAGAAGATCTAAGCATCAACTCAATCAGCATCCAGATTGAGTTGTGAAGCCATTCGAGATGAAGTCTTCCACAAAGATGATCATAAGAAGACTTCAGTAGCTGACTAAGGAAAGTCAGTATGTGCAATAGCTGTCAAAGTGATAAGATGACAACGATCTTGGAAGTAATCAGGATCGTAGTGTTTGCCAAACAAAGAAGGAACTGATGGAGTGTACATAAAGATACTGGCCATATTCTGAAGAACAATGCTAAAGTGATTAAGCATTGGGTCAGTCCATTGATGATAAGTGAACGGGAGATTACAAGGAGAAAGCGAGCTGGACACGCCACAAATCTGAAGTGTCTTATTGTTCAGAAGGGACCAAAATGAAGAGTCAAGCCATCAGTATCCGAGAACAGTCGAGGCAAACAGAAGTGTTGAGGCACTACACGAAAGATGGAAGAGGTGTTCTACATTGAAGATCCAATTAACATCCTTCTAAAGATCGTAGTGATGACTCTACATGGTATTAGTCAACAAGACACTACGATCAGGTCCGAGAAGATATGCATCAGAATCGTAGAATTTGAATAACTAAGGATTGAAGCATTGGCAACGATTCAATCTGGAGGTTGGTATAAGGACAAAATCTTTTTAAGAGCATCGATGCAAGGACAATCTCTGATCAAAAAATTAGAAGGAGGAAATAAAGTTGTCGGCCTGCCCAAGACATCAAAGTAACATATCTGACGAAGTAGGTAAAACGGTAGACTGCAGTGTCAGAAAGTCAAAAAAAGTTGACATGTCACATCTGCAGTATACACTAAACAACTTGAGATCTGTGAAGCAATTTGAATAAATTTCAATGACTACTTTCCAACGGGAAGATTGGGAAGCAGTATAAGTCAATAGAGCTTCAAAGATCAAGAGTTGCTGATGATTGCTAAGTTGCAGAATCGTTGAGTTGTTGGGAATGCTATTGTTGACTCTACGAGTTCCACCAAAGATCAACAGAACAAGTCTCAGTGACAGTGAGACTACAAAGGTGGACGTGAAGCAGCTTTGAACAAGAACTTAATCAGATTAGAGCTTCACTCAACAAAGAGGAGAATGCCACTGAAGATGGTAGCCAAGATGAGAGCCGAGAAGGCCAAAGAGATAACATTCAGAAAGGTGGCAGAATACAAAGAAGATCAAGAGAGCCACTCTACAGATCACCATGAACCAATAGAAGAAAAGGAACAGAAGTAGAATCATGTCTGCAGAACATTCAAGAAGGGTTCAGGGATTTCTAAGTGCCAGACAAAGTCTACCAAAAGCTCAGAGACTTAGAAAATCCAGATAGTGATGGTGCACAACTGACATCAGATAAAGATGAGCAGAAAGGAGTAAAGATCAGCTGCACCAAAGAAGATGTGGTTCAGACTCGAAGTAGAATGCAGAGAAGACCACACCAAGCTGCTAAGTACAGAAGATGTTCAGAGCTTAAAGACATCTTAGCAGCTCAACAAGAACAACAAAAATAACTACAACAAGAAGCCAGGGCCTGAGGGGTCCTTGTCCGGAGGGACTAAATGAAGTTCCAAGCCTGCTGGGCTTGAAGAGTTACTAGGAAACTAGAGAAGTTCCAAGGCTGCTGGCCTTAAAGAGTTCTTAGTGAACTGAAGTCCCAAAGCTGCTGACCTTGAAGGATTCTTAGTGATTCAAGGCACTGCCCTTCCTTAGTGAAAATTCTGCTAGTTGAAATCAGAAGAGTGGATTAGGAGCTTGAGTCTCTGAACCACTTAAAACCCCTTGTGTCTTTTACTTTATGTCATTTACATTATGTACATTAACTGCTATAACTGCTATGTATGTCTTAACTGCTTACTACTAAACTAACTCTACGAACAATGTATATATGGTTATGAATATATCAATAAAGGGGATCTTTTACTTATTCCGCGGTGCTTGAAAAGATTCTTATGTTTGTCATATGCTAAATTATTAGCAATACAAAATAAACCAGAAAAGTATTTGAATTTAAAAAGGATTTATTCAAACCCCCCCTTCTAGATCTATTGTGCCTACTGAGAATTAACAATTGGTATAAAAGTAGGTTCTCATGCTATATTCAAAATCTAATCACTTTGAGTCTGATCCTAGGCATAAATATTGTTCTAAACTTAGTTTAGTAGTAAGTCACTTGTTGTATGCAGATGAGCTCACACGTTGGAAATATTGTGTACAGGTAAATGTGTATATACACCTGAAGCTACTCAGATTGGTCCATATTGTAACGACCGAGAAATTCGGAACTTATGTAAAAATGATTTTATTAAATTAAATAATAATGAAATCATATTATGTGGATATCCTGATGGTTTTCGTTATATAACCTATTGATGTTGGAATGTCGTAGTATTTGAACTACGTGAAAGATTTAAAGTGTTTGAATTTCCAAGACGAAAATAAAAGTTTTCCGAGAAATTTTCCGAAAAACACTATTCATCGATATTTTCTCGGGATTTATTTTTTGAATTTTTGAAAAATACGTAATGGTAGAATATTAAAGTAAGACGAATTATGTAATAATAATCTAGTTATGGAAAATGTAATATTTCGCTTGCGGACTTAATTCAAGAATATTAAGGAAAGCGAAATATTAATAAGAAAGTATTAATCGTATGATACGCGAGCATTATACGAGGAAAGAAAACGAGTATAATATGAAGTATTATACGAGTTTGTAAGAAGAATGAAATATCGTATATACCAGTGTTATATACGAATTATAATACGAGAATAATACATAAACAATATGTATATGTATTAAGTAATGTTAATGGACTTGGGAGGTTGGTTAACAATTGGTACAAGCCTAAGTAAATTAAATGTTAAGGCCCTATGATGATTAATAAACAAGTTAATGTTTATTAATACAAAGCCCAAAGGTTAAGATATCTAAGCCAAGTTAGAAGCCCAATAGTTGGGTGATCCATGGAGCAAAACCATATTAAAGTGGTTAATGTGTGGTTATCAAGTTAAATGAGTAATGACCAAGTTAATGTGGTTAGCAAGTCTAAGGAGTAATGACCAAGTTAAAGGATTGATGGCCAAGCAAAGGATATGAGTGGTGCTAGCCAAGTAATGAATAGTAAGGAGGTGCAAAAGGAGGTGGGATGATGGAAAAGACTACATTGCCCTAAGCCTTGCAACTTCTATAAATAGAGAAGGAATGTTAGCCATTTGTTAGTTATTGAAATTAAAACAATCCACACTCTCTCTCAAAGTGCTTAATTGTTAGGAAGATTAAGTTGAAATAAGCAACTTACAAAAGAAGAAGCTACTTTACCAAGAACTTCAAAAGTAAGACTTCTTCTCTAATTATCTTCTATCTCTATTCATGATAGGTTGATAAGAAAAGATTGGATTAAGAAACATGAATGGTAAAAAGTAAGAAGAGTGTATAAGCAATGAACTTAAGCCACATAAGTTGGTAATAAGTCATTTAAGCTAGCATAAGTTATAAACTTATGTGAAAGTATTATGAACTTATAATGAGTTTAGTAAGGGAAGTAAAGAATTTGTATATATATGAATCATATGTACATGAATAAACTATATGTGAAAACATGTATGCATGAGGATTAAAAGACTATAACTTTCATAAGTTAGGAGAGATTAAGCTATAAGTAGTTTATAAATTGACGAGTTAAAAGCTCATGAAAGAAATAAGGTAAAATCCAACTTGAACTATACGTGGTTGGAATTAGCATGTTAAGATGTTAACATTAGGAATGAAATTCATTTGTAATATTGAACGTATCATAAGAAGGAAGATTTCCCGAAAATCGTACGATTAGACGATAATCGTCGAATTCGTAAATTCCCGGAATAGAAGTCAAATTTTGAGTTTGAGCTCGGAAATGTTATTTTCCAATGGAGGCAAGTCATTTTTGTCATTTAAGAGTTGTGGACTCGAAAATGGACGAATTCCGACTTAGAACGAAGAAACGAGCGTTTAACGTTCACGAATGTTTATCGTTTTCGTTAAAAATGAACCAATAGGTGAATTTTTAGCAAACGAAGTCAAATAGATAAAATTCTTGCATGAAAGCGTAGATTATGTAAATTGTGAACCGTAGGCTTTTGAACGAGCCAATTCGGACTTAAAACGAAGAAGTTATGCGTCCGGGAAGTTCACAAAAAAATTAAAAGTTAGAAAAATTTTCTGGTGCACAGAGTTGGCGCCGCGGCGCCAACCCTAGGCCATTTGGTCGCGCCGCAGCGCCACATCTGGGGCTCAGCTACTGCTAACTCGCGCCGCAGCGCGAGATGTAAGTGTAATGCCCGCGCCGCGGCGCCAGACACAGAGCTTGGACAGTAAAGAATAAAAATGAAGAGAAAGGATGGGGATGGTAGTAGATTGAACTAAACCTACCTCAACCAACTTAAAGTAACAATGTTGGGACATTGTTAAGACTTAAAAGTGATGAAGAATGGTTAATATACCAAGTCAAATGAATGTAAAGCGAACGATAAATCGGAACGCATAAGAATGAAATTTAATCTATAATTAGATTGAAATGAAGGGAAAGATATATTCAGATACATATTTGATTATATGTGACCTAATTTAAGGCATTATGTGATCATGTATTGTAGAGACTTGAAAGACTTGAACATAAAGTAAAATACACAGTAGCAGACGCTAAAGGCAAGTATTCTAACTCTTGTTTCAGTTCATTCTGAGCAAGTTTATAATGTTCATGTATCCTTTCGCATGAATTGAGGTATAATGAAGTTAAAGCCAGTTTCTTTGGCTAGACTTAACATATTGAGTGGATTATTGATAATCTGTTCATCTGTTATCGAATGCTAGTATCTTTTGTCAACTACTGATAGTTTTCAAAAGAAGATTGAATTGTTAAACAAATGTTTTGTCGGTAAAATGACAGGCACGCGAGGTTGCCAAATGATTAAACGTACATACGTTTAATGGATGTAGTATTGATCAATACAGAGTACAATAGGCTGATCACCTAGAAGTGCTCGTAAGTAATATCGGGCTTACGGACTTAGGTCCGGGTTGTCCTTTTCAAAGAAAGAATGAATGCTCAAGGTCTTTGACCGGAGTAAATGTTTTACTGAATTTATTCGTTGTGAAACATTTTGAAAGTAAAGATGAATTGCTATTTTTGAATCATCAATAGTACTTCATAGCTATTGTTCAGTTATCGAAGATATATGATTCATATGTAACAAGCATGTTGTTATTGAAATTGTTATACTTGCTGAGCTAGTCATGCTCACTCTTGCTTGAATCATATGAATGCAGCTAAGACTGAACGTCCTGAAAGATCGAATAAGGATAAAGGAAAAGCTAAGGCAGATTATTAAGCTGTCATGTAATAGTATAGGTCTATTGTTGTAATGTAATGAATATTATGACAATAGAACCTTTGTAATGGGTTTAGAACTTGGGAAATGTAAATATTGAATTAAATATATATAAGTTATTTTCATTCTTTGAGACTTTCAATTGAATGAATGTATGAATGTTTGTACAGTATAGCACCATCTGTCGGGTTGTAAGATACCCGGATTTGGGGGCGCTACACATATTCTTGATTGTCATATCAACAAGACCAATCCTGGCTCGTGGTCAATCTTGTAGTCTGAAGATCAGGCTAGAAAGCATAAAAGACATCAACAGAAAAGAGTCAAACATCCACCAGCCTGAAAAGATGAAAAGGCCTGACATGCTAAGAAATGGTTATCCAGAGAAGAAAGAAAATCTTCTCAAAAATATCTCTGGCCAACCAGCAGCTGGATGTAAACCTTGTGAACTCAAGGATGTCAAAGAACTAAAGATTATGATATTCTCTTAGCTTGCATCTTCAAAGACCACGACTGATTGATTCAAGGTCAACTGGAGCAACTAGCTGTCATGAGCAAATGAGAAAATATGCACATCAATGCCTAAAACTCCGTATATTTAAGATAAATGACTGTTAAGAAACTGACAGTAAAAAGGTACGTTTCCTCACTAATATAAATATGTACATAAAAATTGCACCCCCTTATTGACTATGACAGTATTCTTTCAGGGAATCATAATCTACCTAAAAAGGTTGAAGAGAGAAAGTAAACTGAGGATGGAAACTCAAATGCCTATAAACTTTCTCTCAATTCAAGTTTTAGGTTGAAGATGACATCGTGGAAGAAATCTGAAATGGGTCATAAGAGCATCACAGGTCAAATTAATCTTATGTGAAGTAATCTTTGTTGATGGGTTAGTATGTATGTACAACCTATGATCTAAGTGTTTAATAACACACAGAGTATGATCAGTTCTACAAGAGTATCTTGAAGATTCATAGAAACTAATCACCTCCATGAATTAACCAGATACTAATAAATCGTAGAATTGATTCTCACTTTATGAACATTTAAACCTGTGAACATAACCTAGCAAATGATGAAACCATCAAAGAAAAAGAGTGTTTTATTGAAATAGTAAATCTCAAACACAATCACCATCATGCATCTCAAAATGTATTATCTAAACTAATTACATGCAATCCAAATATATGAGGAATAGGGATTTAGAAAACTAACCTAGAAGGACCCATTTAACCATGGGCATCAAAAATAGAAATTCATAACCTGCAGGTTCTTGGTTTATCTAGCCACACTAAGAAATGCAGAAGCAGATGACTTCAGTCAAGAAGATTCAACCAGCAAAAGGCTTAAGACTGTTCAGAAATATTTTGGATAAAACTCCTATATGTCAAAGCCTGTCCTTGAAGACCTACTGAGCCAATCTAAATGAAGCTCACATGGCTGCTAATCTTTATACGGAAGCAGGCCATTCAACCAAAGATGAAAAGGGTCATATATGCTCAATCATGTGAAGTAAATCATATGAGAAGAATACTCAAGGAAGTTCATATCAGAGGATCATCGAGCATCAATCATGAGGAAATCATTATGGAAGCAGAACTCAGCAAGCACAAAATGACAAGGAAGACTACGTTCGTAGTGTTGTTAAAGGATCGTAAAATGATCAATCATGAAGATGCCCATCTCTACGATACAAAAAGATTTAATGACTTCAGCCAGAATGAGATATGCGTGATTACCTTCTTCTACACATGAAGAAAAGGAAATCACACCACACTGAAAAGACAGCATCAACCATGGGGGAGCAGTAACCTACTAAGGGACAACAGCACTGAGATATTCTATGAAGCAATGTACCAGCTATAGAGTCCCAAAATTTATGGCTGATGAACCAAATGAAGATCCATAGTCAGTAGGAACATCTTAAAACGTAACCTATCAGCCACCCAACTCAAAATTGTGAAGTACCTACGATCAAACACCTTATCGTAGTGTAAATATAGGAGGACACCACAATTACAGCTAGTGCATATGTCTAAAGTTGGAAGAGGAACTCCTCAGCAGAAAAGGTCAAATGAGATATCAGTGCAAAATACACAGTAGCAGACGCTAAAGGCAAGTATTCTAACTCTTGTTTCAGTTCATTCTGAGCAAGTTTATAATGTTCATGTATCCTTTCGCATGAATTGAGGTATAATGAAGTTAAAGCCAGTTTCTTTGGCTAGACTTAACATATTGAGTGGATTATTGATAATCTGTTCATCTGTTATCGAATGCTAGTATCTTTTGTCAACTACTGATAGTTTTCAAAAGAAGATTGAATTGTTAAACAAATGTTTTGTCGGTAAAATGACAGGCACGCGAGGTTGCCAAATGATTAAACGTACATACGTTTAATGGATGTAGTATTGATCAATACAGAGTACAATAGGCTGATCACCTAGAAGTGCTCGTAAGTAATATCGGGCTTACGGACTTAGGTCCGGGTTGTCCTTTTCAAAGAAAGAATGAATGCTCAAGGTCTTTGACCGGAGTAAATGTTTTACTGAATTTATTCGTTGTGAAACATTTTGAAAGTAAAGATGAATTGCTATTTTTGAATCATCAATAGTACTTCATAGCTATTGTTCAGTTATCGAAGATATATGATTCATATGTAACAAGCATGTTGTTATTGAAATTGTTATACTTGCTGAGCTAGTCATGCTCACTCTTGCTTGAATCATATGAATGCAGCTAAGACTGAACGTCCTGAAAGATCGAATAAGGATAAAGGAAAAGCTAAGGCAGATTATTAAGCTGTCATGTAATAGTATAGGTCTATTGTTGTAATGTAATGAATATTATGACAATAGAACCTTTGTAATGGGTTTAGAACTTGGGAAATGTAAATATTGAATTAAATATATATAAGTTATTTTCATTCTTTGAGACTTTCAATTGAATGAATGTATGAATGTTTGTACAGTATAGCACCATCTGTCGGGTTGTAAGATACCCGGATTTGGGGGCGCTACAAGTTGGTATCAAAGCCTAGGTTATAAAACTTAAAGGGAATTAGAACCTTAAGTCATAACCTTAATAAAGAAGTAAAAGAGGAAAGATAACCTTATAAAAATGCATTATAGTATGTTATGTGTTTTTAATTATGTTACTGACATATACTAATCAAACTGTATTGTTTTATTGTAGATGTCAGGAGAAAATGATATGTATAGAAATATACATGTAGTAAGTGAGGATTCGGTTAATCAGGTGGAGATACTACAAAATCCCGTTGAGATAGAGCCAGAAGTGGTAGTAATAGAGTCTGAAGACTCGGACAATTTAGACTATATGTCTATTTTCGATGGCATGCTAGAGGAGGAGGTGGACGTAATGTCCTTTGACCAAGTTCCACCTGCAGAGGAGATGTCTACGGGGGATTCGATGAAAACATTGTTTATGGCGGTATTGGATAGGAATGTCCATTATTGCCAGGAGGTAAAGGAGTTGAAAGAGGAACTCCAAGCTGTCCGTGAAGATAAGCTTAGCATGGAGGGAATGTGGGAGGAGGAACACGATGATCGTGTTTTAGCTAAGGACAAGGTCCGAGAGCTGAAATGTGAAGTCTTTGAGCTCAAGCAAGAGCTAAAGACTAAACAGAGGAGATTGGAGAGGATGTCCTATATACATAGGAGTTCTCATGTGGATTTTCAGCAACAAGTGGCTGGGTATCCGGTAGAGGCAGGGCAGACCCGACATACCATTAGTCGGGATGTTATTGCCGGTCTGGCCAGCAAAGATTTTGAGAATGCCTTACGGCAGATGTAATCTAGCAATAGCTAGAGTAAAATAGATATGTAAATATTATGTATCTAGTAGTGACGTAAAACCCTCTTTTGTATAAACAAGGGTAGTTTTTTGTAAATCCCAATTTTTGGAAAGTAATTGCGGGATGGTAATGTAATCAGCTAAGACTAAGTAATGTAATCAGCTAAGGCTGAATGATGTAAACAATGTAGTGTTATACTACAAGTTATTAATCAATATAAACCTCTTTTATGGAACATATTGAGTAATGAGTATTAGTTATTGTTTTATCACAAATAATAACTAACTCACAAGAAGAAAGTAATAATGATGTGTTGTTTTCTTAACAGCGAAATGCCGCCAAGAAGGGGACAACGAAATCAAGAAGCTAATGTTAACCAACCGGAAGGTGGTCCGGTTAATCCAATGCAAGAGTTCATTAATCTTTTAACGGCTGCATTTAATAGAACAGGGGCTAATGTACCCATAATTCCTGGAGTAGTACGAGCTACTACTTTTAAGGACTTTAGAAGTGTAGGTCCGCCGGAGTTCAAGGGAACTACGGACCCTATAGAAGCCCAAACTTGGGTGAAAGAAATTGAGAAAGCATTTGTAATTACAAATGTGGAGGAGGGTAACAAGGTTGCCTTTGCAACCTATTTGATGAAAGGAGAGGCCAACTTCTGGTGGGAGGCAAACCAGGCTAGGGCCGATATAGGAAACCTAACGTGGGAAAGGTTTAAGGAGATTTTCTTCGAGAATTATTTTCCCACGAGTATGCAAGGGAGAATGGAAATGAGGTTTCTGGAATTGAAACAAGGGGATATGACAGTTCCCCAGTATGCTGCCAAGTTTAATGAACTGGCACGATTTGCTCCACATCAAGTGGACACTGAAGTGAGAAAGGCTAGAAGATTCGAGCAGGGCTTAAAACCCTGGCTCTATAGCCGAATCTCTGTGTTCCAAAGTACTTCCTTTGGAACCATATTAGAAAAGGCAATAATAGCCGAAGGTGGGAATGAGGCTTTAAGCCAGTACCATAAAGATAAGAAAAATAAAGGAAGAGTTGATGGGGGAATTAAGACCGAAGGAGCCAGTGGTAGTGGCAACGGTCAGAAAAGAAAGAGTTTTAACTCTGGGAATACCGGAGTGAAACAAGGCGATTCAAAGAGGCGGGTGGAGGCCTGTAAAACCTGCGGGAAGACTCACTTGGGAGTCTGTCTCAAAGGAAAGGCTGTATGTTATAATTGTGGACAGGACGGGCACATTTCTCCTAACTGTCCAAATCCGAAGAAAAATCACGGATGTTTTGTATGTGGATCAACTGACCACATAGCAAAGAATTGCCCGAAGAAGGGTATGGAAGGAAATAAGGGCACTAATAGTGGAAAGTTAGCTATTAGTGGTCCAGCTCAGCCCGGTAGACCAATGGCCCGCACTTTTAATATGACAGTCCAAGATGCGGTGGCATCCGGGGACGTAGTTGCAGGTATTATCCCAATCAATAACATTAATGCATATGTGCTATTTGATTCGGGTGCTACTTGTTCGTTTGTAGCATGTGATTTTGCTAGACGATTAGAATTATTTCCCGAAAAATTGCCTATACCTGTGATCATTAAGGTAGCAAATGAAGAGATAATTTCTGTGGATAGTATTCATAGGAGTTGTTGCGTAGATATACGTGGATGTAAGTTATCGGTAGATTTAATACCGATAAGGTTGGGAGAATTTGATGTAATTCTCGGAATGGATTGGTTGATTAACCATGGAGCAATTATAGATTGCCAAAAGAAACGTGTGAGCATCAGGACGTTGAAGCAACCTCCTGTAGTATTCTACGGTAATAAATCACCGGGGAGATCATGTTGTCTTACGATGACACAAACTAGAAAACTCTTAAGAAAAGGATGTGTAGGTTACTTGTGCCATGTTGTTGATACCCAGCGAGTGGGAACAACCATGGAACAAATACCTATAGTAAGTGAATTCTTGGATGTATTTCCAAGTGAGTTACCGGGTTTACCACCGGATAGGGAAATCGAATTTGTAATAGACATTGTGTCAGGAACGGCACCAGTGTCAAGGGCACCGTACCGTATGGCGCCGGTGGAAATGAAAGAGCTAATGGTTCAATTACAGGAACTGTTGGATAGGAAGTACATTCAACCAAGTGTTTCCCCGTGGGGTGCACCAGTGTTGTTTGTCAAGAAGAAAGATGGATCGTTAAGACTTTGTATCGACTATCGAGAGTTGAACAAATTAACGATAAAGAATAAATACCCATTGCCTAGGATTGATGATCTCTTTGATCAGTTGAAAGGGGCAAAGTATTTTTCTAAAATAGATTTACGGACGGGGTATCACCAGTTGAAAGTGAGGAAGGAGGATATACCAAAGACGGCATTCAGGACTCGCTATGGTCATTACGAGTTTCTGGTGATGTCATTTGGGTTGAAAAATGCACCAGCTGCATTTATGGACATGATGAACAGAGTGTTCAAATCATATTTGGACAAGTTCGTGGTGGTGTTTATTGATGATATTCTAGTCTATTCAAAGACGCCAGAAGATCATGCTGAACACTTAAGATTAGTGTTGGAAACACTAAGAAAGGAGAAGTTATATGCGAAATTCACTAAGTGTGAATTTTGGCTGGAGAGAGTACAGTTTTTAGGTCATGTCATTGATCAGGAAGGGATTTCAGTTGATCCAGCAAAGGTAGAAGCAGTGATGAACTAGGAACAACCGAAAACGCCGACTGAGGTGAGGAGTTTCCTAGGGTTAGCGGGTTACTATCGAAGATTTATCCAAGATTTTTCGAAGATAGCTACCCCGTTGACTAATTTAACAAGGAAAACGGTGAAATACGTATGGACGGATAAATGTGAAGACAGTTTTCAAGAACTGAAGAAAAGACTAAGTAAAGCACCTGTTTTGTCATTGCCAGATGACACAGGAAATTTTGTAGTATATAGTGATGCTTCGCATAGAGGGCTTGGTTGCGTGCTCATGCAGCATGGCAAAGTCATTGCGTATGCATCACGGCAGTTGAAGGATTATGAGAAAGTTTACCCTACTCATGATCTGGAACTGGCCGCGGTAGTATTTGCCCTAAAGATATGGAGGCATTATCTTTATGGGGAGAAATGTGAGATATATACAGACCATAAGAGTCTAAAGTATATCTTCACTCAGAAGGAGTTGAATATGAGACAGAGGAGATGGCTGGAGTTGATAAAGGATTATGACTGTGAAATCCTGTATCACCCTGGGAAAGCCAATGTAGTTGCCGACGCCTTAAGTAGGAAGGGTCGGGAAAAGTTGTCTATGTTAACGGCTCAAAATGAATTAATAACAGAAATGACTAGGATGGAAATAGAAGTGAAGATGCCGAGTGAATCGGGGTAGATACTTTTTACCACGGAGAGTCAATCTACCATTTTAGAGAGGGTCAAGGAGGTACAACTCAAGACTGATGAGTGTAACCAAATGAAGAAGCGGTTATCCGATAAAGGAGATGATAAGTATAGTCTTGATAATGAAGGATTATTAAGATTTGAAGGAAGAATTTGGATTCCGAATGAGACGGAATTAAAGGAGCAAGTGTTACAAGAAGCTCATAGTTCAAGGTACTCGATACATCCTGGTAGCACTAAGATGTATCAAGACCTTCGACAGAGTTTTTGGTGGCTAAACATGAAAAGGGAAATAGCAGAGTATGTAAGTAGGTGTTTGACTTGTCAAAAAGTTAAGGCCGAACATCAACGACCCAGTGGCTTGCTACAACCATTGGAGATTCCAGAATGGAAATGGGAGCATATCTCGATGGATTTCGTGGTAGGACTTCCAACAACGTCAAAAGGGTACGATTCTATTTGGGTAATAGTCGACCGATTGACGAAATCGGCTCACTTCTTACCAATTAGGGTCAAGTATAATTTAGACCAGTTAGCTAAACTTTATGTCAAGGAAGTTATTTCCAGACATGGAGTACCGATATCGATTGTGTCAGATCGTGATCCGCGATTCACATCGAACTTCTGGAAAAGTTTGCAAGAACAGCTGGGAACACAGTTAAAGTTAAGCACAGCTTATCATCCACAAACTGATGGGCAGAGCGAGAGAACAATTCAGACGTTAGAAGACATGCTGAGGTCTTGCGTCATGGATTTTAAGGGTAGTTGGGATGATCACCTACCATTAGTAGAATTTGCTTATAACAACAGTTATCATGCAAGCATAGGTATGCCGCCTTATGAAGCTCTGTATGGAAGAAGATGCAGAACACCATTGTGTTGGGATGAGGTGGGAGAACGCCGAATGCTAGGACCAGAATTGGTGCAGCAAACAGCGGATATAGTAAGGTTAATTCGGATGCGTCTCGTCACGGCTCAAGACAGACAGAAGAAGTATGCTGACTCTCATCGATTAAATCGAGAGTTTGAAGTAGGTTCGTATGTGTTTCTGAAGGTATCTCCATGGAAAGGAAAGATTCGCTTTGGAAAGAAAGGAAAGTTAAGTCCAAGGTTTATAGGACCTTTTGAAATATTAAACAGGGTGGGAGGGGTAGCTTATAAGATAGCATTACCTCCAGACCTAGAAAGAATACATAACGTGTTTCACGTATCTGTATTACGACCGTATAAGCCGGACTATAAGCACGTAATCAAGTATGAGCCGATTCATATCGAGAAGGATTTAACATATGAAGAATCGCCGATTCAAATCATCGATAGAAAGGAACAAGTTCTGAGGAACAAAGTAATACCATCAGTAAAGGTATTATGGAAGAACCACGATGCCGAAGAAGCAACGTGGGAGTTAGAAGAAAAGATGAAGAAAAATTTTTCTCATTTATTTGAGTAAAGAAAGACGAGATTCTGGGGACAGAATCTTTATAAGGGGGGAAGAATGTAACGACCGAGAAATTCGGAACTTATGTAAAAATGATTTTATTAAATTAAATAATAATGAAATCATATTATGTGGATATCCTGATGGTTTTCGTTATATAACCTATTGATGTTGGAATGTCGTAGTATTTGAACTACGTGAAAGATTTAAAGTGTTTGAATTTCCAAGACGAAAATAAAAGTTTTCCGAGAAATTTTCCGAAAAACACTATTCATCGATATTTGCTCGGGATTTATTTTTTGAATTTTTGAAAAATACGTAATGGTAGAATATTAAAGTAAGACGGATTATGTAATAATAATCTAGTTATGGAAAATGTAATATTTCGCTTGCGGACTTAATTCAAGAATATTAAGGAAAGCGAAATATTAATAAGAAAGTATTAATCGTATGATACGCGAGCATTATACGAGGAAAGAAAACGAGTATAATATGAAGTATTATACGAGTTTGTAAGAAGAATGAAATATCGTATATACCAGTGTTATATACGAATTATAATACGAGAATAATACATAAACAATATGTATATGTATTAAGTAATGTTAATGGACTTGGGAGGTTGGTTAACAATTGGTACAAGCCTAAGTAAATTAAATGTTAAGGCCCTATGATGATTAATAAACAAGTTAATGTTTATTAATACAAAGCCCAAAGGTTAAGATATCTAAGCCAAGTTAGAAGCCCAATAGTTGGGTGATCCATGGAGCAAAACCATATTAAAGTGGTTAATGTGTGGTTATCAAGTTAAATGAGTAATGACCAAGTTAATGTGGTTAGCAAGTCTAAGGAGTAATGACCAAGTTAAAGGATTGATGGCCAAGCAAAGGATATGAGTGGTGCTAGCCAAGTAATGAATAGTAAGGAGGTGCAAAAGGAGGTGGGATGATGGAAAAGACTACATTGCCCTAAGCCTTGCAACTTCTATAAATAGAGAAGGAATGTTAGCCATTTGTTAGTTATTGAAATTAAAACAATCCACACTCTCTCTCAAAGTGCTTAATTGTTAGGAAGATTAAGTTGAAATAAGCAACTTACAAAAGAAGAAGCTACTTTACCAAGAACTTCAAAAGTAAGACTTCTTCTCTAATTATCTTCTATCTCTATTCATGATAGGTTGATAAGAAAAGATTGGATTAAGAAACATGAATGGTAAAAAGTAAGAAGAGTGTATAAGCAATGAACTTAAGCCACATAAGTTGGTAATAAGTCATTTAAGCTAGCATAAGTTATAAACTTATGTGAAAGTATTATGAACTTATAATGAGTTTAGTAAGGGAAGTAAAGAATTTGTATATATATGAATCATATGTACATGAATAAACTATATGTGAAAACATGTATGCATGAGGATTAAAAGACTATAACTTTCATAAATTAGGAGAGATTAAGCTATAAGTAGTTTATAAATTGACGAGTTAAAAGCTCATGAAAGAAATAAGGTAAAATCCAACTTGAACTATACGTGGTTGGAATTAGCATGTTAAGATGTTAACATTAGGAATGAAATTCATTTGTAATATTGAACGTATCATAAGAAGGAAGATTTCCCGAAAATCGTACGATTAGACGATAATCGTCGAATTCGTAAATTCCCGGAATAGAAGTCAAATTTTGAGTTTGAGCTCGGAAATGTTATTTTCCAATGGAGGCAAGTCATTTTTGTCATTTAAGAGTTGTGGACTCGAAAATGGACGAATTCCGACTTAGAACGAAGAAACGAGCGTTTAACGTTCACGAATGTTTATCGTTTTCGTTAAAAATGAACCAATAGGTGAATTTTTAGCAAACGAAGTCAAATAGATAAAATTCTTGCATGAAAGCGTAGATTATGTAAATTGTGAACCGTAGGCTTTTGAACGAGCCAATTCGGACTTAAAACGAAGAAGTTATGCGTCCGGGAAGTTCACAAAAAAATTAAAAGTTAGAAAAATTTTCTGGTGCACAGAGTTGGCGCCGCGGCGCCAACCCTAGGCCATTTGGTCGCGCCGCAGCGCCACATCTGGGGCTCAGCTACTGCTAACTCGCGCCGCAGCGCGAGATGTAAGTGTAATGCCCGCGCCGCGGCGCCAGACACAGAGCTTGGACAGTAAAGAATAAAAATGAAGAGAAAGGATGGGGATGGTAGTAGATTGAACTAAACCTACCTCAACCAACTTAAAGTAACAATGTTGGGACATTGTTAAGACTTAAAAGTGATGAAGAATGGTTAATATACCAAGTCAAATGAATGTAAAGCGAACGATAAATCGGAACGCATAAGAATGAAATTTAATCTATAATTAGATTGAAATGAAGGGAAAGATATATTCAGATACATATTTGATTATATGTGACCTAATTTAAGGCATTATGTGATCATGTATTGTAGAGACTTGAAAGACTTGAACATAAAGTAAAATACACAGTAGCAGACGCTAAAGGCAAGTATTCTAACTCTTGTTTCAGTTCATTCTGAGCAAGTTTATAATGTTCATGTATCCTTTCGCATGAATTGAGGTATAATGAAGTTAAAGCCAGTTTCTTTGGCTAGACTTAACATATTGAGTGGATTATTGATAATCTGTTCATCTGTTATCGAATGCTAGTATCTTTTGTCAACTACTGATAGTTTTCAAAAGAAGATTGAATTGTTAAACAAATGTTTTGTCGGTAAAATGACAGGCACGCGAGGTTGCCAAATGATTAAACGTACATACGTTTAATGGATGTAGTATTGATCAATACAGAGTACAATAGGCTGATCACCTAGAAGTGCTCGTAAGTAATATCGGGCTTACGGACTTAGGTCCGGGTTGTCCTTTTCAAAGAAAGAATGAATGCTCAAGGTCTTTGACCGGAGTAAATGTTTTACTGAATTTATTCGTTGTGAAACATTTTGAAAGTAAAGATGAATTGCTATTTTTGAATCATCAATAGTACTTCATAGCTATTGTTCAGTTATCGAAGATATATGATTCATATGTAACAAGCATGTTGTTATTGAAATTGTTATACTTGCTGAGCTAGTCATTCTCACTCTTGCTTGAATCATATGAATGCAGCTAAGACTGAACGTCCTGAAAGATCGAATAAGGATAAAGGAAAAGCTAAGGCAGATTATTAAGCTGTCATGTAATAGTATAGGTCTATTGTTGTAATGTAATGAATATTATGACAATAGAACCTTTGTAATGGGTTTAGAACTTGGGAAATGTAAATATTGAATTAAATATATATAAGTTATTTTCATTCTTTGAGACTTTCAATTGAATGAATGTATGAATGTTTGTACAGTATAGCACCATCTGTCGGGTTGTAAGATACCCGGATTTGGGGGCGCTACACATATTCTTGATTGTCATATCAACAAGACCAATCCTGGCTCGTGGTCAATCTTGTAGTCTGAAGATCAGGCTAGAAAGCATAAAAGACATCAACAGAAAAGAGTCAAACATCCACCAGCCTGAAAAGATGAAAAGGCCTGACATGCTAAGAAATGGTTATCCAGAGAAGAAAGAAAATCTTCTCAAAAATATCTCTGGCCAACCAGCAGCTGGATGTAAACCTTGTGAACTCAAGGATGTCAAAGAACTAAAGATTCTGATATTCTCTTAGCTTGCATCTTCAAAGACCACGACTGATTGATTCAAGGTCAACTGGAGCAACTAGCTGTCATGAGCAAATGAGAAACTATGCACATCAATGCCTAAAACTCCGTATATTTAAGATAAATGACTGTTAAGAAACTGACAGTAAAAAGGTACGGTTCCTCACTAATATAAATATGTACATAAAAATTGCACCCCCTTATTGACTATGACAGTATTCTTTCAGGGAATCATAATCTACCTAAAAAGGTTGAAGAGAGAAAGTACACTGAGGATGGAAACTCAAATGCCTATAAACTTTCTCTCAATTCAAGTTTTAGGTTGAAGATGACATCGTGGAAGAAATCTGAAATGGGTCATAAGAGCATCACAGGTCAAATTAATCTTATGTGAAGTAATCTTTGTTGATGGGTTAGTATGTATGTACAACCTATGATCTAAGTGTTTAATAACACACAGAGTATGATCAGTTCTACAAGAGTATCTTGAAGATTCATAGAAACTAATCACCTCCATGAATTAACCAGATACTAATAAATCGTAGAATTGATTCTCACTTTATGAACATTTAAACCTGTGAACATAACCTAGCAAATGATGAAACCATCAAAGAAAAAGAGTGTTTTATTGAAATAGTAAATCTCAAACACAATCACCATCATGCATCTCAAAATGTATTATCTAAACTAATTACATGCAATCCAAATATATGAGGAATAGGGATTTAGAAAACTAACCTAGAAGGACCCATTTAACCATGGGCATCAAAAATAGAAATTCATAACCTGCAGGTTCTTGGTTTATCTAGCCACACTAAGAAATGCAGAAGCAGATGACTTCAGTCAAGAAGATTCAACCAGCAAAAGGCTTAAGACTGTTCAGAAATATTTTGGATAAAACTCCTATATGTCAAAGCCTGTCCTTGAAGACCTACTGAGCCAATCTAAATGAAGCTCACATGGCTGCTAATCTTTATACGGAAGCAGGCCATTCAACCAAAGATGAAAAGGGTCATATATGCTCAATCATGTGAAGTAAATCATATGATAAGAATACTCAAGGAAGTTCATATCAGAGGATCATCGAGCATCAATCATGAGGAAATCATTATGGAAGCAGAACTCAGCAAGCACAAAATGACAAGGAAGACTACGTTCGTAGTGTTGTTAAAGGATCGTAAAATGATCAATCATGAAGATGCCCATCTCTACGATACAAAAAGATTTAATGACTTCAGCCAGAATGAGATATGCGTGATTACCTTCTTCTACACATGAAGAAAAGGAAATCACACCACACTGAAAAGACAGCATCAACCATGGGGGAGCAGTAACCTACTAAGGGACAACAGCACTGAGATATTCTATGAAGCAATGTACCAGCTATAGAGTCCCAAAATTTATGGCTGATGAACCAAATGAAGATCCATAGTCAGTAGGAACATCTTAAAACGTAACCTATCAGCCACCCAACTCAAAATTGTGAAGTACCTACGATCAAACACCTTATCGTAGTGTAAATATAGGAGGACACCACAATTACAGCTAGTGCATATGTCTAAAGTTGGAAGAGGAACTCCTCAGCAGAAAAGGTCAAATGAGATATCAGTGCAAAATACTTCTAAAATCATTTCATCTGGAAAGTGCCTCAGGGACAAACCTGACCCTTAGCTCACTCTAAAAGGTTGGCCCTTCCTAAGCTACCTTAACTCAGAAGGATTAATTAGTCAATTTCATCTCAAGGACCAAGATAATCAACGATCACAGAGTAGAGTTTGAGAGAACTCAACGATCATGATGTAACCTCAACGATCGTAGTGCAACCTCAGTGATCGTAGAAACAGACTCGACGATCACAGTCTTACAAGAGGCTACTCTAACTCATGAGAAGCTTGGAAAAACAGGACAATTTCTCAAACATTCAGATTATGGGAGATAAGCTCGAATGTTGGTCGGAAAGATGTCCTGCTGAAGAAAAGTGCCCAAGGCTTCATGAAGTACATCAGTGGTTGAGCCATGCAGGTTTAAAATGAGAAGTAATGTCAAAACCATTCACTGCAACATCTCTCAAAAGTTGATCGTTGAGTCAACAAAGAAAAACGTAGAGTCCATAGCTGCCTTATCATGGTACTCTATGAACCAAAGAGGTCAACGGTCAATCCACGCCAATCAAACGTCTACTCTTCTAAAAGACACATTTAACTGGAAAGTTAATGGGGAGTTATAGCTCATTACTGGGCATCGTGCAACCAATGGCTAGTTGACACATCACAGCGTATGCAGAGTCAGAAGGAACTGTCATAAAGATAAATTCAAAATCTATAAACAGTTACCAGAACCTATCGAACCTCTCTCCCTCCCATTTTCAAACCCTAGACTCCTCTTCGAAGCTTAAATCAATTAAACCTCCAGAACCCAAATCACAATCAGCTATCTCTCACAAATCTCTCCGAATCATATACCCTCATCCCTCGAACTATTCAAATGGAAGATTGAAGAGTAATCACTGGCATTCAGCTCGGAACCAAGTATTTTGAGAAATCTAAAAAGAAGTTCAGAGACATTCTTGAACTTGTGAAGAAAGCTGGATTCTCAAAATGTCTTGAAGCTAGCACTCGAGTATATACTGAACTGGTCAAGGAATTCTACTCAAATGTATCCATAAATGCCGGAACCCTTTCAACCAAGGTTAAAGGTCAGTCTCTTAAGATGAAATCATCCGATATCAATCAATGCTTAGGTTTTTCTGACCTAGGACTGAGAGACCTTGATGAAATCGACACTGAGAAAGCAAAGGAGATTATGGGGTACTAAAGGAACCCTAATCTGAAGGACATGAAGAAAAAGGAGTTTCCTGAGGAATTTGAGTTCCTTGCTGAGATAGTAGGCAAATGTATACTATGGAAGGATACGTCACATGACACTGTGCTTGATCAACAACTGAAGATTATGTCTGCAATAGTTCTGAAGAAGCGAATAAACTTTGGAGTTATCATGTTTGATCAGATCTCTAAATGGGTAGAAAAGGCTGAGTTAAAAAAGTCTACAGAAAAACCACTTACAAAAGTTTTTCATGGAAGATTGCTAAGTATTGTAATGAAGAAGAAGCTGGGAGGCAAAATCAAGGATGATGAAGGAGAACCTCTAAATGTTCACAAAGTAATGCCTCCACAAACTGTTTGTGAATTGGAAGAAAAACCCCAAGGAGAACAGAAGGTTAACAACAACAGGGAGTAACAGAAAGAACTCTGCAAAAAATAGGAAGGCGAAAGAGGTGGAAAGCTCTGAGTCTGGTGACTCAGCACCGGTAGCAGCCACACCAACAAGGAAGAAATCCAAAGGTGTGAAAAAAACTGAGGCCCTACCAAAAGGTCTCTCCATGGAAGACAAGGATGAAGAAGAAAAAGTCCTGACTACAGAAACCACTAAGAGGATAAGTAATAGACTGCTTCAAGGGCCATCAAGAAAGAGAGCTAAGGTGGAAAACAAACCAGCCCCAGTTTCCCAAGAAAGTACATCTGACGAAAAGGAGAACGTAGAGTTAAAGGAAAAAAAGGGAACTGGCGATCTCAAGATCGAATCCCCAAAGAATGAATACAGCAATGAAGCTGAAGCTGGATTCATGGAAGAAAATACAGAATCTACTAATGAAGAAAAGCTACGAGATGACCCAACTGCATCTCCAAATACAAATGCTCCAACAAGCCTAGATGATGGGTCAAATGATGTTGTCTCTGAAGGAGAAGGACATGCACCTGCCAATGTTGAAAGTCAAGAAAGCTTTCCTGATGATTCAAAGGCCTCAGAGTCTGAAAAGGAAGAAGAGTCTGACGCTCCCATAGCTGAACCCCCAAGGAGAAGGAAGAGCTACAGATTACTTGCTCAATTTGCCTCCAAGAAGAGAAATGATCAATCTACTGCAATCATTAAATTATGTGATGATAAATCTGAATCACGGGAAGAAAGTGCTGAAGATGGGACTAGTAATGAAGAGGATGAAGAAGGATCTGGTAATGAAATTCAGCAAGAAGAATTCACTGATGAATCTGATGAAAGGAATCAGCAAGATTCAAGTTCAAGAAGTGAAGAATTGAAGAAAGATTTTGTTTCTATAAATCAGGAATTAGAAGAATCAGCAAACTATCCTATCATCTCTCCAGCAAGGATTAACCGAAGCAGAATAGTGAAAGGCTCGGATGAATCACAAGAAGTACTTCAAATTCCAAGCCTAGAACTGGTGTCTCAGAACTTCCCAAAGGTGAAGAACTATGCAACAATGATGATCAAAGACCAGCCCCACTACAAAATCTACAGACATGTGGACTTTGAAGGCAGAAGGATTATGGCCAAGGAAATAAACGTAGAGTCTGTTCACTCTACCACTGATGGTGCTCAAGTCCAAAATAAAAAGCCTTCATCTGCTCAAACACTGTTGCCCAACATTCCTTCTTCCTCCAATAGTGATTGGTACTCAAAGATTTTTTAGATTCTCAACACTTTTGAAAATTTGTCCAAGGATGAAAATAGTAGAGTTCAATCTGGTGTTCAACAAGAAACTGTCTAACCAGATGACCAAATTCCTATGGAGAAGGAGCTGATAAAAAATTCTGATGATCTGATTGAGAAAATATCTCTAATCACTGAAGAGTCAAAGAGGTTGACAGAAACAGAAGATAAATCAGTTGGAGACAGAATCTAAGCCACCATGGATGATATATCTCTCAAAATCAAAGAGAGAGATCACATCTATCTAAAGGTCATACATGATCAGAAGGCTGAAGTTGTACGAGCACAAAAGGCCAATAAAGAGAAACTCCAAGTCCTCTCTGACAAGATTGACAACCTGAATCAGTCTTTCTCCGTGCAACTTGAGTTGAGATAACAACAACTCAAGATTAAAAGTGGTAACTCCTTCTACCTGATGGAGCAACTTATGTCCAACATGGAGCAGCTCTCTTAAGTGATTAATGACAAAAAGGGGGACACAAAGAGACATAGAAAGAGGCTGAGTAAGAGGCACTCAATAAAGAGCAAGATCAACAGAAGTAAAGAAGAGAAGAAAACAAGAAGAAGACACCACAAGAAGTAGCTGAGTCATCATCTAAATGGGAGCCAAAGGATGATGAGCCTGAGGCTGAGGGGGAGCCAAAAGAAGAAGAGGAGCATACATCTGTAGAGGAGCAGACAAAAGAAATGAAGACAACATCCCAGGGGGAGCAGGTGCAAGGAGATCAAATAGATGAATAGCTGATCAACAGACATCCTAGAGGCATACATAGAGCCGAATAGGTACATCTCTAACTAGTTAGGTATGTTCTAGATCCGGGATGTAAAATGTCAGTGTATGTCAGTATATTAAATTTCACATCACTATAAATGACATTCTTGATTATCTGTTTTAGAAATACAGCTGCTCACTGTATATAAGATTCATTCATAACATGCATATGCACTTAATATTTTTGTCATAATCAAATAGGGGAAGATTGTTAGGACTAAACATGTGAATGATATTCCTATCTTTATATGATTTGATTATGATATATATATATATATATATATATATATATATATATATAAATGAATATGCAAGTATGATTGCATTAAGAAAAACTGTAAAGTCCTCTAATAGATTATAGAAACATATGTACAAGGACTTAGAATGAATTAATCAAATATGTTAGGATGATCCTATATAAGCTAAACATCTTTGTAAAGTCCTTAAAAAGAAATGATGTACAAGGACTATAAATATAGAAAAATCAAGCATGTTAGGTTGATCTTATGATGTAATAGATAGGCTTGTCTAATCATCGAGCACTGCACCAGAAATCGTAGTCTGCTAGGAAAATCAAGGAAAGCTCGAGAACTATCATGGCAGAATCGTAATCAGTAAGATAGTAGATCTCGAAGTTCGTAGACTGCTAGGAGAGACGAGGAAGGATCGTAGTGTATCGAGTAGTACTTCCTCGGAGCCGTAGTCTACTGAGGAAGTCATGTTCAGAATCGTAGAGATAGCCTACCTACGAGCTGACCGAGCATCTGTCGAAGCCAAGTCAAGAATCGTAGACTACACTCAGAGTCATAGAGTTTACAGATCGTATCCAGGAAGAAATCGTAGTCGAGCAAGATCAGATGAAGACAACAAGCACAACGACAGAAATTGTAGAGTGTCAAGATCTGATCTCAGAGTCGTAGCGTTTGCACAGTCAAAGCTGAATCGTAGAGTGTAGAACTGAGATTTCAACAGATGTGCTCACAACACCAAGGCAGAATCGTAGAGCTAATACGATTCTCAACAAATGAGAACTCCCAGAATATCCAAAGGGATGAAGCCTCTGGTTGGTACTGCAAAGATGCATCCCACCTGAAGGAAACTAGAGCACTCAACGAATGGCATGCAAGCTAATAGAAGATCTAAGCATCAACTCAATCAGCATCCAGATTGAGTTGTGAAGTCATTCGAGATAAAGTCTTCCACAAAGATGATCATAAGAAGACTTCAGTAGCTGACTAAGGAAAGTCAGTATGTGCAATAGCTGTCAAAGTGATAAGATGACAACGATCTTGGAAATAATCAGGATCGTAGTGTTTGCCAGATAAAGAATGAACTGATGGAGTGTACACAGAGATATTGGCCAACTTCTGAAGAACAAGGCTAAAGTGATTAGGCATTGGGTCAGTCCATTAATGATAAGTGAACGGGAGATCACAAGGAGAAAACGAGCTGGACACGCCACAAATATGAAGTGTTTTGTTGTTCAGAAGGGACCAAAATGAATAGTGAAGCCATCAATATCCGAGAACAGTCGAGGCAAACAGAAGTGTTAAGGCACTACACGAAAGAAGGAAGAGGTTTTCTACATTGAAGATCCAATGAACATCCTTCTAAAGATCGTAGTGATGACTCTACATGGTATTAGTCAACAAGACACTACGATCAGGTCCGAGAAGATGTGCATCAGAATCATAGAGTTTGAATAACTAAGGATTGAAGCATTAGCAACGGTTCAATCTGAAGGTTTGTATAAGGACAAAAGCTTATTAAGAGCATCGATGCAAGGACAACCTCTGATCAAGAAATCAGAAGGAGGAAATAAAGTCTTTGACCTGCCCAAGACGTCAAAGTAACATATCTGACGGGATAGGTGAAACAGTAGACTGCAGTGTCAGAAAGTCAGAAAAAGTTAACATGTCACATCTGCAGTCTATACCTAATAACTCGAGATCTGTGAAGCAATTTGAATAGCTTTCAACGACTACTTTCCAATGGGAAGATTGGGAATTAGTATAAGTCAACAGAGCTTCAAAGATCAAGAGTTGTTGATGATTGATGAGTTGCAAATTCGTTGAGTTATTGGGAATGCTATTGTTGACTCTACGAGTTCCACCAAAGATCAACAGAACAAGTCTCGGTGACAGTGAGACTACAAAGGTGGAAGTGAAGCAGCTTTAAATAAGGACTTAAACAGATTAGAGCTTCACTCAACAAAGATGAGAATGCCACTGAGGATAACAGCCAAGCTGAGATCCGAGAAGGCCAAAGAGATAGCATTCAGAAAGGTGGTAGAATACAAAGAAGATCAAGAGAACCGCTCTACAGATCACCATGAACCAAAAGAAGAAAAGGAACAGAAGCAGAATCATGTCTACAGAACATTCAAGAAGGGTTTAGGAATTGCTAAGTGCCAAACGAAGTCTACTAAAAGCTCAGTAACTTAGCAAATCCAGATGGTGATGGTGCACAGCTGACATCAGATAAAGATGAGCAGAAAGGAGTAAAGATCAGCTGCACCAAAGAAGATGTGGCTCAAACTCAAAGCAGAATACAGAGAAGACCACACCAAGCTGCTAAGTACAGAAGATGTTTAGAGCTTAAAGACATATTAGCAGCTCAACAACAACAACAACAACTACAACAACAAGAAGCCAAGGCCTGAGGGGTCCTTGTCCGGAGGGACTAAATGAAGTTTCAAGCCTGCTGGGTTTGAAGAGTTCCTAGGGAACTAGAGAAGTTCCGAGGCTGCTAGCCTTGAAGAGTTCTTAGTGAACTGAAGTCCTAAGGCTGCTGGCCTTGAAGGAATCTTAGTAATTCAAGGTGCTGCCCTTCCTTAGTTGAAAGCAGAAGAGTGGATTAGGAGCTTGAGTCTCTGAACCACTTAAAATCCCTCATGTCTTTTACTTTATGGCATTTACATTATGTACATTAACAGCTATAACTGCTATGTATGTCTTAATTGTTTACTACTAAACTAACTCTACGAACAATGTATATATGGTTATGAATATATCAATGAAGGGGATCTTTTACTTATTTCGCCGTGCTTGAAAAGATTCTTATGTTTGTCATATGCTAAATTATTAGAAATACAAAATAAACCAGAAAAGTATTTGAATTTAAAAATGATCTATTCAATCCCCCCCCCCCTTTTAGATCTATTGTGCCTACTGGGAACTAACAGATATTATAAACATTTCTTTTTCACAGTTCAAAATCATATAATCTCATTTCACAGTTCAAAAATAAATACATTATTAGAATTTTGAAATATAAGAACATAACAATTTAATTTAAATGGAAGCCTTAAATACAACATAATAAATTTTGAAAACATACATTTAGGCATCCGAATAATTACTAAGATATACATATAAATAACGATAATTTTCAAAATACTAAATAGTTCGAAAGCCACTTACCTCGATATTGCTAAACACGAAATTAAAAACAAACAAATTCTAAATATAACCTTAGAACAAATAAAAGTCATTCGGATACAATATCCTAACTCAAACGTATTTTAATTTATATCTTACAAACATTGATATTTAATATTTATTTATTTATAATACAATTGGTATTTAGTTAATACACCTGAAATTTAAAATGATTTTCTTTCATTATAATAACTTCGATATTGAAATTATAACTTTAAAAATTAAAATAAGTATTTTCTGTTATTAGTTTAGAATTCATTCTATTATACTAATTATAAATCAATATATTTACCTAATTAACTTTCAAAATACCAATACATATATACACATAATTACAACAAGTTGCCATGAGAACATGTTATCTAAGCATTTATATATATATAATATCCATCTGTGGCAACTGGTTTTCACGAGTATTATTCTAGCAAACATAACTTCTATCGTTGATCAACAAAATGGACGATTTGAATTGACAAAAAAAATCCCAGTCGCTATAGCCTGTAGCGGCATCAACAAAAAAAATTTTTAGTCACTACAGCCTGTAACGACAATAAGCTGGGTTTATTACTTCCATTCCATTCCACTCTTTGAAATTTATTTTATTATATTAATTTATAATCATGCATGTCGCTACAGCCTAAACCGGCTGTGTACTAATTTGAACTATATGAGTTCATCCTTATGATCTGTTTGCTTTAAAGAAAATGATTTTCAAAACATTTTATGAGAAATTGTTTTCGAATATAGCGATATACTCTCTTTGTATAAAAATATAAAATCATTTTTTTAGAATTAATTTGACATATTTTTAAATTTAAAATTAATATAATTTATTCAAAATTATAATAATATAATTTATTTTTAATAATAATTTTTAGGTGATTTATAATATTTATCAATAAAAATATAAATATAAATTTATATTTATACTATTTATAAGTATTATTTTTAGTTTCAAATATTATTGAACTCAAAATAAATATAAATTCGTTGAAGTTTTAGTCAATTTTACTGATAAATATTATAAATTGCATAAAAATTATTATTAAACATAAAATATATTATTATAATTTTGAATAAATTATATTAATTTTAAATTTAAAAATATGTCAAATTAATTCTAAAGAAACAAAAATGATTTTATAATTTTATACAAAGAGAGTATATTGCTTTATTCGAAAACAAGTTCTCATAAAATGTTTTGAAAATCATTTTCTTTAAATCAAACAGAACATAAGGATGAACTGATATAGTTCAAATTAGTACACAGTCGGTTTAGGCGGCATGCATGATTATAAATTAATATAATAAAATAAATTTTAAGGAGTGGAATGGAATGGAAGTAATTAACCCAGCTTGTTGTCGCTACAGACTGTAGCGGTTGGAAATTTTTTTTGTCAATCTAAGTCATCTATTATGTTGATCAACGGTAGAAGTTATGTTTGCTAGAATAGTACTCGTGGCAACCGGTTGCCACGGATGGATACCCTATATATATATATATATATATATATATATATATATATATATATATATATAGAGAGAGAGAGAGAGAGAGAACACAGATCAAGTCCGGACTCCCGGACCTGATCAAAATTCGGACCCAAATTTTTTTATTTTATTTTTTTTGTAGAACAACTAAAAAAAAATTGTAACTAAAATTTTTCCATAATACAGTGTTTTGGGTGTGTTTTTAATACCTACACCAACCAATGTATGTACAGTCTGCCCAGACAGTACAGACATGTTTTGTTATACGTATCCAAATCACACCCAAAACACTGTATTATATAAAAATTCAAGTTCTATAATTTTTTTTTAGTTGTTTTAAAAAAACAAAAAAAAAGTCGAATTTTGTTAAAATCCGGGAGTCCGAACCTGATCCGGACTATATATATATATATATATATATATATATATATATATATATATATATATATATATATATATATATATATATATCCAATGTGTTGCCATACATGCAAGGTTGATTTCATATATCCATCCATTTTCAAAATCAATAAGCAAATATCATCTTCTCAATGTTTATTACAGTGGGAGCTTCTTCTTTTTTATTTTTTTATTTATTCTTTCCCTCTAGCAGAAACTGTTGAAAAAATAAACTTGTCCCAAAAGTAATTAAGTATTTTTATTTAATTAATATTCATGTACTTGTTGGTTCATGTATTTGAAGGTTCATGAAGCTAGTTGAAAAGGTGTCTAGAGAGTTGGTTTTCATTAAGTGCTCATTCATGTATTTGGGTTTATACATGTTAGGAGATTCCTATAAATACCTATGTACTCAACTCATTTGAAGCAAACAAGAAATATAAAAACTTTCTTTGTGATAACATCTTCTCTATTTTCTCTAGTGTGTGTGAGAGTATTATTTCTAACAAAGTGGTATCAAAGCTAGGTTGCTAGTAACACCCACTAGAAAATGGCAAATGGATTGGTCCAATTCCAAGTTCCTCAATTGAAGAAGGATAACTATGAGAGTTGGTGTATTCGCATGAAGGCGATTTTTGGTTCACAAGATCTATGGGACATTGTGACCAAAGGCTATGAAGAGCCCCGAAATGAAGATTCGTTATCACAAGCACAAAAGGAAGTTTTGAGTTCCACAAGAAAGAAAGATCAAAAAGCGGTCACTATTATTCATCAATGTTTGGATGATGCAATGTTGCAAAAAGTTGCTCTTGCCACCACCGCAAAGCAAGCGTGGGAAATTCTCCAAAATTCGTTCAAGGGAGTTGCCAAAGTAAAGAAGGTTCGTCTTCAAACCTTGAGAAGTGACTTCGAAGGTTTGCGTATTAAGGAGTCCGAATCAATTTCGGATTATATTTCTAGAATTTTGGCACTTGTCAATCAAATGAAAAGTAATGGTGAGAAAATTAGTGATGTTCGAATAAATGAAAAAATCCTTCGTTCTTTAAATCCCAAGTATGAGTATATTGTTGTAGCCATTGAGGAGTCAAAAGACTTGGAAACCATGACCGTTGACGAACTTATGGGTTCATTGCAAATCCATGAAGAGAGGCTTGAAAAGCAAAAGAAGGGGCCTATTGAGCAAGTGCTCCAAGCAAAGCTTTCTTTCAAGGAAAGAAAAGAAAAACATGGAAATAGTCAACAAGGTCGAGGTCGTGGCCAAGCACGAGGCCGTGGAAGAGGTGGAAGAGGAAGTCACTACTCTCCTCACAAAGAAGAAAGGAGTCAAGAGTCTCATCACACAAGGGGACGTGGAAAAGGAAATTATTCACGACCGTATTAAAGGAGGTATGATAAATCTCGAGTTCAATGTTACAATTGTCATGATTATGGGCATTAAGCTTCGGAATGTAAGAATGATTCAAAAGATGTTGAAGGAAAGTCAAATTATGTGGAGAAAAATGTTGAAGAAGTGAAGCCCACTTTACTATTGACATGCAAAGGAGAGATGAGTGAAGATGAAAATACATGGTATCTTGACACGGGTACAAGCAATCATATGTGTGGAAGGAAAAATATGTTCGTTGAGCTTGATGAATCTGTATGCGACAATGTTACTTTTGGAGACTCGTCAAAAATTCTGGTTAAAGGAAAAGGTAAAATTTTGATTTGCTTAATGGATGGAAGGCACCAATTTATTTCAAATGTTTATTATGTGCCAAATATGAAGAACAATCTTTTGAGCTTGGGGCAACTCTTAGAGAAAGGTTATGATATTTTGATGAAAGATTCTAACCTTTCAATAAGAGATCAATCCGAAAATTTACTAGTGAGGGTGCCTATGACAAGAAATTGAATGTCCTTATTGAATATTAAAAATGATGTGGCAAAATGTTTAAAAGCTTGTTTCAAAGATTCGTCTTGGCTTTGGCACTTAAGACTTGGGCACTTGAATTTTGGTGGTTTGGAAGCTTTGTCGAAGAAGAGGATGGTGAATGGGTTGACTTCAATTCACCACCCCGATCAACTTTGTGAAGGATGTCTTTTTGGCAAAAAATCTCGGGAAAGTTTTCCGAAAAAATCAACTACTAGAGCAACCATGCCGTTGGAACTTGTGCACTCGGATGTGTGTGGTCCTATTCATCCGTCATCATTTGGTAAGAATAATTATTTTCTCCTCTTTATCGATGATTTTAGTAGGAAGACATGGGTTTATTTTCTTAAAGAAAAATCGGAGGTGTTTGGAGCTTTTAAAAAATTCAAGGCTCTTGTGGAGAAGCATAACGGGTATAATATCAAGGCCATTAGATCCGATAGAGGGGGCGAGTTCACGTCAAATGAATTTAAATTATTTTGTGAAGAAAATGGAATTCGTCATCCTTTAACGGTTCCAAGATCGCCACAACAAAATGGGGTAGCGGAGAGAAAAAATAGAAGCATCCTTAACATGGCTCGAAGTATGTTGAAGAGCAAACAAATGCCAAGAAAATTTTGGGCTGAAGCTATTGATTGTTCCATCTATTTGTCAAACTGTTGCCCGACTAGAAGTGTTGAAGACATGACACCACAAGAAGCATGGAATGGGAGAAAGCCAAGTGTTTCTCATTTGCGTGTTTTTGGGAGTATTGCTTATATGCATGTACCGGATGAAAAGAGGTCAAAGCTAGATGATAAAAGTGAGAAATATATTTTCATCGGCTATGATGCAAGATCCAAAGGTTACAAAATGTACAATCCAAGCAACGACAAAATTGTGATAAGTAGAGATGTGAAATTTGATGAAGAAAGCTCGTGGGATTGGAACATTGTAGAGGAAAATTATAATTTCTTTCCTTTCATTGACCAGGAAGCGCAAGAAAGAGAAGAAGACTCGGGGAATCCTATTTCTCCACCTCCATCTCCACCTCCATCTCCACCATCATCCAATGGACAATCTAGTCCATTTTCATCTCAATCAAGTTCAAGTGAGTGACCTCAAAAGATGAGAAGTGTGCAAGAAATTCTTAATAGTACCGAGGAGGTAAATATTGATAATTTGAATTTATTTTGTCTTTTTGCGGATTGTGAACCTATGGGGTTTGAACAAGCATCCAAAAACAATAAATGGAGGAGTGCCATGAATGAAGAAATCAAATCCATTGTGAAGAATGAGACATGAGAGCTTACTACACTTCCAAAAGGTCAAAAGTCAATTGGGGTGAAATGGGTGTATAAGATAAAGAAGAATGCAAAGGGTCAAGTGGAGAAATACAAAGCAAGATTAGTAGCCAAAGGCTACAAACAAAGACCTGGTATCGACTATGATGAAGTATTTGCCCCCGTTGCTAGTTTGGAAGCTATAAAATTGCTTGTATCATTGGCGGCTCAAAATGATTGGTCAATTTACCAAATGGATGTGAAGTCCGCATTTTTAAATGGATTTCTTGAAGAAGAGGTGTACGTGGAACAACCACTTGGCTATATTGTCAAAGGAGAAGAAGATAAGTTTTAAGATTGAAGAAGGCATTATACGGATTGAAGCAGGCGCCAAGAGCTTGGAATAGCCGAATTGATAAATATTTCCAAGACAATAATTTCAAAAGATGCCCGTATGAACATGCCGTTTATTCAAAGGTTGGAAAGAATGGCGATATTTTATTTGTATGCTTGTATGTTGATGATTTGATTTTTACGGGAAGTAATCCAAGCATGTTTGAAGAATTTAAGAGGGCTATGGAGCATGAATTCGAGATGACGGATATGGGTCTCATGGCTTACTACCTTGGCCATGAAGTAAAGCAAAGCAAAGAAGGGATTTTTATTTCTCAAGAAGGATATGCTAAAGATCTTCTTAAGAAATTTAAAATGCTTGAATGTAAGCCGGTGAACACACCCATTGAATGTGGAATTAAATTGTCAAAGCATGATGAAGGAGAGACGGTGGATTCAACATTTTTCAAGAGTCTTGTTGGAAGTTTGCGATTCTTAACATCCACAAGGCCGGATATTGTATATGGAGTTAGCCTTGTTAGTCGTTACATGGAAAATCCCACCGTGACTCATTTGAAGGTTGCTAAACGAATTCTCCGTTACATCAAAGGTACTCTTGATTTTGGCTTATTTTATTCAATTTCAAATAATTTCAAGCTTGAGGGATATTGTGATAGCGATTGGGCCGGTGATATTGATGATAGAAAGAGTACAACTGGATTTGTTTTCTTTATGGGGAATTCGGCATTTACATGGTCCTCAAAGAAGCAACCTATTGTGACCCTCTCTACTTGTGAAGCGGAATATGTTGCTGCTACATCTTGTATTTTCCAAGCCATTTGGCTTCGAAATCTTTTAAGAGATCTTAATTTGCAACAAGAGAAGTCAACGGAGATTTATATCGACAACAAGTCGGCAATTGCATTGGCAAAGAATCCAGTGTTTCAAGACCGAAGCAAACACATTGATACGAGGTATCATTTTATAAGAGAATGTGTTGCAAAGAAAGAAGTTGAACTTGTATTTGTGAAGACTCAAGACCAAATTGCTGATATTTTCACGAAGCCACTCAAAGTCGAATTATTTTGCAAATTGCGAAGTTCACTTGGTGTGACAAGTTTAAGAGGGGGTGTTGAAAAAATAAACTTGTCCCAAAAGTAATTAAGTATTTTTATTTAATTAATATTCATGTACTTGTTGGTTCATGTATTTGAAGGTTCATGAAGCTAGTTGAAAAGGTGTCTAGAGAGTTGGTTTTCATTAAGTGCTCATTCATGTATTTGGGTTTATACATGTTAGGAGATTCCTATAAATACCTATGTACTCAACTCATTTGAAGCAAGCAAGAAATATAAAAACTTCCTTTGTGATAATATCTTCTCTGTTTTCTCTAGCGTGTGTGAGAGTATTATTTCTAACAGAAACTCATACAAGTGAGCAATCTGTTTTGTGCACGCACCGTTGATAAACCCATATATTGAAATATAGGATACATATATATTTATTTTTTAAATAAAAGAAAACTGACATACTAATTCCATTTTATTCACATTGATTATTTATATCTTTGTTTCCATGAATTTATTATTATAATCATAATTTACAAATATCTAATCATACACATGAATCAAATTATAATTGAAAAATAAGGGTTTAAGTTCTTCTTTTCTTCACTGTTCTACAATAATCTCAAAGTCAAATAATTTTTTACATTATTTTCTCTATCTTCTCGTCTAATATTTCTTTCTCAAACCCTTATTAATATTATCTCAATCCAGCGTTTTAAAAGATATGAACATATAGATTTTAATTCAAATTTAAAAACTATAGTTATCACTGTTTTAAAAGTATAACACAATCCTTAAATTTAAGATTTAGTTAACAGATGCATCTGTTATTATCTTACTATTTAATTATTATTATTATTATTTAGAAAACCCAATTGTTACAACAATATTATTGCTTTAGATCATAAATGAGATGTTAATCTTATTTTAGTGTTGTAATGGTGATGGATATAATTGGGACATCTGCAGAAAAGAGAGAATGGAGGAGCTGACAAAAAATGGAGGCAAATTATATATCTTGCGAAAGAGAGGTGGTCCATTAAGCAGTGATCTTGATAATGCAAGTGATCAATTTGCCAGAAGAACTTAAAAGACATCTAGAACTGACTCAATTGATGGAAAGAGAGAGGAGTACTCCAAAGTCGAAAGTAGGAGAGGTAAGATCCTGGAAATAGTAATAAAAGCATTCCCCACAAGGCCTGGCATTTCTAGAGAATGAGAGATGGAAAACAACATATACAGGACAAGACAGTGAGCTGATTGCATGTTTGAGAGATGTACATTTTTGAGTGACGAATTATAACCAGAAGGAGCCAAGTAAAATATTGCATTTTTGTTACGGTTGGTGCTGATCACCAATCAGAATTCGACACACCACCCTAAGGGAAGTTTTTTATATTCCAGTTACACCCAACTAAAATTTTTGTTAGTACTAACACACCTTTTTAACTCATCAGAGTTCGATCAATAAATGCCACGTGGCATGCTGTAATTGGTGACAGAGGATAATTTAGCAACCATAGTAGGATGCCATTTGGGCTTTTGTGGATTTTGTTTTGTCTACTATGGAAGATAACTTTTATACTGGTGGGACCCATTTGTCACGTGGAGGGGGTATGCCAAATGGCAATCCAACAAGACAAAAAAATGGTCATTCACAAATCTCCTCTAATCTCCTCTCCACCAATTATAATCAATCTCCCACGTGGGACGTGTTGACCCACTGTACAATTGCTTCTCCTTTTGATACTATATAATGCTACTATAATCTATTGCACTTCCTTTGGTCATAATCTATTCCTCCCATCAGAGCCGGTCCTGGCTTTTCAAAGGCCCAGGGCGAATTTTTTCAAGTGTGCCCCTTTATACAAATTAAATAAAAAAATAAATAAATTATCAACTAATTAATTTTATTAAAATTATAAGAATTTACAAAAGATAAGGAAGAACATTTTAAAATGTCATCAAAGCAAAAATCATCACATGTACCTACAAAATAAAAATATTAATGATATTGGTAAAACTAATGAAATATTCACTGTAGTTGTCAAGTTTTACTGATTACACAATTGAACTTTTATTTTATTAAATTACCCCATTAAACTAATTATTATTTTGAAATTGGGTTATTCAGTTAATAAAAATAAACGGACGCTAATTTTTTATCTACAAAACTAATGAATTACACACTGTAGTTGACACGTTTTACTGATTACACCATTCAACTTTTTATTTTTAAGATTACCCCATTAAACTAATTAAAAAATGATTATTTTAAATATTTTAAAAAATAATTATTATTTTCAATAAAAATATTAGAAACTTTAATTTTTTTCCATAAAATGAGTAAAATTTCATAAAATATAGATTTAAAAAAAATTAAAGTTTTATGAAACCTTACTAATTTTTTTTAAAAAAACTTTTTTTTCTTTTGAAAATAAAGTTTATTTTTTTGAATCTATATTTTATAAAATTTTACTCATTTTTTTAAAATATGAAGAATTTTCCAAATTTTTTCTTGAAAATAATATTTATTTATAAAAATTATTAATTTCTTTTTTGAAAAAATTGAATCAATTTTTTATTTATCTTTAACTGTTTTTTATATTTTAATTTATATTTTTAGTTTTTTTAAAAAATTTCTAATATTAAGAATGAGTCATTCTGTTAAAAAATTAAGTAGACATTAATTTAATTTAAAATCACTTTAATTTTTTTGAATCTATATTTTATGAAACTCTACTCATTTTATGAATTAAAAAAGTTTATAATATTTTTTACTTAAAATAATATTTATTTTTAAAATATTTAAAATAATTATTTATAATTAGTTTGATGAGGTAATTTGAAAAACCAAAAGTGCAATGGTGTAATCAGTAAAATGTGTCAACTATAGTTGGTAATTCATTAGTTTTGTAGATAAAAAATTAATTTCCGTTTATTTTTTTAACGAAATGACCCAATTTCAAAATAATAATTATTTTAGTGGTGTAATTTGAAAAATTAAAAGTTCAATGGTGTAATCAGTAAAACCTACCAACTACAGTGGATATTTCTTTAGTTTTGCCCAATGAAATCTAAAGCACAAAACATCATTTAAAATGTCATCTTGTTGCACTTTTAGATGCAATATCATCAATTATACTATCATATTTAATATTTCTAATATATCATTTTCAATGCATAATATTGCTATTTTTTTATTATTTTATTTTTTTATACACATAAATACATAAACTTATAAAAAAAAATTGTGCCCCTCTCAACTATGGGCCCTGGGCGGTCGCCCTGGTAGCCCTTGCCCAGGGCCGGCTCTGCCTCCCATTATATTACACTTATTGATCACTCTCTATATCTCCCTTATATTCTATTCTATCCTCAGCTGTTTGTCTGTTTCACTACATAGTATCATGGGGGATTCTGCTGCATCATACATACACATGGTACTCTTCATGTTTTGATCATGATACATAATATTAGTTTTCATGTTTCTTTTGCCTGTTACTAGTTATTGATCAGAATATGGAATCATGTTCCTTATGACTTTTGGTTCATTGGGGGTGACTTGATTGATTTAGGTGCAGCACCTGATAGAGAAGTGTTTGATCTTCCACATGACAAAAGAAGAGTGCATGGAAGTCCTTACAAAACATGCAAAAATCGAAACTGTCATATCTTCCACTGGTTAGTTTAATTCTTTTCATCTCCCCTGGCATGATCAGTACTAAACTAGACTCCTTGTATATATTGAGAATAGGCTATAAGAAAGGTATTTAGCTTCGAGTTCTTTGCTCCGAGTGAGGAACCGACCGGCCCCAAGGTTTGAATTTAGTTCGAACGAACGAGCTCTGACCTAGTAGTTCTTAGTTAAGAGCTATGAGTTCTAGCTCTCTCTTGCTTTTTTATCTCGCATATCTCTAATTAATTTAATAGTAAATCATTCCATGCCCGTGAAATTAAAGACACCTTAAAGAAGTGTAGGATCGATAAATGTCTAGCAACACATGTAGACAATATGTAGAAACCTAGCTAGCAGGACCAATATGTTTTATGAAATAAAAACATGTGTTTTGTATGATCAGGGTGATATAAACTGATTTAGCTTGATAGCCACTTCTCCTATTAGGTCAAAAAAAGTGATCTCTCTTTTGTTGTTGATAGAATGAAGTATGCCTCCTCACAATTAAAGTCCCCATTAGGGCATCAAATCAATTTCCTCTGATAATCTGAATTAGGGTATAAACTTGAACATGTGCATATACACTATCAAGATGAGGAGTTAATTTACATAGTAAATTAGGAAATTATGATACCAGATTAATGGACCTCATTCATGATTAAACAGTTTTGTGTTTAATCACTATGGATACAAAAGACTTCTAAAACTGTCAAAAACTGATGTGATAATTACATAATTTATTTTGTAAACTGTGTATTATACATAGTTTAGTTTTTATCAATTTTTGTAAGTGAACAGTCATTTGTCTTCTTACTCTCGTCAACCTTTAAAAACTCGAACCAGTTTAATGGACCTCATTGTTGGTATAAAATCTAGTTACGCACAGCACGCAAGTATACGTGGTCAACAAATAATAAAGTATAAGTAGAGTATCGTTCCCACGAGGAATTATTAATACAAATTACCAAATACTAACTCTTAACCAAACTAATTTTATTTAAACAATCAATTTAAGGTTATGAATTAAATTATTTAATTAAACTTATTCTAATTATCACTAGATAAAAATCAGATTATGGAGATTTAAGATCACAACTTCACTTACGGCTTCACTTAAGTTAATACACTTCTTATCAATTATGCTCACTATTCTGAATTGTTAACCAAGAACACATAAATAAATATGATCATCTCTCAATGCATCATACTCAAATCAACTTAAATTTACAGATGATATAATTACAAAGAACACCATAATTAACTAATTCACTATATCTCTATGTGAATTACAATTAAAGAAGATTTTAAACATAAGTTCTTTATCAGATTACATGCGATGTATATGTATATCTCTATCCTAGACATAAATTATATATGAATTCCAACGTCATGCAAAAAACACAATCACATGCTATTATAATGATCAAATCTAAACCTATAGTCCATCTCTCGAGTTCATATAGATTATCACTGAAATTGTTAGCTAGACAATTAAGTATTAAGCAAAAACCATAATAGACAATCCAAGAATAATCACAATAATTAATAGAGAAGCATATTAACACAACAAGCTCCATTGTTATCTTAAACAAAAATGTAGTTCATGATTATTGAATTAAAACCAAGAATCCATAATTAAAAGACAAAAATAAAAGTAGAGAAAAAAATAAAATTTGTTGTCCGCAAATCTCATTCTCCCTCTTGCTCCTGCTCTTAATCTTTAATGGTTTTCAAGTTGTTTTAATCTTCAAATCTAATTTTGTCCCAATCTAATGAAAATCTAATCTAATGGAATCATCTCCCTTAATCCTTGTTATTCTCTTCCTTTAATATACTCTTCATGTGTCTTTTAGCCCTCCTTAATTAAAGTCCTCGAAACAAGCAGCCCAAATCAATCTTCCTTGAACTCAACTTCTGAAAACTCTTCTTCTTCCCGACAAGCCCTCCCCGGCGGGCTTTTTGTACTAGGAAAGTGTCGCCCCAACAAGGGTCACACTTGAATGCTGCCCTGGCAGGCGTTTTACACTAAAAATTGCCCGCCCCGGCTGGCTTTCCAGACTAGAAACTACAGAAATGCCACTAAGCTCCAATTTTTATGTTTTGACATTCTGAAGCCGTTTCCTACAACACAAACACAAAAACAAATAAAATGACACTAAAATACTTAAAGTTAACAAAGAATGAAGCCTTAACGGTGTCCAATTCATAGATATAAAACTCACTCATCACTCATTCATTATTAAACAATTTTTTGTTTAATCATTGTGGATACAAAAGACTTCTAAAACTGTCAAAAACTGATATGATAATTACATAATTTATTTTGTATACTGATGCATTATACAAAGTTCAGTTTTTGTAAGTGAACAGTCCTTTGTCATCTTACTCTCATCAACCTTTACAAAGCAGATTTTTGAGATTCATCAGTGTATTGCTATTGTTGGATCTCCAACTTTTAGTTTTATTTTGATGGTAACAATAATTAGTAAATAAATTAATTAAATGGGTAGAATCCTCTCCATAGGATTTTTATTATAATTATTTTATTTATCTTATTTACTTTGACCAAAAATATTTTCTAAATCTTATTTAATTGATTATCTTGATCTTGATATTTTAAAGTGTTAAATAAATTAGGTCATGCATTGTGGGACAAAAATTATATATTGATTATCAAATGCTTGTTTGACCGAATTTGGAAATTGAAGATGAAGATTTTGACATGTGGGCATTTTATATTTATTCTCAAACTAATTTTACTATTTAAAGATTTCAAAAAATATTTTTTTATTGAGCAAAATTATTTTATTACTTATATATATATATATATATATATATATATATATATATATATACACACACACACACACAACAGATCAGGTCCGGGAGTCCAGACCTGATCAAAAAACGGACCCCAATTTTTTTTTTTTGTAGAACAACTAAAAAAAATTATAGAACTGAAATTTTTCCATAATACAATGTTTTGGGTGTGTTTTTAATACATATATCAACCAATGTATGTACAGTCTGCCCAGATTGTACAGAAATATTTTGGTATAGGCATCAAAATCACGCCAAAAATACTGTATTATGTAAAAATTCCAATTCCATAAATTTTTTTTTTTAGTTGTTTCAAAAAAAACAAAAAAAAAGGTCCGTATTTTAATAGAATCCGGGATTCCAGACTGGATCCGGACTCATATATAATCCGTATATATATATATATATATATATGTAATCATTAACTTATATATATATTTTATTATAACGTGTATATATATTTATAGTAGTATATGTACTTTATATATATTATATATATGTATAAAACCATGCAGACATTCTTTTCAAAGCATGAGCTAGCAATTTTTTTTTAAACCGTGACCCTCATTATGGGACAAAATGCATTGCTGGCAAGTTTTTCTTTAAAAACCGTGTGCATTAAATTACATGCCTCATATGTGTATAATTTAAGTATAATGGCATAAATGATTGAAACCATGCATGCATAACATTTATAAAGAAAAAATGTGCTGACAATTTTTTTCTAAAACCGGTGCTAGCTGCTCTCTCATTCAACCTCCTTGACCGAATTCATTTTGAACAATAAATGTTATGTTGGCAAAAATTATTTCTCATCTGGTCTGTTAAATTTAAAAATCTTTCATCCAAATCCTTCATTCAATATCAGATTTTTAAAATTATCATTTTACCCCTGACTTCAAAAATTTATAAATAGGAGGTTTTTCTTTTATTTTCAATTTACCAATTCACTTTCAAAAAAAGCTTATTTCTCTCCCACATACTCTCTCTCTAAAAAACTTTCTCTATTTCTTCTAACAAAAATTCTGATTATTTGAGAAGAGAAAATTGGTCTAAGCAAATTGAGATAAGTTGTTTGATTTATTTATTTGAATTATCTCTTGCTTATTTATATTTATAGATATACAAATATAATTTGTTATACACAATTTTATATATCTATATTTTATCTATTTATCAAATAAAAGGATACTTGGGCGCCGCAAGGCTACGGAGAAGAGTCTGACCGTACGATTCCATATAGTCTTTAGTAACCTTTTATTGATATTATTTATATAAATATCATAAAATAGATACGACACTTAATAGCTCAAAACAACACTGAGATACTGCTCCAAAAAGAGTAGTCATCCGAACCGGATTTGAGAATCATAGTGATCTATTGAAAATATTTATATAAATATCAATTGTGAAAATTATAAATTTTGTCATACTTAGACGCCGCAAGGCTACGGAGATAAACCTCTATGGAGAGGAATCCGATCGTACGATTCCTTATAGTACTAAATGACATTATTTATAAAAGTTTACATAAATAGATAAATTATTTTTATATATTGTTTGAGTTAAACAATAATGTTTGTTATATCAAGTATTTCTTAACTGATTTATTTATTATACTTGATATCTGTCATCACAAGTATTTGTTCATAAATTTATTTATTCATAAAATACTTGTTGCATAATATAAAAGTTACTTAAACTTTTATTTCACAAACTTAAGTGAATATATCTGCTTAATTAGAAGCATATTTGATTCAAATCTTAAAATAACTTATTTGTTTATCAGAAACATTTTCACTCTAAAAATTATTTAAATTTAAAGTGACTTTTTCTTTACTCATAAAGAATAAATAATTCTTTATAAATTTGCATTAAATTTATATATCTGCTTAAACAGAAACATTTTTGAGTAAAAGATAAAATTGACTTATTTGCTTATTCAAGAAGCATCTTTTCACACAAAATATAAAAGTTATTTAAACTTTTATAAAAGTGCATAATTTACATATTTGCTTACAAAGAAGCATTATTTAATCTAATCACAAATTACTATCTGCTTACGAAAAAGCATATTTTCTCAAGTATAAAAGTCTTTGAACTTTTATAAATATATATTTGCTCTTTAATTGATATTTGCTTATTTGAGAAGCATCAATCTGTATTAAATTATATCTGTTTATTTAAGAAGCATCCATATGTACTAAATTCTTATTTGCTTATTTGAGAAGCATTAATCTGTACTAAATTCTTATCTGCTTATTTAAGAAGCATTTTGTTGTAAAATCAATTGTAAAAAGAGAAAAGGTCAGAGTTAGTTTATTTTATGTACCTGTGAGAAAAACGAGTATTTTTTCGACCAAGACCAGAGTCTTAGAGAGGTCAGCGAAAAGTTGGGTCTCTAGTGTACTTGTGAAGTGAGGAAGAGGCTGTTGTATCAAGACCAGATCATCGAATAGAACTGAACTCAAAAGAAGTACAACTAAGCTTGAGGAGGGAGCTGGGAGCTTGCTGTCCAAGATAGATTAGTTGGGAACAATTGGAAGTTTGACTATAAAACTTTGTAAAGGCTTCTCCACCTGTTATAGGAGTTTTTATTCCTGATAGTAATAGTATCTCAAGTCCTGGAGAGGAGCTTGAGACTGGACGTAGCAACATACCCGTGATGTATGTTGTGAACCAGACAAATCTTTGTGCATTGTGTGATTGAATTTTTACTGTCTTGCATATTAATTTCTAACACTGCAAATTAATCATTCAAAAATTCAAAAAGGCCTAAGATAATTTTTAATTGGTAATAATCTATTCAACCCCCCTCTCTAGATTATTATTGGACTTTCAATTGGTATCAAAGCGGTGCTCTTTAGCTTGTTTGTTGAGTAAATACAGACATACCTAAGAGTAGATCCATCTATGGCCTACAATGCTACTGGTTGCGGAGAAAGACTATCAATGACTAGACCTCCACTATTTGACGGTACAAACTTTGCCACCTGGAAAAGCAGATTCAAAATCTATGCCAAATCAGAAGGAATTAAAGTTTGGCTTTCAATAGAATGAGGTGTAAAAGTTTCGACAAAAATCGTGGGAGAAAAGATCATTGAGAAAGATATTGATGAATTCACTGCTGATGATGAAAAGGCTATGAACATTGCATCCCTAGTTGAACAAGTTCTGACTAGTGCTCTCATTGAAAAAGAATATAAAAGAGTTAGCAATTGCAAGAATGCAAAAGAAATATGGGAAAAATTGATTCTAACTTATGAAGGAACCAATCATATCAAAGAAACTAGAAAAGATGCTCTAATCCAGGAGTATGAAAGTTTCAAGCTGGAAGAAGGTGAAAAGATCATTGATATGGAAACACGTTTTTCCAAAATCATTGATGAACTGGAACATCTGGGGAAGGCATATACAACTAATGAGAAAAATAGAAGAATTCTCAAAGCCCTTCCATCCATCTGGAACATGAAGGTTATTGATATTAAAGAAAGGCAAGACCTAACTACTTATCCTCTTGATAGCCTTATTGGAAATCTGTGTGCCCACGAAGTCAACATGTTAGTTGAAAAAGCATGATCGGATACTGATATCAAAAAGAAAGGAATTTCTTTCAAAGATTTACTTATAAATCAAGAAGAAGTTGCTGAACAAACTTAGAAAATTGCAAATTTGTGCTTAATGGAAAATAATGAGTCATCACCAAGATGGGAGGTACATTTTGAACATCAATTATCTAGTACTTCATTTGTCATGCATACCTTAAATAATATAAATGAAAAACACCATAAACTACAACAAGCTTATAATGGTTTATATGAAGATAATAAAATTATTAAAGAAGTTTTTATTGAATTAAAAGTTTTATTAGAAAAATTAATTAAAATTAACAAAAATCTGGAAATGGAAAATGTTGGAAGAATGCATATAGTGATTTGATGTTTAATGTAAATGCTCATGATTATGTGTAAAGTCCTTCAAGGAATATATGTACAAGGACTTAGTGATTGATCAAAATTGTTAGGTTGATCTTAGCCTTTAATGCTCACTTGTATAGATAAAGAGATCAAATATGTTAGGTTGATCTATCGTGAAACGTATAGATAAGCTTCAACAGGAATCGTAGTCAATCAAGCTGATCAACAGATTGCAGAAGCCAAGGCAAGATCGTAGAGCTTAGAAGATCGTAATGTATTTGCCTTGAAGGACCTCTTCAGAAATTGTAGAATGGTTTAGAAGTTTGCCGAAGCTAACTCAAAGATCGTAGTGTGCTCTCGAAAATGTTGAGTCTACAAAATGAGCAAGTGATGATCGTCGTGTGAAAAGATCGTAGTATGAAAATCCTTGTGAGAAATCATAGTGTTCTCTTAAGAACAAGCACCAATATGACAAGACACTACGATATGGATAATAGAGTATCATCTGCTTTGTGTCAGAAGCATCAAGCCCTACCTTTTGTTTGAAGAATAATTCCAACAAATATGGAATGGGTTTTAAACGTTGAAGCACTCACCAGTCCCAACGGTACAAAAGATATCCTTAGTATTGATCAAAAGGAACGTACTCAAGAAGCTAAGAAAAGGACCATTGGGCAGAGGAAAACACCTTTTTAGGTGTTAGGTGAGAAAGCAGTCTGATGTGTCAGTGGGCTAGAGTAAAATTTAGAAGATATGCAGAAAAGTCTCCATCAAAGTTCAGAAAGGTCAAACGCATTTAATGCTTCTTCAAAAGGCTTCAAAGAATGGATTTCAAGATCACATATATACAAAACACAGACAAATGAGAAAGATAAACAAGTATTAAACAAAAACGTGCAAGAACACTCAACGCTCAACTCTACGATCCGAGAAAGATAGAAAGCTTACTCAGCTATTCAGTTCTTTCGAACAAATGCTTAATAGCAACTGAGTAGCACCAATCACGATCTCAACAACAACCAATCAACTGAAGTGAGAAGTTTCAAGTCTGAAGGACTTGAAGAGTTCTAAGTGAACTGTAAAGAACCAAGTCTGCTGGACTTGAAGAGTTCAAGAGTGAACTAAGAAATGCATAGACTGTTGGTCTAGAAGGAATCTGTGAGATTCAAGAAGTGTAGCAGACATCCTTAGTGGATTTCCTCCTCAAGGAGTAGAAGAGTGGATTAGGAGCTTTTTAGTGCTCTGAACCACTTAAAACTACCGTGTCCATTATAACTGCTACAACTGTCATAACTGCTTTACTCTCATTAATTCAAGATATCTCAAAGAAGGTTTATCATATACTCATTCCACTGTGCATTAATCACAATCATACTAACGAGTTTAAAAGAAAAGTTTTTAATTATCTATTCAACCCCCTTTCTAGATATCTATTGTGCCTCCAGGAACTAACAATTGGTATCAGAGCAGGTTTTATAATACAGCCTATAAAGCTTGAGTAGATCCAATGGCACACTTACCAAACGAATCAAAGACTAGAAGAGGTAGCAAGCCACCTATGTGCAACAAAGATAAATTCGCTAACTGGAAGGTTAGGATGCAAGCTTACATGGATTCAATAGATGAAGATCTATTTGAAACTGTTCAAAATGGGCCCTACGTTCCTACAAAGCTTGCACCAACTATAGATGACCCAAAAAGAGTACAAATCAAGGTCAAAGGAGAATGGACAGAGAACGAGAAGAGCGCTGTCCATCTTGATAAAAAGGCCAAGAACATCCTATTTCAATCATTAGAAGATGATCTATTTGAAAACATGGTCAACTGCAAAATAGCAAAGGAGGTTTGGGAAGCACTACTCATTATGCTTGAAGGAATAGAAGAAGTTAGAGAAAACAAACAATCTCTCCTGACTCAAAAATATGAGATGTTTGCTCACGTTCAAGGAGAGAACGTCACTGCCACATACGAGGGATTAAATATTCTGCTCAACTCTCTACGATCCTATGGAAAGATCTATCCAAACAAAGATCTGATCATAAAGTTCATGAGAGCTTTACCAAGCAAGTTGGATGCCAAAACCACTACTATAAGAGAATCAAAAAATCTACATGAAATGAATGTTCCCAGTTATATGGCAACCTCCTCACGTACGAACTAGAACTGACACAATGAGCAGAAACGTTGTCTAAAGGAAGAAAGAAGGATAAAGGTGTTGTTCTCAAAGTAACCGAAAACACCTCCAAAGTCAACACTGAAGTTGATTCTGACTACGATGAAGATGATGATGAGGACTTTGTAATGTTGGTTAAAAGACTAAGAAGATTCATGCAACAAGGCAATACCAGCAAGCCAAAGAAAGTTAGCAACTACAACAACCAAGAGCAAATGAATGACCTATGCTACAACTGCAAGAAACCTAGTTACTTCATTGCCAACTGCAACAAACATCTCAGAGAAGAAATAAAGAAGAAATCACATGCAAGAAAGGAATACAAAGGCAACAAAAGGCCAATAAAGAAAGACAAAGGCCTTGTAGCTGGAGGATCATGTAGTGACTCTGATAATGACTCAACTCTAGAATATAGAGATGATGAAGATCCTCAAATGGATAATCTCTGCCTGATAACCAAAAATGGAAGGGATAAACAGAACTCCAACATACATGAAGTAAGTATCGATGAGGTATTTGACTTCAACTCTCCTGATGTAGATATTGAAGACCTTAGAACTGCATTACACGACATAACATCTGATCTGCACCAATACATAAAGTGGTTTAGAGTTATGTCTAAAGACTATTCACTTCTTCAAAAGGAGAAAGAAAAAGTTCAATAGGAACTGGAAACATCCCTTCTCCGTACTGACTCTCTCTCCAAGTTTGAAGCTGAGAATAAGCTCTTGAGACACGCAAATGAGCTCAGTGCACAAAGAGAGTCTAGTCTAACCTCTAAGATCGAGGATCTAGAAAAGACAGTCTCTACATGGAATAAATCCTCTTCATCCATGGACTCCTTAATCTCTAACCAGAGAAGTGTCTCCGATAGAACAGGGTTAGGCTTTGGGAAATCTACCCCAGAGTCATGTGTGGAAAGAGAAAAGAAAACTAGCACTGGTAATGCTTCAGGTTTCAGTAGAGGCATTATATTTATGAAATCCTCATAGAAGGATGAGTCTGTCAAACCCTGCCCAACTGATTCAATTCATATTCCTAGGAGTAAAGGATCTCATACTGGTCTAGGTTTCAAAAAAGAGAAGAGTAATCTAGCTACTATTCATCAACCTCGAAGGATCGTAGAGTCCAATAAAACCAACTCTACGAACCAACCAGGAAGATACAGTAGAAGTAAGATACACTCCTCACAAATAATTAAATAAGAGAACACATGGAAAAGGGAATATCAGCCTAGCAGGAAGATAACCAATAACCCACAAAAGTCTAAATGGAGGAAGAACTTTCACACACACACAAACATGCATCATGTCAAATGTTTTGTGTGCTACAGAGTTGGCCACAAGGCCGCAAAGTGCCATTATAATTCCATGCATGTGAGACCCAAAATTAAGCAGATTTGGGTCCCCAAGGGTACTAACATAGTAGGACCCATGCAAGTATGGGTACCAAAATGAAGGATTAATGTTACCTCAGGAAAAGAGCTCCACGAACACAACCTGGTATCCGGATAGTGGATGTTCAAGACACATAACTGGGAACAAAGACCTTCTGTCTAACTACATAGAGAAGGAGGGTCCCTTGGTCATCTTTGGAGATAATAGCTCTGGCAAGACAAGAGGTTATGGCTCAGTTGGAAATGGTGTGGTATCCTTCAGTAAAGTGGCCTGTGTGGAAGGACTATAACACAATCTTCTAAGCATTATCCAACTCTGCGACAAGGGTCATCAAGTAACATTTCTCAAAAATCAATGTCATGTCTGAGACCTGAAGACATCTGCTGTGAAGCTAACCGAAACAAGAGAAGGAAATGTCTACACAATAAATCTTGGAAAACTGAGCTCAGACGAGACAATATGCTTTCTGGATAAAGCATCTGAAGAAATAAGCTGGCTATGGCATCGAAGACTGTCTCATCTCAATTTCAAAAGCATGTCCAAATTAGCTTCAAAAGATCTAGTTGCACGCCTACCCAAGTTCAACTTCATTAAAGAAAGGCCGTACAATGCCTGTCAACTTGGAAAACAGACCAGAAGCACTTTCAAGAGCAAAACTGTCAATTCAATTGACAAGCCTTTACAGCTGCTACACATGGATCTTTTTGGGCCAATTCTAACAACGAGCCTTGGAGGAAAGAGATACTCTCTGGTCGTAGTCGATAGATGTCAAGAGTGCATTTTTGAATAGAGAATTTCAAGAAGTTTATGTAGAGCAGCCTCCAGGTTTCATCAATCCATCTCTTTCTAATTCTGTCTTTAGATTAGACAAAGCCTTATATGGTCTTAAACAAGCACCTAGAGCATGGTATGAAACACTGACTAACTTTCTTATTGAAAATGGATTCACTAGAGGTAGAGTAGATACCACACTATTTCTTAAAAAGCATAAAGATAAAGTCCTATTAGTTCAAATATATGTTGATGATATTATCTTTGGTTCTATTAATGAAAAGTTATGCAAGAGAGTCTCCAAGCTTATGAAGAGCAAGTTTTAAATGAGCATGATGGGTGAGCTGAACTTCTTCCTTGGACTGCAAGTAAAGAAGACTGATAAAGAAATCTTTATCAACCAAGCCAAGTACATTAAAGACTTACTTAAGAAGTATGATATAGAATCAGCCTCTCCCATGAAAACCCCAATTACTCCTGCAACTAAGCTTGACAAAGATGAAAAAGGTAAAATTATTGATATAACTCAATATAGAGGTATGATAGGCTCACTTTTATATCTAATTATCAGTAGACCAAATATAATGTTTGCAATATGCATTTGTGCTAGATTTCAGGCTAGTCCTAAAGAATCTCATTTAACTGCTGTAAAGAGGATTTTCAGGTATCTCAAAGGTACACCCCACATGGGGATTTGGTATCCAAAGGAGTCCTCATTTGAGCTAACAGGATACACAGATGCTGATTTTGCAGGCTGTAAAATTGATAGAAAAAGTACCAGTGGCACCTGTCAATTGCTAGGAAACAGACTTGTGTCCTGGTTTAGCAAGAAACAAAATTCAGTATCCACTTCAACTGCAGAAGTTGAATACATTGCTGCTGGCAGTTGCTGTGCTAAGATCTTATGGATGAAAATCAGCTAGCAGATTATGGGTTTGAATTCAAATCCATACATATTCACTGTGATAACATAAGTGTAATTACTATAACTCATAATCCTGTCATGCATTCTAGGACTAAGCATATAGAAATAAGGTATCACATCATTAGGGATCCTGTCCAAAATGGAACTATATCTTTACATTATATCCCTACTGAAAATCAACTTGTTGATGTCTTTACAAATCCCCTAAATGAATCCAGATTTAACAAGTTAATAAGTGAGATAGGCATGCTTAACTTACAACCATGAAAAATATGCTCTAGTATGTGCTAACCATACAGGTTTAAATGCTATGTTTGAAATCATAGACATGATCATAGGAAGAAAACGATTGTAGAACCAAAGTGTCATAGAATGACAACGATCACAGTGAAGACTCAACAATCGTGGTGCAGACTCAACGATAGCAGAGCTATATCAACAAAACCAAAGGAGCACCCTATGATGATCAAGCATAAAACAAAGAAATCTCTCTCTGTTAAGTACCTCAAGGACAAACCTAACCCTTGATTCAATCAATGAGGTTAGCCCTTCATGAGCTACCTTAAACTAAGAAAGGTTCATCACGAAGACTTGATCAGACTCTAAGATTGATAGTCAGACTTAACGATCGCAGTTCAAACTCTACAGCTCAGACACGACGACTGCTACACAGACTCAATGATGGAAGAATAGACTCAACGATTCCAAGGACCATCTCAACGATCATAGTCCTACTGAAAAATACATTAGCTCAGAAGGATTTAAGGGCAATTTAGTACAATCCTTCTCTGTCAAATTTGTAGAGCCAAGCAAAATTCGACACCTTTCCCACCAAGAAAAATGAAGAGAGGGAAGTTACAAGTACAAATTAAAATTGTCCTTTTAAAATCTAAACTTCAAAAGATCATCTCTATCTTCCTCTCTCAAGCAGAAACCCTAAATCAGTAAAAAGCTCAGTCAGTCCCACTTCCTACAAAGAAATCAATTGCAGCTTCCAGTGTTATCTCCGGCTACAGACTCTGCTTTGATGAGTTCAAAACATCTGAACCCAAATTTCACAAGAATCTGTCGCTACTGAAGAAAGCGGGTCTCGAAGAAGCTTTGGGTACAGACACATTGATCTACCCGAAGCTGGTAAAAGAATTCTACAACAATGGTGTATTTGAAAACAACACAATCTCTGTGAAAGTCAGGAATGTGGAAATCAAACTAAAGGCTGAAGACATCAATCTAGCCCTAGGTCTCAAACCTGAAGGGTATACATCCATAAATGGCATAGACTTTCATAATGGACTCAAAAAGATGCACCACAAGAAATCTACCTCTTTCAAAAGATACAAGAAGAAGGAGTTTCCACAGAGGTACGAATTTCTAGCTGATATTGTTGGAAAATGCATATGTTGCAAAAGCTCTGGTCATGACTCCGTGAATGAGGTACAACTCAAACTCATAACTGCCATATGTTATGGAATACAACTTAACTATGGGGCTCTATTGCTTGAATGGATTGGGAAGTGGTTAATCAGCTCATAGAAGACAAAGAGCTCTCAAAAGATGCTCTATGGGCGATTTATAAGCATCATCTTACAGGTTTCTCTGGGTGACTTAATTAAGGATGATGAAGGAGAAGCTATTAATCCAAATTGTCGAATGACCCAGCAACTGTTCGAGAATTGGAAAAGGAATCCAGCTAAAAACGTGTGAATGATGTCTGAATCCAGTGGTAGGACTGGTGAAATAAAGGGATCAGGAATGCCAGAAAATATGTCTGTTGTCAGGGAAACTGAGGAAGAAGAAGAAGAAGCTAACAAAGAAGAACTCATTGCTTTAATCAGAAAAAGCAAAGGGAAAAGGAAGCTGAAAGCCAGAACTATAAAAGAACCTCAAGGATCCACTACCGATAAGCATGTAGAGTCCTCAGACATTGAGACTTTAAGGATCCTAAGAAGAAAGGAACAGCAGGCTGAGGCAGAAGAAGATAGAGCAACCATATCTCAGCAGCAGAAGAAGAATAAAATCAGCCACAAGACCAAAAGGCCATCAATCTCTTCGATCGTAGAGTCTCTGCCGATCGTGAAGACCAGACCAAACAAGGAAGTAGCTGCAACAAACATTTTGGCTGATCAGCAGGATAAAACTGAAGAGAGTCCTAAGGCTGTGGCTCAGCCTAAAAAGCCAAGAAGGAAACTGGTCAAGAAATATATTCTTGTCAATGAGAAAGCACTAAATAGGGAAGAAAAAGAATTGGCTGCTGAAAAGGAACCAGCAAATGAAAGCCAAGTAGTCAAAGCTCAAACTGAGGGGGAGACACCTTAATATCTGATGATAGAGGATACACCTATTGAGGGGGAGATGGCTGAAACTCCCATCATAGGAAGTGCCCCAGTTGAGGGGGAGTTATTGATGGTACATGAAGATGATCACGATGAGGGGGAGGCTCATGAAATCTCTATGACAGAAGAAGAGGTTCCGGGAAAAAATGAAGAAGAACCAGTGCAAGAACATCATGAGGACATTGAGATAACGGAATCCTCCAACGAAAGCAGAAAAGAGGGTGAAGGTGATGAGGTAGAGATTATAGTTTTGGGCATTGATGGGCACACAAGAGACAAATATGAACAATTGTTTGCATATCTACTTATGATGCCCTTCTATCAAGCTCAAATTCTAAACTCTTGGAGTCACATGTTTTGGAGCTTTAAAGAGTATCCGACCATCTCAGTGCTAGCTAATGGATTCTTTGGGAGATTCAATTTTTCCAAGAAGCTTCACACAAACAATTCTTCCTCAAAGAACAAACTTGAGGTACTATCTATCCCAACTCTTTTTAGAGTTAATCATATGCCATCATCCTCATTTAATCAATTTTATGAATTACCACGATGGTTGGAAATGATGTTACATCCACTAAATCAATTTCCAGCTGCAGAATTCCAAAATTCTGTAACTGAGGAACCAAATAAGATCAACTCCCTAATGCTCTCACATCCTATCAACTCTACGATCCCTGACTCTATCCCCAGTGTAGAGTCTCCACCTCAAATCATAGAGTCACCAACCTTAAACATCCAAACTCAGGCCCCTCTATCAGATATTCCTTCCTCATCCAGCAACGAATACTTCAATCTTGATCTTGCCCTCTACTCCTTGCAAGATCAATTCAAAAGCACATCACCGCCCTCCTCAAAATTTCCCCAACTGGATGACATTCTATCAGAATTGTCCACAAAGGCTGATCTGTCGGCAATGTCTACGAAAGTGGTCAAGGAACACAATGAGAGTCTTGAGGATCATGTTGCACTTATTAAGCTGAGATTAACATCAATGATCAATGCTGCAAATAATCTCCCAAGCTTCCTCAGCAATGATCTCTCTAATACGATGAAAGAGATTATCAAAGAAATGCTTCAAAGTATAAAGGATAGGGACGACATTCACTTCCTCGCAGCTAAAAAGCATCGGGATGTTGCTTGATCTTACAGAACACTCAAGAATCTTAGAAAAATCTATTGATACAGAGCATCAAAAGTCTTCAAACTGCAGTCAAAGAATTTCAAGACTTCTCTGTGGGTCAAATGCAGTAGACAGAAACTGTTCTCAACATTCTTCAACGACGTGAAACTCGTTCTGATGCCTTAATCCAAGAAAATCGTGAGGACATTGCTAAAACTCAGAGTCAACTCAATGAGCTTGTCCCAGGAGTCAGTCACCTCTCAAAAGATATTCAAACCCTTGATGCTGACATAAAGGGGGAGAATAAAGGAAAAGGAGATCAGGGAGGCTGAGGCAAGGGCAGAGGAAGAAGATAATTCCAAACTCAAGCCTCGAGGAACCCGCCTGCAAGGAAAATCACCCAACAGACTCCACGATACAGCCATCAGGCCCAACGAGCTAATCAACAGGAAATTTTAATGGTTCAACCATTAAGGAGTCTAGGGCCAACTACCAGCTCTCATGAGGTGACAACAACATGCCTAAGAATGCCAATTGGAGATCCTGCATTCATGAATAGGCATGACCACAATCCTAGACTAAGCCCAAATGAGCTGGAAGATTTGGCCAGAAGAGATGAAGCAAGCAGAAAGAGGAGAGCTGAGGAATATGCAAATCCTCCAAGAAGCAAAAGGCCGAAGAAATAGAGATAAGTTGAGTTTTAAGTTATATTGATGTAGTCAAACTTAAATGCAATATCTATCTTCATACATCAATAAATTCATGCTTATTCTCTAGAAATTTCAACTGCTCACTGAAATACTAAGTCATGTTTATTTTGCTGCAACTGCATATAAAATTTAATAATCATGACAACAAATCTCCTTAGTTATGTACATCAAATAGGGGGAGATTATTGGAATAATGCATATTGTGATTTGATGTTTAATGTAAATGCTCATGATTATGTGTAAAGTCCTTCAAGGAATATATGTACATGGATTTAGTGATAGATCAAAATTGTTAGGTTGATCTTAGCCTTTAATGCTCACTTGTATAGATAAAGAGCCAAATATGTTAGGTTGATCTATCGTGAAACGTATAGATAGGCTTCAACAGGAATCGTAGTCTATCAAGCTGATCAACAGATTGTAGAAGCCAAGGTAAGATCGTAGAGCTTAGAAGATCGTAGTGTATTTGCCTTAAAGGACCTCTTTAAAAATCGTAGAGTGGTCCAGACGTTTGCCAAAGCTAACTCAGAGATCGTAGTGTGCTCTCGGAAACGTTGAGTCTGCAAAATGAGCAAGTGATGATCGTCATGTGAAAAGATCATAGTGTGCAAATCCTTATAAGAAATTATAGTGTTCTTTTAAGAACAAGCAGCAATATGACAAGACACTACGATATGGATAGTAGAGTGTCGTCTGCCTTGTTTTAGAAGCATCAAGCCCTACCTTTTGTTTGAAGAAGAATTCCAACAAATATGGAATGGGTTTTGAACGTTGAAGCACTCACAAGTCCCAACGGTACAAAAGACAACCTTAGTATTGATCAAAAGAAACATACTCAAGAAGCTAAGAAAAGGACAATTGGGCAGAGGAAAACACCTTTTCAGGTGTTAGGTGAGAAAGAAGTCTAATGTGTCAGTGGGCCAGAGTGAAATTTAGAAGATGTGCAGAAAAGTCTCCATCAAAGTTCAGAAAGGTCAAACGCATTTAATGCTTCTTCAAAAGGCTTCAACGGATAGATTTTAAGATCACATATATACAGAACACAGACAGATGAGAAAGATAAGCAAGTATTGAACAAAAACGTGCAAGAACACTCAACGCTCAACTCTACGATCCGAGAAAGATAGAAAGCTTGCTCAGCTACTCAGTTCTTTCGAACAAGTGCTTAATAACAACTGAGTAGCACCAATCAAGATCTCAACAACAACCAATCAACTGAAGTGAGAGGTTCCAAGTCTGAAGGACTTGAAGAGTTCTAAGTGAACTGTAAAGAACCAAGGCTGCTGGACTTGAAGAGTTTAAGAGTGAACTAAGAAGTGCCTAGACTGCTGGTCTAGAAGGAATCTGTGAGATTCAAGAAGTGTCACAGACATCCTTATTGGATTTCCTATGCAAGGAGTAGAAGAGTGGATTATGAGCTTTTTAGTGCTCTAAACCACTTAAAACTATCGTGTCCATTATAACTGTTATAACTGCTATAACTGTCACAACTGTTTTACTCTCATTAATTCAAGATATCTCAAAGAAGGTTTATCATATACTCATTCCACTGTGCATTAATCACAATCATACTAACGAGTTTAAAAGAAAAGTTTTTAATTATCTATTCAACCCCCCCCCCTTCTAGATATCTATTGTGCCTCCGAGAACTAACAGAAAATGCAAACTTGATTATAACTAATGAAAGTTTAAATGAAGTAAAGTTGGAAAATGATTCCTTAACAGAAGAATTAGAACAACTTAAAAGAATCAATAAAAATCTTGAAATAGAAAGTTCAACACTTGTTGTAATTAATGAAAATACTCAAATAAAAAAACAAGTGTTAAGTGAAGATATTAAAATTCTTAATTTTGAAAATGCATCTCTAAAGATAGAGTTAGAAAAACAAAATGAAAATTCTTCTTTAATAAATCAAATTAATATTTTAACTAAAGAACGTGATGATTTAAATTTTGTAGTTCTTAAGTTCACAAAAGGAAAGGAAAATCTTGATGTCATGCTTAATCAACAAAGATGTGGATTTAACAAAGAAAGATTAGGATTCATTGGAGAATTTAGTAAAAATAAAGAACTTTATCATGTTAAAAGTAAAGAAAAAGAAAATTATACATCTCTATTTACTAAATATTCTTTCTGTAACAGAAATGGTCATTCTTTTCACATGTGTAATGCTCAAAATGGAAATTATAAAGGAAAAATGATTTGGGTGCCTAAAGGATCATACATTGCACCAATTATTAATACAAGAAATTTTTCTTATAATAAAAGTCAAAAATCTCACAAAAATTTTCATCAGAGTTTTTCAGAATATAATAATAAAGTAAATCATGCATCTTATAGACCTGCTACTCATAAAATGCTCTTGTCTGCTAAGATTGATTATCCTGTACCCATTTTTGTAAAGAAAAAACACAAATGTTCCTTATACAAAATGGACAACTCACCCAAAGGACCCTTCTTATGGGAAAAGGGTCAAAAAAGCCCCTGATGTTTACCGCGATGTCCCACTTGCACCCTAAACTAATTTTTTTTCCAAAAGTACCCTTAACGTTAGATTTTTGGGTCGCTTGTGCCCCTGCCGTTAACAGAATACAAACGGTGTTAAAATCTGATGACGTGGCAGGCTTAATTATAAAATATATTTTAAATAAAACAATTTATATCATTTAATCAAAACAAAAAATGCTAAAATTCAAAACAGATTTGTTTAAAAAAAACATAATTTTTAAAAAATAGAATTTTTTTAAAAACAAACTTTTTAAAAAAACGAAACTTTTTTAAAAGCAGATTTTTTTTAAAAAATATAGAATTTTTTAAAAATAGCTTTTAAAAAAACAGAATTTTTTAAAAACAAATTTTTTTTAAAAAATAGAATTTTTTAAAAAACAAACTTTTTTTAAAAAATTAAAGCAGATTTTTTTAAAAAAAAATAGAATTTGCTTAAAAACAACCTTTTTTTAGAAAACGAAAACAAATTTTTTTTTTAAAACAAACTTTAAAAAAAACGGAACTTTTTTAAAAACAGTTTTTTTTTAAAAAAAATAGAATTTTTAAAAACAGCTTTTTTAAAAAAAACAGAATTTTTTAAAAACAAATTATTTTTAAAAAAACAAAATTTTTTTAAAAATAGAATTTTTTTTTAAAAACAAACTTTTTAAAAAACCGTAACTTTTTAAAAGCAGATTTTTTTTTAAAAAAATAGAATTTTTTAAAAAAACATATTTTTTTAAAAAAAAAGGGAACTATTTTAAAAACAGTTTTTTTAAAAAAAACAGAATTTTAGTATAATAGAAATTTTTTAAAAAAGTCTTTTTTAAAAAATAGATTTTTTTTAAAAAAACAGAATGTTAGTATTTTAGTATTTTTTTAATTTGATTTTTTTTAGTATTTTAGTATTTTTTTAATTAGTATTTTAGTACTAAAATACTAATTAAAAAATAATACTAAAATACTAATTAAAAAATAATACTAAAAATACTAAAAAATTCTGTTTTTTTTAAAAAAGCTGTTTTTAAAAATTCTATTTTTTTCAAAAAAAACTCCTTTTAAAAAAGTTTCGTTTTGTTTAAAGTTTGTTTTTAAAAAAAAATCTGTTTTCGTTTTCTAAAAAAAGGTTGTTTTTAAGCAAATTCTATTTTTTTTAAAAAAAAAGCTGCTTTCATTTTTTTTAAAAAGTTTGTTTTTTAAAAAATTCTATTTTTTAAAAAATTCTATTTTTTAAAAAATTATGTTTTTTAAAAAATTATGTTTTTTAAAAAAAATTATTTTTAAAAAGTTCTGTTTTTTAAAAAGCTATTTTTAAAAAATTCTATATTTTTTTAAAAAAAGACTTCTTTTAAAAAAGTTCCGTTTTTTTTAAAAAGTTTGTTTTTAAAAAAATTCTATTTTTTAAAAAATTACGTTTTTTAAACAAATCTGTTTTTAATTTTTTTGTAAATATGTTATGCTTTTTTTTATTTTGAATTTTAGTATTTTTTGTTTTGATTAAATGATATATATTGTTTTATTTAAAATATATTTTATAATTAAGCCTGCCACGTCATCAGATTTTAACACCGTTTGTATTCTGTTAACGGCAGGGGCACAAGCGACCCAAAAATGTAACGTTAAGGGTACTTTTGGGAAAAAAAATTAGTTTAGGGTGCAAGTGGGACATCGGGGTAAACATCAGGGGCTTTTTTGACCCTTTTTCCCCCTTCTTATTAAAGGGTACCAGTTCTTGAAATTGATAAATGTTGCAGGTATGTCTTGAAGCTGACTCTAGTAAAAATAACTGACGACATCATTATTGGGTCTATTGATATTATTTTGTGAAATAATTTCTCTGAAAGCCTGAGTAAGGATTTTGAAATAAGAATGAATGGAGAATTAAATATCTTCCTAGGAGTGCAAATGAAATTAGGTGAAAAAGATTCTAACTATGCAGATCATCATAATTGTTCAAATACAAGTGGCACATGTCAGTTTTCTCATAATATGCATCTATATATATATGTTCATATACATATTTTTTAAATATATATCTATCTAATAAAATACAAATAATTTTGAATTTCCCGCTCATTCAATAAATCATCTGGGCCGTTCAAAGTTTGGGATAAATCTCACCATCCATCTATCTAATAAAATATAATCTATCTAATTCTATCTATCTATATCTATATTCTATATATCTAATTATATCTAATAAAATACAAATAATTTTGAATTTTCCGCTCACTCAATAAATCATCTAGGACGTCCAAAGTTTGGGATAAATTCCACCATCCATCTATCTAATAAAATACAAATGATTTTGAATTTCTTGCTCATTCAATAAATCATTTGGGTCGTCCAAAATTTAAAATAAATTCCAACGTCCATAGTGCCGGAGGCACGGGACTGTTGCTAGTATATATATATAATAGATTTAATATGGAACATTCTTTTAAATTCCTATACATGTAACGATAAATAATCTCCATTATTGTATAGTAATTTTGGTCAATTAAAGGCAACCACACAAATTCAAATCTTGCAGGAGGAAATTAAATGTTTAAAAAGAATTTTTTTGCTAATCTCTTCTTCTGCAGGTTCTGAAAAGTAATTTATACTATTCCCCCATCCCCATTTTTTATGATGACAAATGGGGAGAAGAAAAATAACTGTTTTATATTGTTGCATGTTAGTTTTTCAAAAATTTTAAAAAAAATTGATTGCATAAATTGAGGGGGAGCTTTTATGGAAAATATTTTTAGTTGATTGTCATCATCAAAAAGAGGGAGATTGTTGGGTCTCCAACTTTTAGTTTTATTTTGATGATAACAATAATTCTAAATCTTATTTAATTGATTATCTTGATATTTTAAAGTGTTAAATAAATTGGGTCATGCATTGTGGGACAAAAATCATATATTGATTATCAAATGCTTGTTTGACCGAATTTGAAAAGAAGATGAAGATTTTGACATGTGGGCACTTTATATTTATTCTCAAACTAATTTTACTATTTAAAGATTTCAAATATTATTTTTTTATTGAGCAAAATTATTTTATTACATATATATATATATATAATCATTAACTTATATATATTTTATTATAACGTGTATATATATTTATAGTAGTATATGTACTTTATATATATATTATATATATATATATATATATATATATATATATATATATATATATATATATATATATATATATATATATATATATATATATATATATATATGTATGTATAAAACCATCCAGACATTCTTTTTCAAAGCATGAGCTAGCAATTTTTTTTTAAACTGTGACCCTCATTCAACCTCCTTGACCGAATTCATTTTGAACAATAAATATTATGCTGGCAAAAATTGGCCCGGGCGGATTTACAAATACTTCCGCGTAAAAATTATTTCTCATTTGGTCCGTTAATTTTAAAAATCTTTCATCCAAACCGTTCATTCAAAATTAGATTTTCAAAATTATTATTTTACCCCTGACTTTAAAAATCTATAAATAGGAGGCCTTTCTTTCATTTTCAATTTGCCAATTCACTTTCAAGAAAATCTTATTTCTCTCTCACATACTCTCTCTCTAAAAAGCTTTCTCTATCACTTCTTACAAAAGTTATGATTATTTGAGAAGAGAAAATTGGTCTAAGCAAATTGAGATAAGTTGTTTGATTTATTTATTTAAATTATCTCTTGCTTATTTATATTTATAGATATACGAATATAAATTGTTATACACAATTCTATATATATATATTTCATCTATTTATCAAATAAAAGGATACTTGGGCGCCACAAGGCTACGGAGATAAACCTCTACGGAGAGAAATCCGACCGTACGATTTCTTATAGTCTCCAGTAACTTTTTATTGATATTATTTATATAAATATCGTAAAATAGATACGACACGACACTTGATAGCTCAAAACAACACTTAGATATTGCTCCAAAAAGAGTAGTCATCCGAACCAGATTTGAGAATCGTAGTGATCTATTGAAAATATTTATATAAATATCAATTGTAAAAATTATAAATTTTGTCATACTTAGACGCCACAAGGCTACAGATATAAACCTCTACGGAGAGGAATCCGACCGTACGATTCCTTATAGTACTAAGTGACATTATTTATAAAAGTTCACATAATAGATAAAATATTTTTATATATTGTTTGAGTTAAACAATAATATTTGTTATATCAAGTATTGCTTAACTGATTTATTTACTTGATATCTGTCATCACAAGTATTTGTTCATAAATTTATTTATTAATAAAATACTTGTTGCATAATATAAAAGTTATTTAAACTTTTATTTCACAAACTTAAGTGAATATATCTGCTTAATTAGAAACATATTTGATTCAAAGCTTAAAATAACTTATTTGCTTATCAGAAGCATTTTCACTCTAAAAGTTATTTAAATTTAAAGTGACTTTTTCTGTACTCATAAAGAATAAATAATTCTTTATAAATTTGCATTAAATTTATATATCTGCTTAAACAGAAACATTTTTGAGTAAAAGATAAAATTGACTTATTTGCTTATTCAAGAAGCATCTTTTCACACAAAATATAAAAGTTATTTAATCTTTTATAAAAGTGCATAATTTACATATTTGCTTACACATAAGCATTATTTAATCTAAGCAAAAATTACTATCTGCTTACGAAGAAGCATATTTTCTCAAGTATAAAAGTCTTTGAACTTTTATAAATATATATTTGCTTATTTAAGAAGCATCCATATGTACTAAATTCTTATTTGTTTATTTGAGAAACATTAATCTGTACTTAATTCTTATCTGCTTATTTAAGAAGCATTTTGTTGTAAAATTATTTGTAAAAAGAGAAAAGGTTAGAGTTAGTTTATTTTATGTACCTGTGAGAAAGACGAGTAATTTTTCGACCAAGACCAGAGTCTTAGAGAGGTCAGCGGGAAGTTGGGTCTCTAGTGTACTTGTGAGTTGAGGAAGAGACTGTTGTTTCAAGACCAGAACATAGAACAGAACTGAACTCAAAAGAAGTACAACTAAGCTTGAGGAGGGAGCTGAGAGTTTGCTGTCCAAGATAGATTAGTTGGGAACAGTTGGAAGTTTGACTATAAAATTTCGTAAAGGCTTCTCCGCCTGTTAAAGGAGTTTTTATTACTGATAGTAATAGGATTTCAAGTCCTGGAGAGGAGCTTGAGACTGGACGTAGCAGCATACCCGTGATGTATGTTGTGAACCAGACAAATTTCTGTGCATTGCGTGATTGAATTTTTACTGTCTTGCATATTAATTTCTAACACTGCAAATTAGTCATTCAAAAATTCAAAAAGGCCTAAGATAATTTTTAATCGGTAATAATCTATTCAACCCCCCTCTAGTTTATTATTGGACTTTCAGTTATCACTGTGAATATATAGGCTTGACATATATCATGGAGGTATATTGTCAGTAGCTTTCAGTAAACCTTTTCGATAAGGGAAATAAACACCTTAAAGACAAGGACTACCTGTGTCAATTCCTTGTTCAAATTGTTCTGTGTCTATTTTATTTTTTCAATTTCTACCTTGAATTGACTTGCAGTGTGGAACGAGCTAGAAAAAGAGAACAAAGAATTCTTTGAGGCATATTATCAATCTCGTAGCAAAGCAGAGCGAATGTCTGAATCAGAGATGAAAGAGATGGTCCAGAAGATGATATCGGATCATCAATCCAAAGATTCTGATGACTAAATGCACATACACATGTACAAAATACCTATATATGTGTGTGTGTGTATATATATATATTACCAAAATCAGTTGGATCTATTGATTGGTTAATTAGTTTTTAAGTTATGAATTGATTTAGTTTTATTACATTGTTCACATACACATGTAAAAAACCAACTATAACTACTTTTTGCCCGCTCTAGTTGGCATGCTATTGCTTAACCTTTGTAATCTTCGCAACCAACCAAACACAATGGAATCTATTACGGTATACTATATTGTGGCCCTTAAATACTGATGGAGTAAAGACGTGGAGATTCGGGATGGCCGCTATAAGGTAGTGAAAATGGAGATGCGGGGTGAGGGGGAATATTTTGGCATGTAACATGAATACATAGTTGTTGTCATGAGTAACAGTTAAATGAAGTGGGGGCCTATTATATTTTGTTCACAGTCGCAATCATGCTATACTTTTCTATATGGTTTAGACTTAGAGATCGTAAAGGGTGATGTTGAATAATTATATGTGTACTTATATTTATGCACTAATTGTTTTCTGAATTGAATCCGGTTACTGTTTTTTATGCACTAATTGTTTTCTGAATGGAAAAAGCAGCCCCAAGAATAGTAATAACTAGCAAATAACACAACATGACTAAAAACTTCTATCCGTCCCGGACTCTCCCAAGTCCCATAAAATCATAAGCAACCACCACCACAAGATATATAGTTGCAGAACAAAACAAAACATTTGCCGATAATAATGGAAATTCATCCACTCATTCCTGATAGACAATAATATGAACGTGCAAAAGGTTCCATCGTAGCTTCCTTTAATTTCCTTGGTCAAGTTTCCATTGCCTTCTACCAATCTTGCTACAAGACTTGTTACAATATCAAAATACTTGTGCAATTTATGAAACAACGTACATATACAAGTTCAGTTAGATTGATGGTCAAGTGTTGATAATTATGAAGAGAAAATAACCAGCAAAGAAAAAATGAATAAAGGTAACTTGATAGATGCATGCAGGCTTGTATGTATGTTTGTTTAACATTGTGAACTAGTATTATCTATTTGGAAGGGCTACAGGATTAATTAGGAATAAGGTATAAAGGGAGGGAGCCGGATTGAGATCATGGAGGTTTGGGGTGGCATCGGTCGACATTACAAAATTTGACGATAGTGATTTAAAAATACACCTAGGGATGCACAAAAGGCTCGAGGCCTATGACCTAGCCTTGGTCCGACCTGGTCAAGGCCTAGCCTGGAAGGATTGAAAAGGCCACTATTTTTAGATAAAAATTTGGTTTGGCCCGGTCTACAAAAAGGTCTGGCCTGGCCTGACCTTGGGTCTGACCTGACTGGGTCTGGCCTGGTTAGGCCTGGCCTGAGACCTTACATGATTTTTATCTAATTATTCGTAATTTTTGAATTTTGAATTTATAATTATTCATCAATAAAGTATAAATTTTTACTTATTTATTATTGTAATTTATAAATTATAATACATTAGTTTTAATTAATACATCAATAAAGTATAAAATTTTAATTATTCATTCTGATTTCTTGTAGCTAGATACATTTAATTAATATACATATTCAATTAATATAACTAGTTAGTATATTTAATATTAATAATAAGTTAGTTACTTAGTTGATTAAATATTAAAAATAAGTTAATTTATTGTAAATACTAAATTACTAATATTTAACAATAAAAATTTATTAATGTTTTTTGTTATTTTAATGTTAAATATTAACATTAATTAATACATCAATAAACTAATTTTTAATATTAAATATTAATAATAAGTTAGTTACTTGCAAATACTCAAGTTCTTCATTAATTTGAATATGCTAAATTCTTCAGGTATTCTGTTGTACCAATTTAAATAAAAATCCCATAAAGCAATTAGAAAACTAAGTTGAAATAATACTTGAGATATAACTATGTAAGTGTTTAATGACCATAAATGAAAAGATATATGTGTATTTAGACTTTACAAAATATATGCCCAACCAATCCTAGTACTATAATTAAGAAAATAAAATCGAAACTAACTTTTTATTCAAAAAATAAAAGTGTAATCTACAGTGTTTAGGTAATCTACAATATTTTCTATGAAGTGCATGGTAGACAACTAGACAAATATTTAGGAAATCAATTTGTTTTATATTCCATTTACATCTAAATTATATTTTCCTTTAATTTAAGAGGAATATATTTATTTTTGTTCTAATCATTCAACTTATATTGGTGTGTAATAGAATGTTAAAATAAAATAAATCACAAAAATCTTGCATCATTTTTACAAAATTTATTAATTTATATTTTTAATATTTAATATGTAACATTAAAAAAAGGACCAGACCAACCAAGGCCTTAGGCTTGGCCTTGGATCTGGCCTGGACTTGGGTCTAGCCTGGCCTATAGGCCTAGCCAGACCACAACTCATTTTTGAATATTAAATTCTTTTTTTTTCTTTCTAAAAACATAGTTTTCCATAAAAAAATCTTCGTTTTATTAAAATAAAGTTTATTCTTTTGTTTAAATTTTTTGAATCTATATTTGAGGAAAATTTACTCATTTTTGAAAAAAATATCTTTACCTTAAAATAATAATTATTTTTATAAATTTTTAAAAATTATATTTTATTTTAAATATAACAAATAATTATTATTTAAAAAATATTTATTTTAAAATATTAAAAATAATAATTATTTTCAAAATATTTATATTAAAATTTTAAATAAAATTATTGTTTTAAAAATAATATTTTATTTAAAATATTTAAAATATTATTTTTTAAAAATATTTTATTTTAAAATATTAAATATAATTATTATTTTAAATATTTTTGAAAAAATAATATTTTCTTTTAAAATATTAAAAAACTACTTTAAAATAATTATTTTATTTTAAAATATTAAAAATATTTATTATTTTAAAATATTAAATATAATTATTATTTTAAAATTATTTTGAAAATAATTATTTATTTGAAATTATTAAAATTATTTATTTGTTGTTGAAATATTAAAATTTTGGTTGGGTCAAACTGGGACGGGTTAGGTCAAAATGGGTCGGGTTAGGGTCAAATCGGGTTGGAGGGAATGAAACGCCAAAAAATGTCACTTTAAGGAACTAACTAACGAAAAATAAATGTTATAGGTGACTTTGAAAGTGAGTGGCAACTTGGAGGCTAGGGACAAAGTGTCATTCAGCCTAAGCAAAATTTAGTGATCATATGAGGTACAAAGAATAACAATTTATACATTTTCTAATATGAGGAGGGTCTTTGATCTATACTGAAGAGGCCCTTCCCTAAGTTTTTTCTTACGTTCTTCCGTTTAATTATTCTTATTTTCTCCTTTTATGAAGTTTTATTTCTCAGTTTGAATTTTTTCGCCAATATATGAAGTCTTTCTTTTCTTAGTTTCAATATTTTTCATTTTACGGAGCTTTTTTTTTCATGGTCTCTGTGACGACTAGAGAAAATGGATAGTCTTATAATTAGACTTAAGAATAATTATTAAATAAAATGATTTTTTATTGATAATATTCTGTGTTATATGTTTAAAGGTCGTATTATGACCTAGATTGTGCTTGTGTGTTAGAAAAAACAAAGTAGGATTTCGTAGAAGAAAATTAAAAAAAATTCGGGAAAAAGACGTAAAAATACTATTCACGCTAAAAACGTTTTTATGTTTTTATCAATTTTCGAATAATGCCCTAGCATATGAAGAGGAAAGACAAAATATCTAATAAAATTTGAAAATGAAAAACGTAGTTTTTCGGCTTGTGGAACGAATTATTAAAGTAAACGAAGAATAATACGTGTAACGATCGAGATCATTGAATATCTTTGTAATAAAATTTTTAATATTTATTATATAAAATAAATATTTTGATAGAATAAATTTTGTGTAATGAGTTTGTAGGTCGAATAATGACCTAGTTTACGTGTTATGTGACTAAATCTCAGTGTTTAGAATTTTTGGGAGAAAATATATTTTTATGAGAAAAATGCAAAATCACTATTCATAAAATACAGAAAATGCTTTTTTGTTTTTTTAAACTTTTTGAATTTTGTTATAACGTTTATCTGAAAAGAGAGATGAAATCTCCAATAAAAATATTTTTATCAGAAAAGACATAAAATCACTATCTACGCTAAAAATGAGTTTTCATATTTTTGAATTTTTGAACTTTGACATATTATTTGTTCGGGAAATGGGGACGGAAAGTGAAATCGAAATTTGAAAAATGAGAAAGTCAATAATTGGACTAAATGTAAAAGTTAGAGATACTAATTAAAAAAACAAAATAATAATAATAATAATAATAATAATAATAATAATAATAATAATAATAAGTTTGAAAGTAATTAAGTCAATTGAAGCCTAAGATATAAAATAGTTTGGCTAAGAATTAAAATGGTTGGCTAGGGTTTGATGTGAGACCCCAAATTTTAGGAATAAATATTTAATTTTTTTCGAAATATTTTTTTAAATATTATGGTGTGGATTTTTTTCGAAATATTTTTTTAAATATTATGGTGTTATAAATATTCGATTGGTCGGGGAATATTTGTACGACAACACAATCATTGGTGGACCCCACAACGGAAGCACTGTTGTAGTTAGAAAATGACAAAAAATATTTTATGAAAATAACGGCGGATATTTTATTGTTAATACTGTTGAACTACCCGGTAGTAAAAGTACAGTAATACGCGTGGTTGCATAGTAGCACACGGTATTGATTATTGATGCTTAAGTGATAAGTCACTCAGTTATATTGCATTATTGCTACAATAATTATTGCATCATATATCTCACATTATTGATTCGATTATTATCACAGTATCATCTGCATAATATGTTATTTTATTAAATCAATAATTGAGACGACAAAGTTATTCATATTATTAAATTGCAATATTTATAATGTATAGAAGTTCTATCAAGGAGAGGTTTGGTCACCCAATTGCGCACCAATAGGGAGAAATCCTTATTGGAAAGCCCCCTCTTTCCTGGAAATAACCTGGTTGCTAAATATTGTGAGTTATAATATTAATGATGAATAAGTTCTTGTTGATTAAAGATGAATTTGATAGTTTCATTGTGTTGGGATTATTTGTGTTAGTAGAAATCGACATCTATTTCGATAATAATTGATGTTTGGAGGTTATATTGTTCAATCGGGTATTCGGGACACTTTTTGTGTCAGAGTTACTATTCACGAGTTACTATTCATGAGTTACTATTCACAAATTACTATTCACCTTATTACTATTCACTCTATTATTGTGCATTTGGGTATTTGGGTACAATATTATTCCATGAGGAGATGTGCTAATTTTTCAGACCGTTGGTTGAAATTATAATAGTAAATCAATATGGATCGTTGATTTAAAGTCTTAATAGTAACTTGTCCCTTCAATATTACCAAGAGTTAATTACCCCTTAGTAAATAGTAGTTGTCTCTTTAATATTACCAAGAGTTATTTGCCTCTTCGGCGTTCTAGTTAATTACCCCTTCGTAAATAGTAGTTGTCTCTTCAATATTATCAAGAGTTATTTGCCTATTCGGTGTTCCAAGAGTTAATTACCCCTTCACAAATAGTAGTTGTCTCTTCAATATTACCAAGAGTCATTTTGACCCTTCGTTAAGACCAAGACCCACTCTCAGTTTTTCTATAAATAAAAGCTCATTCCTTTATTATATCTTACGGATTCACTAAAAATATAGAGAGAGAAATTATAGAGAGAAAGAAGAAGAGTATTCTGCTACTTTACTACTTCTATATCCAATTTCTTTTACGGTAAGGGATATTATTTGTCGTACCCGTAAGGGGTGTTATTCTTTCTTATTAATGAAGAGAACTTCTGTTATTCCATTCTTTATTATTCTGTTGGAATAACCTGTATACGTGGCATACCCTATACATAACCTGTATGCGCGGCATACCCTATACTTGGTGAAATCCTTATGTTATTCCATTCTTTATTATTCTGTTGGAATAACCTGTATACGTGGCATACCCTATACTTGGTAAAATCCTTATGTTATTCCATTCTTTATTATTCTGTTGGAATAACCTGTATACGTGGCATACCCTATACATAACCTGTATACGCGGCATACCCTATACTTGGTGAAATCCTTATGTTATTATATTCTTTACTATTCTGTTGGAATAACCTGTATACGCGACATACCCTATACATAACCTGTATACGCGGCATACCCTATACATAACCTGTATACGCAGCATACCCTATACTTGGTGAAATCTTTATGTTATTCCATTCTTTATTATTCTGTTGGAATAACCTGTATACGCGGCATACCCTATACTTGGTGAAATCCTTATGTTATTCCATTCTTTATTATTCTGTTGGAATATCCTTTCTGTGTGTTTAACACCGGACCTGGTTCCGTCTTTATTATTTTGTTGGAATATCCTGTCTGTGTGTTTTACACCGGACCTAGTCTCGTTACTTATTATTCTGTTGGAATAACCTGTCTATGCGAAGTACCGCATGCATGGTGATTTCTTTTGTTATTCCATTCTTTATTATACTCAATTGGTTAAATTTTTGACTTCTATACCCCATGAAATTAATGGAATATCCTTGATATTTGCGCTTCATCTAATATCTTTTCATGGAAATATTCTTCTGAGCATTCTTGAATTTTACTCTACAAAGAAGTATCATGTTGACAATTTGGACGTTATTAGTTCCTGGATAAATTAATTTGTGAACTTGTTTTATTGAATTCTTATATCATTGTCATCATCCTCATGTTTATATTTTTTTTGAAAGTCATCTGTGGCCTGTAGTGCATAGATGGACTTGGTATGATTATGACCAGGGATTATTCGGTATAATCATGACCGTAATGTTACAAATGATGTGGTAAAAGTCCTCATTGGCCCGTAGTGCATTGATGGACAGTTGTTGGCATGATCATGGCCATTGATGAATACACGAATATCCTTGGCCCGTAGTGCATGGATAATTTGTGGTCGTGACCCTAATGAATATCCTTGGCCGTAGTGCAGGGATGATGTGGATTATTTATTAAGCTGAGTCTCAACTATAAAAATTTCTGGAAACTTTTTGAATTATAAAAGATAGTAGATTTTATTCTCTACTTGACTCTTTTAATGGATTGCTTATTCCGCTGCAGTTAAACTTGATGTCTATTGTATTTTATCAGTTTAACATTGTTGAGGACTAATGATAATTTATTCTGCATTATCTTAGTCATAATATTTCTTACTGGGCTAGTTGAGCTCACCCTTTCTTCACTGTTCTCTTCAGAAAATGATAATATAGATAGGACGAGTCGGGGAACAGATTGACAGTCCAGATGATAGCATTAGTAATCCTCACTATTCTGTTAAATAGTGTGATAATAAATGTAATGAGGACTGAATTTGAGTTTGTATACTGTCTATGAGGACTCCATTGAGAATGGATATTGACTAGAAGGCAATATTCTTGTTTAAACTCTTAGTTTATGTTTTACACGACAGTTGTATAATTATGTTGTATTTGATTTATGTACAATGTATTTGGCAACTCAAGATGGGTGATGTATACCTATTTTGGGGGCGTCACAGTTGGTATCAAAGCTTAGGGATATGATCCCTAGCTGAGATGTGAGACAAGAACTAGGAGGGAAGAGAAGGAAAATCCCTTCACTAGTATGACCTACCTAAGTTTACTTGGTATTTAATTGGTCGGTCAGAGTATAGGGATAATATGTGATATGTCAACTAACCCTTGTTTTGTGAAAGTATTAAAAAATGGCATCTGAAAATGTTGACATAAGCAATGGAGCAAAATAATATGATTGTATCGTAGTACGAGGCTAAGTTTGCGGAGTTATCCCGGTTTGCATCCCATTTGGTCGATAATGAGGAGCGAATGATGCGAATGTTTCTAAGAGGTTTGAAACCCGATATACGCCAATACCTCATTTCTCATAAACTTTGTTTATAATCAAATGTTGTGAATAGGGCTCAGTTATTGGAGCGCGATAATGAGTTAGCACAACCAAAAGGTAACGACCAACAACACAATAATAATCGTATTAGTGGCAACGACCATCGGAACAATGATAACCATCGTGGGGAAAATTATCATGCCAAGAATGGTAACCACTTCGGTGGTAATCATGGCCAAGATAATAGAAGTGGAAATTTCAAAAAAAGAAGGTCATTTAGCTCGATTTTGTCGTGCACCAAAGTCAAGTCCAGTTGGGACGGTGGAACCAAAGGCGGATACGGACAAAACAAAGTCGGTGGTTTCAGGAAGAAAATTTTTCGCGACTTCTCAAAAAGCTAGTAATCCGAACGAAGTTAGCACGAGTTAGTTAATTATAAATTCTTGCAAAGTCTATACCTTATAAGATACTGGTTCTACCCATTATTTTAACTCTCTTGCTTGCGTTCAACGTTTAAATTTGACTCCGGAGAAGTTAGACTTTGACTTATTGGTTGAAACTTCGTTAGTAGGAGTCTTCGTTACCTCCACTATTTATAAATCTTGTTTGATTCAAATTGACACTTTTACGTTATCTGCCGATCTTATCTCTTTGAAAATACTTGCCTTTGATGTGATTTTTGGAATTGATTGGTTAACTACTCATCATGCTTTTCGTAAGGTTGTTAGCTTTTATATTCATAACCAACCTGTTATGCGAATTCAAGCAAACAAATCCTAAAGTCAATCATTGTCCTATCAAGCCATACGTAAAGAGCTCCGATCCTTTAATTGTTGACTTCCTTGTGTGGAATGCACCGAAGCCAGATTTCTGTAGGCGACATCATGAATAAAGATGGCAACTTGATAGTTATCATTATGAGGTACTATCCAAGTTAAGGGATAGAAGTCACAGTTGGTATCGTTAATAAATTTCCTGACGTATTCTTGAAGACTTTCTAGCCTACCCCTAGAGCGTGAAATCGAATTTTGTATTGACCCCAGTACAAAATCCATTTCTTAAATGCTCAAATATTTCTTCAACTAAAACGAACGTAACATGCGCCAAAGACGTTGGCTCGAGCTATTGAAGATTACGATCGTACAATTCAATATCATCGTGGAAGAGCGAACTTGGTAGCTGACGTGTTGAGTAGAAGATCGTATGCGTTTACGAGTGCGATGTTGTTAACACAAAGACTCATTTCGTATAACTTACAAATGATGAAGATAAAGTTAAAGACTCTAGGGACCCACATGAAGATAACGAATATATAAGTAGAATTAACTTTAATTGATAAAGTTAAAGTCGCTCAAGCTACACACCCGGAGCTGATGAAATTGAAGAAGAAGGTTCAAGAGGGCGTTATTCTAGAAGCAAGAATCGACGAAGAGAGGAAATCTCAACCCTCGATTTAATTGGCCCATTTGAAATCCTCGATTAAGTAGGAGTTGTGGCTTATAGACTCGTTTTACCGTCAAATATGTCGCGTGTTCATAACATTTTTAACGTATTGATGTTGCGTAAATTTGTGGACGACCCGAACCAAATTATTTAGAACCGGACGAGATAAGGGATGATTTAACGTATAAAGATTTACCTGTTAAAATCTTGGATAAGAAGGAGCGTATTCAACACTCAAAGGTTATACCTCAAGAGTTAGAATCTGACAAGGTACCCTCACCTCTTCAGCATACCAGGTACGTACATAAATTTCGAGGGTGAAATTTCATAAGGAGAGGAGATTGTGAGACCCCAAATTTTATAAATAAATATTTAATTTTTTTCGAAATATTTTTTTAAATATTATGGTGTGGATTTGATATAATGTTATAGTTGTGGGTAGTATTTGAAAATTTTGCAAAGTATGCAAGTTGTTATAAATATTCGATTGGTCGGGGAATATTCTTTTTGTCGGGGAATATTTGTACGACGACACAATCATTAGTGGACCCCCACAACGGAAGCACTGTCGTAGTTAGAAAATGAAAAAAAATATTTTATGAAAATAATGGAGAAGATTTTACCGTTTATACTGTTGAACTACCCGGTAGTAAAAGTACAGTAATACGCGTGGTTGCATAGTAGGACACAATATTGATTATTGATGCTTAAGTGATAAGTCACTCAGTTATACTGCATTATTGCTACAGTAATTACAGCATCATATCTCTCATATTATTGATTCGATTAGTATCACAGTATCATCTGCATAATAAGTTATTTTATTAAATCAATAATTGAGATGACAAAGTTATTCATATTATTAAATTGAAATATTTACAATATCTAGAAGTTCTGTCAATGAGAGGTTTGGTCACCTAATTGCGCGCCAATAAGGAGAAATCCTTATCGGAAAGCCCCCTCTTTTCTAGGAACAACCTGGTTGCTAAATATTGTGAGTTATAATATTAATGATGAATAAGTTCGTGTTGATTAAAGATGAATTTGATAGTTTCATTGTGTTGAGATTATTGGTATTAGTAGAAATCGACATCTATTTCGATAATAATTGATGTCTGGAGGTTATATTATTCAATCGGGTATTCAGGATACTTTTTATGTCAGAGTTACTATTCATGAGTTACTACTCACGAGTTACTATTCACCTGATGACTATTCACTCTAGTATTGTGCATTTGGGTATTTGGGTACAATAATATTCCATGAGGAGATGTGCTAATTTTTCAGACCGTTGGTTAAAATTATAATAGTAAATCAATATGGATCGTTGATTTAAAGTCTTAATAGTAACTTGTCCCTTCAATATTACCAAGAGTTAATTACCCCTTCATAAATAGTAGTTGTCTCTTCAATATTACCAAGAGTTATTTGCCTCTTCGGTGTTCCAAGAGTTAATTACCCCTTCGTAAATAGTAGTTGTCTCTTCAATATTACCAAGAGTTATTTGCCTCTTCGGTGTTCCAAGAGTTAATTACCCCTTCGTAAATAGTAGTTGTCTCTTCAATATTACCAAGAGTCATTTTGACCCTTCGTTAAGAACAAGAGCCACTCTCAGTTTTTCTATAAATAAAAGCTCATTCCTTCATTATTTTTTACGAATTCACTAAAAATCTAGAGAGAGAAATTATAGAGAGAAATAAGAAGAGTATTCTGCTACTTTATTTCTTCTATATCCAATTTCTTTTACGGTAAGGGATATTATTTGTTGTACTCGTAAGGGGTGTTATTCTTTCTTATTCATGAAGAGAACTTCTGTTATTCCATTCTTTATTATTCTATTGGAATAACTTGTATATGTGGCATACCCTATACATAACCTGTATGCGCGGCATACCCTATACTTGGTGAAATCCTTATGTTATTCCATTCTTAATTATTCTGTTGGAATAACTTGTATACGCGGCATACCCTATACTTGGTGAAATCCTTATGTTATTCCATTTTTATTATTCTGTTGGAATAACCTGTATACGCGGCATACCCTATACTTGGTGAAATCCTTATGTTATTCCATTTTTATTATTCTGTTGGAATATCCTGTCTGTGTGTTTTACACCGGACCTAGTTTCGTCTTTATTATTCTGTTGGAATATCATGTCTGTGTGTTTTACACCGGACCTGGTTCCGTTACTTATTATTCTGTTGGAATAACCTGTCTATGCGAAGTACCGCATGCATGGTGATTTCTTTTGTTATTTCATTCTTTATTATACTCATTTGGTTAAGGTTTTGACTACTATACTCCATGAAATTAGTGGAATATCCTTGATATTTGTGCTTCATCCAGTATCTTTTCATGGAAATATTCTTTTGAGCATTCTTGAATTTTACTCTACAAAGAAGTATCATGTTGACAATTTGGACGTTATTAGTTCCTGGATAAATTAATTTGTGAACTTGTTTTTATTGAATTCTTATATCATTGTCATCATCCTCATGTTTATATTTTTTCTGAAAGTCATATGTGGCCTGTAGTGCATAGATGGACTTGGTATGATTATGACCAGGGATTATTCGGTATAATAATGACCGTAATGTTACAAATGACACTACTAGAAATTCGACATATAGCGACGAGATATAGCGACGGTCAGCACGGAACCATCGCTATAGGGTATCTATAGCGACGGTCGGCACGGAACCGTCGCTATAGGGTATATATAGAGACGGTCAACACGAAACCGTCGATATAGAGGTTTTTTTAAAGATAAACCCTTCCACTTTCCCCCAAATCATTTCAGCATTTCTCTCTCTCTCTCTCTCTCTCGTTACAGGTCCCTTTCTTCAACCTCTCGTCGACCGGCTTTGGTCTACAAGAAGCAGCTGCGAATACCACTCTCCACTATTCTACGGAATAGGTCCCTTTCTTCAATCTCTCGTCGCTGGTCAATCGATAGCTACTCAGAACCCCAATTTCCCACTATTTCATCTTCTGGCAGAGAAAAACCTAGGGTTTCCCAAACCCCTAATACTCATTTGCTCACAAGTCTAGGATTTTCTGGGAGAAATTTCTGCTCGGATTCTTTCGAGAAAGTTGTTTGCTGGAACTTTAATGATGTTCCCCGAAGTACCATACCATTTCTGTTCTGTCAATCTTGTCGCAGCGTTCAACCTGTTGATCACTCCTTTGATTATTTCCAAATATTTGGTTTGTGAGTGTTGTTATCTGAAATGTTTACTCATTTATGTTTTTGATCGTCAGTAAATTATAGTTCTGCATGTAATAGTCATAGTACTTTTGAATTCATCAGAGTTGTCTAAATAACACCTTGTTTCTTTTAATTGATTATATTATTTATAGTGACTGCAATATCATAAATGCTGAGGGTTCCTCCTTTTTTATTTCTTTAATTGGGCTCTACCTGTTGAAAAAACTGGTTTTTTGAGCTATTGAAGCTTAATCAAGGTATAGGAGCTTAGGGTTTTATTTGTTGCCACTGTCGTCGTTATTGCTGCGACGAAGAGGAGAAGAGGAGCTCCGGAACCGAAGCTTAATCTCCAGAATTGTTGCCACTGCCGATTGCTGATTGCCGGTGCGTGGAGAAGTAAAGACGAAGAGGAGCTCTAGAACAGAAGTTGATGTGCGTCACCAGCGGCGTTTTATAAGGTTGCACTCTTGCACTCTCTATTCAACTCTGCCTCTCCTTGGCTATAAAGAAACGATTATTGTTCCTTTTCTTTCTGCGGCAACCTTGCGTTCAGATATTCTCCTACTCTCTCTTAGAATGCTATATTTTACTTGTTAGTTTCATTATTCTCATGGGTTTAGTCAAGTACTTGAGTTTCTTATGTGCTGATTGAAATTATGCTTGGATTTATATTCTCATATTATGTTGTCTCCACTTAAATATTTGATGTGATTAGTTCATTTGCCCGCCCCCTAATTGATTTGTAATATTTGAACTGTTGGTGCTCCAGTGGCCCCATAGGATTGTTGTTCCAATTGGTGATATATCTGTGGATACAAGGTAACTATCTTTACTTTTTGTTGTTGTTGTTACTTACCCGAGCAACAGATACTGGGTAAGTTTCCAAAATACTTCTTGTTGGTGGAATCTTTTAGGGCAGTAGTGGCTTGCAAAACGTGATGCAAATTAGGGAGATAGAGATAGAGAAGGAATTTTGTGATGCAAATTACTTCTTCTTGGCATTTTGTTTCTACGTTAAATATTAATTCATTGTAGCATCGAGGATGGTACACCACAAAAAACATAAAATGCTAAGTTAGAACACTATCTCTTGAAGCTCTATACATTTGAATTTTGTAATTGAACTTATCTTGTCGTCTTCTTGGTTAAAGACTTGTGTGTTTGTTTCTTAGATTTAGGTTGACCTTCTTGAGCCTGTATTACATTTTCTAGAGGCTGCTCGTGAAAATTTGGTTCTTCAAAACTTGATTGTCTCAGAGATGCACAAGGCTTCCAGTTTTTACTGTGTCCCACTCCAGGTACATACTTATATTTATATAATACCCATTACAGAAGCTTAGTTGAATTTTGTTTTTGACTTTCCTTTTTTATCACTGATATCTATATACCATGTAAAAACTAAAAAGAGTTGCAGATTAATTATTCTATATGTATTATACTTTCACCAAGTATAGTTACTTACCTGTATCGTTGTCAGTAGTATTCTGGCTCTATGCACTTTTATCGCGATATTTGTTATCTATGTTGTTTTAGGATTTCACTCCAAATGCTGGAAGGTATAATATTATATGGGTTATGTGGTGTATTGGGCATCTTGCAGTTGATAACTTCGTCTCATTCTTCAAGAGAGCAAAGGTAAATTGATGAACCTGCCAAAATGCACACAGAGAATAAGATTTGTATGATCTCCTTGACTAAGTAATTCAGTGTTCAATTTTAAAAGCTCTTCCTCTGTCAACTTTATTTTGTAATGTTGTAATGATTGTATTGTGAAAAATTGTATTGTGAATGATTGTAATATTGTAAAATCTCTCTTTTTATATTGTAATGTTGTAGTGTGAATAATTTTAAATGATGTATATAATATTTTTTATATTTTATTTTATATTGTATTTGTGTTTGTTGAATAAATTTGCATTATTAATTAATTTTTTTAAATATAAAAAGGTTATAGCGACGGTCATCGACCGTAGCTATAGTGTTCTATAAAGATCAGGCCTATAGCGACGGTCGCTGAGCGTCGCTATAGACATCTAAACATGATTTTGGCATGAGCTATAGCGACGGTCGGTGACCGTCGCTATAGGCCAAAAGACCGTCGCTATAGGTTTTAGCGACGCCTTCTACAGCGACGGTCACCGACCGTCGCTATAGCCTATAGCGACGGTCGGCGACCGTCGCTATAGGTTGATTTTCTAGTAGTGTGATAAGGTAAAAGTCCTCATTGGCCCGTAGTACATTGATGGACAGTTGTTGGCATGATCATGACCATTGATGAATACACGAATATCCTTGGCCCGTAGTGCATGGATAATTTGTGGTCGTGACCCTAATGAATATCCTTGGCCGTAGTGTAGGGATGATGTGGATTATTTATTAAGCTGAGTCTCAGCTATAAAAATTGATGAAAATGTTTTAAATCATAAAAGATAATAGATTTTATTCTCTATTTGACTCTTTTAATGGATTACTTATTCCGCTGCAGTTAAACTTGATGTCTATTGTATTTTATCAGTTTAACATTATTGAGGACTAATGATAATTTATTATTCATTATCTTAGTCATAATATTTCTTACTGAGCTAGTTGAGCTCACACTTTCTTCACTGTTCTCTTTAGAAAATGAGAATATAGATGTGATGAGTCGGGGAACAGATTGATAGTCCAGATGATAGCATTAGTAGTCCTCACTATTCTGTTAAATAGTGTGATAATAAATGTAATGAGGACTGAATTTGAGTTTGTATACTGTCTATGAGGACTCCATTGAGAATGGATATTGTTTAGAAGGCAATATTCTTGTTTAAACTCTCAGTTTATGTTTTACACGACAGTTGTATAATTATGTTGTATTTGATTTATGTACCATGTATTTGACGACTCAAGATGGGTGATGTATACCTATTTTGGGGGCGTCACATTTGAGATGGATTGGCTGGAAATTTAAAATGGCTAGGTTAGGGAGGCTTAAGCCTTGAAGCCATGGATTGAAGACTTAAGCAAAATATTGCAAGACTTGGAGCCAAAGTGTAAGCTAAACTTGGAGCAAAAACTTTGTAATTCAATGTGTCACTTGATTAAATAAGTTGATAACCAAGTGTCTTGCAAACATAAATAACACATGGGATAAGGGAGAGTGAAAAAGGCTAAAAGGATGAGTCATGGGCTAGGGAGGACAAATGTCTCTTGCTAGGTAATTAATATGAGGTTAATTGAATTTCGAAAGGGCAAAAGGAAAAGGGTAAGAGGGGAAGGGTCCGAGTATGAGACGAGAAGAGATAAGGTTGATGGAAACTATTTATTTTTGGTAAGTTTTGGTCCATAGGAAGCAAGCCATTTAATGTTTGTTCCCTCCACCCAATTTTTTCAAACCAAATATAAACTTAATATTATTATTTTGTCTAGCTTAATTTAATAATCATGTGTGGTTAACCCTTGGTAGTATGGTCGAGTTAGCTGTCATCCAACACTTAGTTAATTGTTCCTTCATATCATCTTATGAGCTAAGTAATGAAGAGAGAAAGTAAGAGAAAAAAAATGAGAGAGGGAGTGCATGGATAAAAGAAGAAGAAGAAAAAGCAAGCTTGCAATCTTGTTAGGTAGCTAGGAAGAAAAAGAAAAACATCAAAGGTATGACCATGAACCCTAACCCTTTATCTCTTTGAATTACTTTTCTTTGAATTAAAACTTTTTGGTGGTTGTTTTTTATTGGAAGATCATGAAGGATCTTAGAGTAATAAGGATGTGTTTGGTTTAAACATCTTAAACTACTTGTTAAATTGCATGAAAAGTGGAATCAAAATTGAAAATACAAACCAATGCGTAAAGGAATATAAGAACAGACTAATAGTGGACTGTTAAAATGGGGCTGTTTTGATGGCCTTTTGAGGTAGCTTATGTACAAGTTAAGTTCTAGGGTGTCATGTTATACACTTACGAGTCATAAACATCACCCAATTAGAACGGAAGCAAAAAATTTTGTAGCGAAGTCATGGCTAATATTTTTGTAAAACTAGTTAATGTAACCCTTAACCCTTGAGTAATTTTTCTGTTCCAAATGGTTTGCTAGAAATTTTTTTTGTTATGGGGGTTATTTAGTACTTTAAGTAAAGAATCCATAGAAGTAAGAATGACCTCATTCCGAGTTCGGAGGTGGGAGATAATCCCTTCAGAATGAGACTAGTCAAAACTACCAAAACTAGAAAATTATTTATGATAGGGCCTTTTGTGCCACTGTTTTGGCCAGATAATGAAGCTGGAAATTTTTTTTCACCCGGGGGATTTGTAGTAAATGTAACAAGGAAGAAAATTACATGAGAACGGACTCATTCTGATAACATATGGTCAAGTTATGATGTTGTAAAATGGGTACGTTGTTAAGAAAAAAATTGTCCATTTTAGCTTTAGTTGCAGTAGATTTTCAACGAACAAATGGGCTAAAACAGACAGGTTAACCTGCCTAGATATTGACAGACAGGGATTTTAAAGCTAAAACAGACAGGTTAAGCTTACTACTTTATACTTGTAACGAAAAATAAAAATTAAGTTAGGCGCATTGATTAAATCATCAAAAGCGAACACTAAGAACTAGAATCTAAATTTAATGTAAGCCATAATTAGCATCAATATATGTCTAATTGGTATGTGTATATGAACTTAAATAGTATTTTGAGATTAACAAACGAACATTATAAAACATGGAATAGGGTTAGAGTAATCCATGTGTGACGTTTATACTTGGCTAATTGGGATATCTATGTGCACTTTGAACTTTTCAAACGATTCAGATTTGTATTTCATTAAATACACATCCAGATCTTGAATGATCATCAGTGAAAGTAATAAAATAATAATACCCTCGTGCATTCGTTGTAATAAGTCCACATACGTCTGTGTGAACCAACGCTAACAACTCTGTAACTCTTTTTTCTTTTACACTAAAAGGAGATTTAGTCATCTTATCTATGAGACAAGATTCAAAAGTTGGATATGATTCATAATCAGAGAGCTCTAAGAGACCATCTTTATGCAACTTGAATAATATTGTTTCATTAATATGACTGAGTTTACAGTGCCACATAAAGATATAAATAATATCGTCTCTTTTCCTTTTATTAGTTTGTTCAATTTGTAATATATTTTCATGTAAATCAAGTATTTAAAGTCTATTCAACAATTTTTCAACACTATTTAAAATATTTTTATTATAAATGGAACAACTATTATTCTTTATTATAATATTAAATTCATCCACATCCAATACGGAAATAGAAATAATGTTTCTAATGATTGTTGGAACAAAATAACAATTATTTAAACTAATGGTTTTGCCCGTAGGCAATGCTAAACAGTAAGTCTCTATAGCTAATGCAGCAACCTTTGTTCCATTTCCCACTCGTAGGACAACCTCATCCTTATTCAGCTTTCTACTTCTGATCAGTCCCTGCATATTATTACATATATGAGAACCACAGCAAGTATCCAATACTCAAGTAGAATTTTGATTTATAGAAAAATTAATTTTAATCATAAAAAAATCTTAATTAGGATTCGAAGCTTCTCCAAACTTCTTCTGCTTTTGTTCTGCAAGGAATTCCTTGCAGTTCCTCTTCTAGTGACCTAGCTTGTTATAATGGAAGCAGATTCCTTTGTTAGTTGGATCAGGTTTCTTTTGATCCTTTACTTTTGTTTTGCCCTTAGCCTTCTTAGATTTTTTTTCTTTTCAAAAGATACCTTGGGCCTCTTCTTTTTCTTGGAAGAATCATCCACCATTAAGACTTGGTCCTTCTTGGATGAGAAGTTACCTTCAGCAGTTTTTGAAAGTAGTATGCACACAAGCCAATCATGTTTGATGATAAAATATATACTTTGTAAACAATCTTATTCATTTATTAATAAAAAGTATTAATTTATTAAAGGCTTTTAATTATCTACATGATGTTGTTTTATAATATGTGATAAACTCATAGTTTTAAGCAATGCTTTTAGAATAATGATGATGATCATTCTAATGAGATCTAAATTCTTAGAAAGCTTAAAACTAAAATAGTTCTCAATCATTGGATTACTAAATTGGGGATTAGTGAATCCGGATAGATTGGTACATACGTTGCTTTCTTATTGGATGAGGATGATTGATCTCATGATCATTTGTGTGGAGACACTAAAACAAGTATGTAGGTGCTTCTTAGAGAATAAGTTCACTGAACGTGGCTCGCTAAGGAATACCTAATAGAGTTTTACTTGCCTGTCAATAGGAATTCCTGTAGTGATAGTAGTACAAGTGATCCTTGGACTTGAGATCATCATAGTATCTTGTGTATGATGAGTTATACTTTGACTTATTCCTTAAGACCCTTAGGGTATATCAAAAGGTATGCTTGAGTATAATAAGTTGTACATGGAGATAATGTATGATCAATAAAGAATCTACCACTTCTAGTAAAAGAAGAGAAATATCTTATGTGATTCGATAAATGACAACCCAGTAGTCCTTGGCCAAGGAATAATAAAATTAGAAAGGAGTTTCTAATTTGCATTATTTGGAGTTGTTCATTTAAGAGTCGAATACATATAATTAAATAAAATAAGACTTGACAGTAATTCCATGTCTTATATTTAATTGGGACATTGTATGGTGGAAGGATTGAATTGTACGATAACTATTTACTCAAAGGTTCTTTTATGATTAATGTTGAAATCTATATTATCTGAAAAGTCGTTGATCGCTAGGGAGACTTATCCCTATTGTAGAATAAATATTATTTATTTAAATAAATTAATAGTTTAATTTATTTTTTTAAATAAGATTAGAATTGTTCTCATTGATTTATTCACAACCAGTTTAATATGGAGAACCTAAAGGGTCACACCATAAAAGAAAGAATAACTATTTAAGAAGTTAATGGCATAATCATAATAATATATTAAGTGTATTTAATTTAATCTAAGGTGATAGAATAAATTAAATAGCTTAATATTTATTATTTAATATTTTAGAAATATTAAATATATAAATTAATAAGAGGAGTCTTATTAATATTATTACAATTATTATTATTTTAATTTTTAAAGAGTTGAAAATTAATTTAATATTAGTACTCTCATTTATTCTTAATAAGATTAGGAGGCTAATTAATTAAAAAAAATTAATTAATTAAAATAAAACCCAATTCCTTAATTGTTAAGGAGGGTTGCCCACATCTATAAATAGGAGGAGTCTTATTATAGGTGATGTGGTTGTTGATTTTTTCACAATATACGTGATTCCAATTGTTGGAGAGTACGCTCTTTTTCTATAGAGATAGAAAAATTAAGGTTTAGCCAAATACTCATATTCTTGAATCTTTCTTTTTCCTTGGTGGATCACCTCTAGAGGCCAAACACTTGGGTGGCTAACGTTGATCAAAGGAAGGAACCAAACTCGGTGGATTCAAGTTGAACGCGAAAAAGATTGGAGGTGAACTTGTACCTGAGGAAGCTCGAATATTCAAGGGTATGATTCTTGTTCTTCATATTTTCATTTAATTAATAATTATGCATAAAGGGTGATTCGGGTATATGGTTTGTAAAAATTTAAAACTCTGATTTTCCATGCTTCCTCTTATTTTGTGCAATTTGATTGTTTTTATGAATATTACAAACCTAACAGTGGTATCAAAGCCAAATCTTTATGTAAATTATTAATTATTTAAATTTGATATGTATATTGATGTGTTTAGAATAATTTAATTAGACATAATTTTGTTGTACAAAAAAAAAGGAAACTATTTTTGAAAAACGGTATTTCGCTGAGTCACGTCCTTGGATTCGCTAATCCTTGTTTGTTTGTTTTTTTTCGGTTGGTTTTATTTTTTTTCCGAATGTTAATCTCCTGCAACATGGGCAGAAAATTGTAACGTGAGCTGGATTAACACCCACTGCATGTATAGTGCTTTAATAATAGGGTCCTTAACACTAATATACAACAATTAGAAAGTATTTACAAAAATAAAACACACACAACATAATTACAAAAATAACGCAATTCATATTAATAAGAAAACCTAAAATTAAGGAGAAATATCTGCCATAACTAATCATTCAAATTCAAATATCTGAGATCTAATCACAAAAATAAATTCAAATTCAAATTTCATAAGAAAGACTGCACAAATTTTGCACTTTGGAGGAGATGGTGGAGGCAACTTCGGAGGAGGTGGTAGCTTCGGAGAAGGTGGTAGTGGTGGCTTCGGAGGCGGCAGAAAAGGCTACGGAGGAGGTAGCAATGGCGGTGGAGGCGGTGGCCGTGGCAACGGTGGCGGCGGCGGAGGTGGCTAAGGTGGTGGTTACAGAGACGGTGGAGGCTGGGGCGGTTGTAGCGGGAGCAGCCATTTTCCTGTAATAAAAAGAAATTTTCGAGATACTGCAGAGGAGAAGATTATTAGTAATGTCATGGCACCAGAGAAAAATTAGAGTTCATGACATGGGTAGAGATAAAGACATAATTGATGTCATCATGTAATAAGCTAGCTAGCTAATTAATAATAGCACTGGAACACCTTCAGTTCTAGTTTTATAAACAAATTTTGTTTTCTGAATAGGAAAGAAAGAGATAAGAGAGTGATCTGTAATGTAATGTTGATAACCAAACCATCGTACCAAGGTAACCAAACTTTTTATACCAAGTAACCAAACTTTTATACTAAGGTAACCAAACCTTGGTAACCAAACTTTTTATACTGAGGTAACCAAACTTTTATAATAAGGTAACCAAATTTTTTATACTGAGGTAACCAAACTTTTATACTAACGTAACTAAACTTTTATACCAAGGTTACCTTGGTATGAAGGTTTGGTTACCTTGGTGTGAAGGTTTGGTTACCTTAGTATGGAGGTTTGGTTACCAACTGCACCATGAAAAAACTGCAAGTTTGGTAACCTTGAGATGAAAGTTTGGTTACCAACTGCACTATGAAAAAACTGCAGGTGTGGATTGGTTACCTTGGAATGAATGTTTGGTTACCTTGTTATGGAGGTTTGGTTACCTTGGTATGAAAAATTGGTTACCAACTGCACTATGAAAAAAGAGTGGAATATCCAATACCTTTTTCATCTGTTTTTTGGAAACTGAAGGATTAAAAACACCAAACTTTCTAAATACTCGGGCATAAATGTCAATACTCGGGCATAAATACTCTCTAATTGAGCTTTACATTAATAAAGAGTCTTGGAAAGAAATTAAAGAGAAAGACACGAAAAAGAATGAAAAAAAAAACAGAGAGAGAGAGAAGTGGTGGAAAGGAAGGTTAGGGGAATGGTGTTCCTTTTTATTGCTTGGTCGGTTGCTTAAGAAATCTTTATTTGACTTGCATCTCCAACTTTTACCATCGTTCTTCTTACAACAAAATTCGTCGCATGGTAGCACGAAGTTTTCCTCCAGCGCCGGATCCGCCATTATCTCCTCCAAAACCACCGTCGTCTAGTAGTAGTGTTTTTGTAGTAGTAGTAGTAGAACTAATAAGTATAGTGTAGAGAGATATCCAAGCTTGCGAGGACTGAAGAAGAAGAAGATGAAGAATCCATTAGTAGGAAAAAAAGGATGAAGAAAAAGAGAGAAAGAGAAACAGAGATAAGAGAGAAAATAATAATTAACGGGAACAAATAAGGAGATAATTGTGGGTCATGATTAAAAGATACACAAATGTATTAATTTTGTAAATAAATATGAAAATATGTTTTATTTTTGTAATTATTTTATGGATGCACCATTATTGTAATTATTTTTTAAAATGTACTAATATATGTAATTTATCCTTAATAATATACACGTATATATATGTTAGTGATCGGTGCATCATCCAAGTGATATTTGTTAAAAAAAGTTTCTGGTGATTCTTTTAAAAAGTTACAGGAGATATGTAACTTATATATTTAAGTTACGGTTTATATATATATATATATATATATATATATATATATATATATATATATATATATAGGAGTCCTTCTATAGCAGCCGGTTGCTATGAGTACCGTGCAACACCTCCTTTTTGGACCGTTGATAAATTGAATTGATGGCTGCGATTAATTTTTTTATTTAATAAACCGGCACAGGTTGTTGTGCCTAATTATTTACTTGTAACGGATTCTATTTTAATAAGTGAGGCCCACGTAAAATTAACTTGTCAGTATAGTTATAAAAAATGAATATTTATTATTAAAATAATCCTGCCGGAAGAGCTTGTACCGACTTACACATATATTTTTTATTTTTTTTATTTCTCCATTATATGTCATGACTCAGCACATTAAAATGGAATAAAAAAATAAAATAAATTCTGGCCGGTACAGGCTGATATGACTGGCATTAAAATAATAAAAAAAATTCAGGTCGGTACAGGCTGATACGGCTGGCATTAAAATAATATTAAAATTCGACCGAAAGAGTTTGTACCGGCTTACACATATTTTTTTTATTTCTCCATTATATGTCATGACTCAGCACATTAAAATGGAATAAAAAATAAAATAAATTCCGGCCGGTACAGGCTGATACGGCTTGCAATAAAAAATTGAAAAAAATAGCCGGCCGGTACAGCTTGCCACGGCTGACAATAAAAATTGAAAAAAATAATTTTATTCAAGCAATTCGCTGCTAAACAGATTCGAACCCGCAACCTCAAACTCCATACACTCGTCATATGACCACCCGAGCACCATGGGCCTAGCTGTTAATTTCAACCAAGGATATATCTTTATATTAAAATTTCACCATCCCCCAAAATCTATATTCTTGCATTATTATTATATTACGATTTATTATTATTAATAAGTCTATATAATACATATGAGGGTTTTCTATTTAGAAATAAGTTAATATCTATATTTATTATTATCCCCTTTAATATTTTTTCTTATTTTTGTAATAATATCAATAAAAGGATTATTAATATATTAAAAAAATATCATTCTTTAATAAAATATAAATAATGATTTTATATTCATGTATTACTATTATTATTATATTCATGTATTACTATTATTAAAAATAATATTAATAATGATTTTTAATATTAATATAAATAATGTGATTATTAATATTAGTCCGAATAAAAATATCCATACAGTTCAACAAAATAGATAAAAAAAATTCGTATTAATAATATGAAGTGGTTTTATGTGATTCAATAATATTTATATTACTAAGTTATGAATTTGAAAATCCCATAAAGTTCAACCAAATAGACATTCTTATTAATTAATATGTATATTAGATAACGTTGGATAAGTTCTATATCTCAAAGGCCGGAAGTAATCTTGCGGATTTCTTGTAGAGCTCCCATGCGACGCGGTAACGAAAGACTGTGACATCTTCCAAGGACCACTTCTCTTCAGAAATATTACCATTGGCCCTAACGAAACAGTCAACATACTTGCATACAAAAATGCCACAGTCTGAGTTGTTGTGTTGTTTCGGTCAAATCTTTAAGGTCTGCACAGTAGGATTTCCGCTGGGCCACTCACGCATCGGATTACCATTTCGCAAACAAAATGGTATCAAATGTACCTGCATGTACAAAGTAGTTGGTTAATAATTTTTTAATATTAAAGGACATTATAAAATTAAAATATTTTAAAACTAAACATACCGCAACTTTAACGAATTCTGAGTACATTTCATGTAACTTAATATACATAGTGTCATTGTAGTGCGGGTCAATTATGGTAACCATCCAATCTTTAACTGCGAATAGGAACAAGACAAAATGGCGTTGATTGGTACTACACACCGGCATGAATATGTATTTGCATTTGTGTAAAGGTGGACCAACATCTTGGTTAACATATGGATTACAAAAACTCCCTGCAGTATTCACGTTAGTGCAGGGCACATAGCCCTGCCCAAGATGCATGAAGAATGAATTCATGAAACCAAATTGGGACCACCTTTGTATTCCCCGCGACCTGTAGTATTCCTCTCTATCTCGTAGCAACAACATATAAGCGTCGATGACATGCTCGAATATCCAACTCCCAGACCCTAAGGATTGCATTGCATTGTGTTCTAATTCATATAATTGGCGCGGATGTGATAAAGGATATAAATCCTCTTCTGGTGCCACCACGTTTTCAAACATATGTTTATTTACAAATGTCTCCTTCCAATCTTTAAGTCTTTTGGATAAGGACCCTTTTGGTCCATAAGAGATGTGGTCTCCCGCATCTTGTACCTGATTGAGATGCGGTACATTATTATTATATAGCAATAATAATTAAAACCATCACTATTAACATAACTATATATACCTTTTGTGAACTAGATCCCTTGGCGTCAGAAAGTCCCGCAAATGAAGAATTGGTTGGAATTTAAGACTCCTCATAGGTTTAGAAGGTTGGAATGTAACACTCCTCGTAGGCTTGGGTGGTGGGAATGGAGCTCTCCTCGATTACTTGTGGGGTGGGTATGTAGCTCTCTTGTACAACATAATCAGTTTGTTTCCCAAGCCCTTCATTGAGTTGTGTGTATTGGGACTGTGATCCAAAATTTGTGGGACCCCCCTGTCGAGGTATTTGTTTACCTCTTGCTTCGAAGTCGTATAGGGCGTATTGGAAATCCCAATTATTTTTTTGCAGAACCAACTCGGGAGGCAGCTGAGTAAGTACTGAAAATTTATCAAGTAACGACTTTGCACTCTCAACTAGTCATGTAAGATAAACACAAACAAATATTATTAACAATAAATATGAATAAATGTAATATTAAGTATTTACTCCAATACATGATTTATTAAAGAAGAATATAATTTTATACCATTTGAATAAGGTGTTGTTGGTTGTAAATGGCCCGAGGCTCATAACAACTATCGAGGTCGCTTGCCTGTCGAGGTCAATGGATTTTCCAACGTGTAATTTTCCTATACCAGACCATGTAATCATCTATTGGGACATAATCAAAAAATTCAGTTTGTTGTCCTTCGAGATGATCCATGTATGCCTCCCACCTCTAAATATATTCCCCTCTCAAGGCCATGCAATCCTCGACATCAATAAATTTAAACTTTTTCTCCTTCCTAAGGTCACCATGGTTTTTGGTTGTTGATGGTATGCCTTGCATGAACCCGAACTGTCTCATCACACGGTCCGGCATCTGAAATTTCACAATATCAAAGTGGATCAAGGGGACCCCACCAGATCCCAACAACCTGCCTTCAAAATTAAATCCACTGATATCATCATCCCACATTATGTAAGGCTGGTAACCCAAAAATAAAGTGAACATCCTCTAACGTGATTGTTATTTCTCCAAAGTTTAAATGAAAAGTATTGGTCTCCGGGCGCCATCTCTCGACTAAGGCAGATATCAGACCAGGGTCAGTTTGGTGTACAACACCTTGAAAACTAAATACTTCAAATCCACATTTATCTAAAAGGAGTTTTTGTTCTTTTGTCAAAGCCCACTGATTATATTTCTGATCAGTATATTGACTGGAACCTAGTTTTTCCCTATCTCTCCCATGATATATGTCATCTGATACATGATCTTGTTGATCATGCAGAACACTTGGATCAATTGGCCCATATTCCCAACTATCCATCTTTTACCTAAAAAAATACATCAATTCCATATTAGTATTAAGATGCATGACAAAATGAAGTTGAAAGTAACATGCTGCATAATGACAGTAATAACTAATTCAGTAATAACATGCTTTAATTTTAGTGTAATTTTTTTTAAAAGCACTACTCATTATAAAATTTATTATTTACTAATAATTTTTAGTTTATCGAGATTGCAGGTGTTCTTTCTCGAGGCGATGTGGCAGAAAAAGTAGTTAATCTGCAGTATTCGGTGCCTGTCCCGAGGCGATGTGGTAGCCAAAGTTTTGTCTCTTTGCACGGCTGGTACAGGCTTCACCGGCTTAGAATAAAAAATTAAAATATATTATTTATAAAAACGCTCGGCCGGTACATGTTATACCGGCTTGTAATAAATAAATTACATAGCTGCTGGACATAATCGAACCCGCGACCTCAAGCTCCAAACATTCGTCAAATGACCACCCGAGCACCACGGGCCTAGCTGTGACGCCCCCAAAATAGGTCCATTCCATCCAACCCATTTTGAGTCGCCAAATACATGGTACAGAAACAAATACAACTTTTACAACCCATAAACTGTGAGTTTGAATACAAACATTGTCATCTAGACAATATACATACCCAACTATGTCCTCAATACAATTATTGATATATTATTTTACAAAAATGGTGAGGACTACTAAACAACTCTCTCAAGGACCATCAATTCATACCCCGACTCGTACCCACTATATTCTCGTCTCCTGAGAAGAAAAATGGAACAAAAAGGAAAAGGGTGAGCTCAACTAGCTCAGTAAAGAATATTATGACTAAGATAATATACAACAAATTATCGTTAGTCTTCAACAGGGAAAAATCTGATAGAATACAATAGACAACAAGTTTTAAATCAATATTCGCAGCGGAAAATATTAATTCATAGAAGAGTTACGTAGAGGATGAAATCTACTAATGTCTATTAATTTAACAGTCCATCAACAGTATTTTTTTATCCCTGTAACATCAATCAATGCACATCTTGAATCATATATTCATCCTTGCACTACAGGCCAAGGATATTCATCTGTTGGTCATGTTCATCTAAACACATGTTCATCTTTGCACTACGGGCCAAAGATATTCATCAGAAATCATTCATCTTTGCACTACAGGCCAAAGATATTCAATAATAACCTCCTTTAAGACTGAAGATGATAAAAAAAAATATTTTTTTTAAAGAAGCGAATCCAGTGAAACAAAATGACAAGGATTAAGGATTAAGGATTCGTACTTTGTTTTATCCATGTCCAAAAATACCTCAAAAATAATCATAGTGGTGTAAAATTCAAGAATGATCAAAACATGGATACAATCAAAGCTAGTATCCGCAATAGATATTTTGGACGAAAAGAAAAAAAAATAATTTTTCTGTGAATAGTGCCGTATTCGTGAATAGTGCCGTATACGTGAATAGTACCGTATACGTGAATAGTAACTCCGGCACAAAAAGTTCCAATTTTGATAAAAAAGTTCACCAATATTCCGGCATAATGATATTGAAGAAAAAATATCATTTGAGAAGAAAATAACATCCCTTACCTCAAAATAGCCGTACTTCTGACTGAATTTCGGTATAGTGCTGACAGAAACTCGCACCGTATAGCAACACTCAAAGTATACTCACAAGGATACGCTCGATAATATAGAGAGAAAAAGAGAGAAAACTTTATTTCTGGTGTGATTTTCAATTCTAACTTAGCCCTCTATTTATAGGAAAATGTTAGAACGCCAAAGGAGACTAAATTAATAAAGAATTATTATTTCATTTCATCCTTCCACGCCACCTACCATGACCAGCCATCAAGCATGCATAAAATGAAATTTTCCAGCAGCCCACATGTTGTCAAACAAGAGTGGGTCCCACCCATTATTTAATAAAAATCATTTTATTTTCCAAAACTTCAATAATTCGTAGAAAATAGCTCGTTTATCAGAAAAATTCGAAACTCGCGACTTTCCATGGGAAATTCCATTCTCTACAACTTTGCAGAAGAAAATTTTTCCAAATTCCAAATAGAAATTGACCGAAATCCACAAACGGGCGATTTTACAGTCTATACTCAATTTTCGGTCAAAAATTATGTCCACCGACACACAAAACATGTGTTAAACATTTAATGCCACAAAAATACTCTACCTCCTCATATACTCATATATCCCACATTCATTGTAAAAATATCACCGTTAATATATTATTAAAATAATATATTTAAATGAATTATTTTATCAAAAAAAGATAAAATATTAATTTTCAACAATTGTCACATTAAAAATTTTCTCCATCTATATCCACATAAAATAAATATTTTCTTTATCATAATAATCAATAATTAATTATTAAAAATAATATTACAGAATCACAGTACTGACAACCAGGCCGTTCCCAGGATAGAGGGGGCTTTCCAATAAGAATTTTTCCTTACTGGCGCGCAATTAGATGACCAAACCTCTCCTTGACAGAACTTTCTAGACATTGCCAATAATGTTATCTGATAATATTATTCAAATAATATGAATTATTGATCTGATAATGAAAAATACTGTGAAATGACAATTATTGAAACAATAATAATATAAATATCAACGCAGCAATTATTGAATCAATAAAGTAATGAACAGTAACTCCTGTAGCAATTATTGAGTAGTGCCTTCTTACGTAAGGATCAATAATTCAAAATACCGTGTGCTACTGTGCAACAACGCGTATTACTGTATTTTAACCACCGGGTATTCCAACAGTGTAAACGGTAACAACTACGCCGTTATTTTTAAACAGCTTATATTTGTCGTTTTCTTCCTCCAATCGCTTTCCGTTATGGGGCCCACACATGGCTGCGCCGTCGTACGAATATTCCCCGACAGTACGAATATTCCACGACCAAACGAATATTCCCCGACAACAATGAATATTTTATAACCACTTGCTTATTTTGAAATGTTTGCGTATTTTACCCATAACTATCCACATTATTCAAATCAACCCTTACTATTCAAAATAATAATTAAAGGAAATTAAATTTCATTTATTAATTATTTGGGGTCTTACAACCTCCCCTCCTTATGAAATTTCGTCCTCGAAATTGACATACGTACCTGGTGTTTCGAAAAGGTGAGGATACCTCGCTTTCATTTCCGTTTCCAACTCCCAGGTCATTTCCTCTATAGCATGATTCCTCCACAAAACTTTAACTTGTGGTATTACCTTCGTGCGTAGGACATGCTCCTTCCTATCCAAGATCTTGACAGGTACCTCCTCATACGTTAAATCTTCGGCTATCTCGTCCGGTTCTAACTCAATGACGTGGTTCGGGTCTTTCACATATTTACGAAGCACAGATATATGAAAAACATTATGAACACGAGACATACTTGGAGGTAACGCGAGTCTATAGGCTACATTACCTACTCGATCAAGAATTTGAAACGGACCAATAAATCATGGATTAAGCTTTCCTCTCTTCCCGAATCTTGTAACTCCCTTCCATGGGGCAACACGCAACAATACATGATCCCCAACACTAAATTCTACGTCCTTTCGATGAAGATCCGCATAACTCTTTTGTCGATCTTGTGTCGTTTGTATACGTTGTCGAATCGTTTCGATCTTCTCTGTAGTCATACGTACTAACTCGGGTCCCAACAATGTTGCTTCACCCACCTCGTCCCAACATACTGGAGAGCGACACTTTCGTCCATACAATGCTTCAAATGGGGCCACACCAATGCTTGCCTGATAACTGTTGTTGTAGGAGAATTCCACCAATGGTAAATATTTATCCCAACTGCCCTTGAAGTCTAGGACACAGAGTCTTAATAAATCTTCAAGAGTTTGAATAGTCCTCTCTGATTGTCTGTCCGTTTGAGGATGGTATGCCGAACTGAATCGTAACTCCTTACCCATAGCTTTTTGCAAGCTAACCCAAAATCTTGAAGTAAATCTTGGGTCACGATCCGAAACTATGGATACTGGCATGCCATGCAATCTTACAATCTCATTTACGTACATTTGAGCAAGACGTTCAAGGGAATAAGTCTCTCGTATCGGCAAGAAATGAGCGGACTTGGTTAATCTATCAACAATAACCCAAATAGCATTGATGCCTTGAGAAACCGTAGGAAGACCCGTAACGAAATCCATAGTAATGTGTTCCCACTTCCATTTCGGAATCTCAAGTGGTTGCAATGGACCCTTTGGCACTTGATGCTCCGCCTTTACACGTTGACAAGTTAAACACATTGAAATAAACTTTGCAATCTCTCTTTTCATATTGTTCCACCAAAATGTATGTCGAAGGTCACGATACATTTTGGTACTTCCAAGATGAATTGCAAACGGTGTATTGTGTGCCTCCATCATGATCTTGTACTTCAAATCAGGATTGTTAGGAACACAAAGTCTGGAGTGGACTCGAAGTATTCCTTCTTCATCAATTCTCGCTTCTGGAATGGCACCTTCTTGTACTTTCGTCTTCATATGCATCAGCTCCGGATCGCTGGCTTGAGCAACCTTAACTTTTTCTATTAAAGTTGGCTCTATGCGTATACTTGACATCATTGCACTCATTCCTGCATATGATCTTCTACTCAATGCGTCAGCTACCACGTTAGCTTTTCCAGGATGGTATTGAATAGTGTGGTCGTAATCTTTCAACAACTCGAGCCAACGTCGTTGCCGCATGTTGAGTTCTTTTTGAGTGAAGAAATATTTGAGGCTTTTATGATCTGAATATATCTCCACTTTCTCCCCGTATAGATAGTGCCTCCAGATCTTTAGCGCGAAAACGACTGCTGCCAACTCTAGATCATGAGTAGGATAATTCCTCTCATACTCTTTAAGTTGTCGCGAGGCATAGGCTATGACTTTCCCACGTTGCATGAGAACACATCCTAACCCTTTGCCTGAAGCATCGCTGTAGATAACAAATCCATCCGAACCAGATGGTATTATTAGAACAGGTGCCGAAATAAGTCTCCTCTTAAGCTCTTGGAAACTCTTCTCGCATTCCTCGCTCCATACGAATTTTGTATCCTTCCGAGTTAGCTGAGTTAATGGAGTAGCAATTCGAGAAAATCCTTCCACGAATCTCCGATAATAACCAGCTAAGCCCAAAAAGCTACGTACTTCAGTGACCGACTTCGGTTGCTCCCAACTTTGTATTGCTTCAATCTTCGTCGGGTCAACAGATACTCCATTTTTTGACACCACGTGCCCAAGGAATGCTACTTCCTCAAGCCAAAACTCGCATTTCTTCAACTTAGCATATAACTTGTTTTCACGAAGCCTTTGGAGTACCAGCTTCAAATGGTGCTCATGATCTTCACGGCTTTTGGAATATATGAGGATGTCATCAATAAAGACAACAACGAATTGATCCAAATAATCTTTGAATACTCGGTTCATCATATCCATGAAAGCAGCAGGAGCGTTAGTCAATCCAAAAGACATGACTAAGAATTCATAATGTCCATACCGAGTCCTGAAGGCAGTCTTTGGAATATCCTCAGTTCTAATTTTTAGCTGATGATATCCAGAACGAAGATCGATTTTTGAAAAGAATTGTGCTCCTTGCAACTGGTCAAACAAGTCATCAATACGAGGTAGAGGATACCTATTCTTAATGGTGACATGGTTCAATTCCCGATAGTCAATACAAAGTCGCATACTCCCGTCTTTCTTCTTTACGAATAAAACAGGAGCACCCCAAGGAGATGTACTCGGACGAATGAAACCGATGTCCAATAACTCCTGTAGTTGGACTTTTAACTCCTGAAGTTCAATAGGAGCCATTCGATATGGGGTTTTAGAAATGGGCTTTGTACCAGGTTCAAGATCAATAAAGAATTCAACTTCACGTTCTGGGGGTAGACCGGGAAGTTCTTCAGGAAATACGTCAGGAAAGTCAATAACAACAGGAATATTATTCAAATTTGACGTGTCTTTATTCAAATCCATAACATGGGCTAAGAAATCTTGACATCCGTTTTTCAATAAACGAATAGCTTTATGATTAGGTATGACAGTGATTGATTTTAATGATTTAGTTGCCTGAATTTGAACAACAGGTTGATTAGGAATATGAAAACTAACAACCTTACGAAAATAATCAATTTTGGCATGATGAGTAGTTAACCAATCAATCCCTAAAATCATATCAAAAGCAAGTATCTTTAAAGAGATCAGGTCAACAGGTAAGGTGATGGTGCCAACTTGAATGAAACAAGATTTATAAACAGTGGATGTGATGAAAGTTTCTCCTAACGGAGTTTCCACAGATAGGTCAAAGTCTAATTTCTCCGGAGTCAAGTTTAAACGTTGAACGCAAGCAGGAGAGATAAATGAATGGGTAGCACCGGTATCAAGTAAGGTATAAACTTCACAAGATATTATAAATAGCTTACCCGTGATCACCTCGTTTGGGTTCCTCGCATGTTGACCAGTCACAACAAACGCTCTTCCAGGAACCATTGACTTTGGCTTTTCTGGGACAGTCTTTTGAGTCACCGTCCCCGCTGAACTAGGTTTCGCTACCGTACAATCTCGAGCGATATGTCCTTCCTTTCCACAATTATAGCATACCTTGAACTGTTGTGGACAGTTTGGACTGATATGTCCCTCTTTCCCGCACTTATAGCATATAACTGGTGGTCTTTCTCCTCCCTTAGAACCAGTTGCTGCCGGAACTGTCGTCTTCACATGGTCGTTGTTAAATCTCCTCTTTTTAAAATCTCCTCCTGACTCGCTTCTTCTATTTTCATAGCTATGATTACCACCAGAGTGGTTACCATTTTTATCCGTCTTTTTCTTTCTCCACTGGTTATTGTTGTTTTGCTGACTGCTATCTTCAGTATGATCCTGATTGTGGTACCTCGGTTGACCGTACTCGTTGTCTCGCTCCAACAATTGAGCCCTGTTAACAACATCTGAATAGAGAGAAAATTTATGAGAGATGAGATATTGTCGTATGCCGGGTTTCAAACCTCTCAGAAACATCCGCGTCATACGTTCCTCATTCTCCACCAAATGAGGTGCAAACCTGGATAACTCTGCAAACTTTGCCTCGTACTGAGACACCGTCATGTTATTTTGTTCTAATCTGATGAACTCCACTTCCTTCATATGACGAACACTTTCAGGAAAGTATTTGTCATTAAATAGTTTCTGAAACGTCTCCCAAGACATGCTGAGTGCGGCTGGATGGGTACGCTTCACAGACTCCCACCAGTAGTCTGCCTCGCCACGGAACATAAAGGTGGCGAATGGAACCTTCTGTTCCTCCGTGCATCCCAAGACATCGAATATCTTGGTAATTTGCTTGACCCATGTCTCCGCCATGATCGGATCTGGCTTTCCCTTAAATTCTGGTGGTCCCAACTCTTTGAACTGCTTGGCTGTGACAACCCGTGAATTGTTATCATTTCCTCCTGTATTTTGAACACGAGTCTCCCTCGTCTGATTTTGCATGAACTGCAAAAAGCTTCTAAACATTGCGTCGTTCATCGTCTGATCAGTGGTGTTGTTCACAGGAGGAACATTGCCAGCCTGTTGCACGTTCTCCTCGTTGGTGAGTACAGGCGTCTCCACGGTCTCATTTCCATTGTTAATATTCTCAGTCGACATTCTCAAATACTGTCATAAAACAAGGGTTAATTAAGGAAATCAATATATCACATAATATCCCTATATACTGACCAACTAACAAATAAGCTTAGGTAGAACACACTAGCGAAGGATTTACTCGTCTCTCTCCTCCTAGTTCTATTCCCCGATCTCCGCCAGAGATCATATCCCTAAGCTCTGATACCAACTGTGACGCCCCCAAAATAGGTCCATTCCATCCAACCCATTTTGAGTCGCCAGATACATGGTACAGAAACAAATACAACTTTTACAACCCATAAACTGTGAGTTTGAATACAAACATTGTCATCTAGACAATATACATACCTAACTATGTCCTCAATACAATTATTGATATATTATTTTACAAAAATGGTGAGGACTACTAAACAACTCTCTCAAGGACCATCAATTCATACCCCGACTCGTACCCGCTATATTCTCGTCTCCTGAGAAGAAAAATGGAACAAAAAGGAAAAGGGTGAGCTCAACTAGCTCAGTAAAGAATATTATGACTAAGATAATATACAACAAATTATCGTTAGTCTTCAACAGGGAAAAATCTGATAGAATACAATAGACAACAAGTTTTAAATCAATATTCGCAGCGGAAAATATTAATTCATAGAAGAGTTACGTAGAGGATGAAATCTACTAATGTCTATTAATTTAACAGTCCATCAACAGTATTTTTTTATCCCTGTAACATCAATCAATGCACATCTTGAATCATATATTCATCCTTGCACTACAGGCCAAGGATATTCATCTGTTGGTCATGTTCATCTAAACACCTGTTCATCTTTGCACTACGGGCCAAAGATATTCATCAGAAATCATTCATCTTTGCACTACAGGCCAAAGATATTCAATAATAACCTCCTTTAAGACTGAAGATGATAAAAAAAAATATTTTTTTTAAAGAAGCGAATCCAGTGAAACAAAATGACAAGGATTAAGGATTAAGGATTCGTACTTTGTTTTATCCATGTCCAAAAATACCTCAAAAATAATCATAGTGGTGTAAAATTCAAGAATGATCAAAACATGGATACAATCAAAGCTAGTATCCGCAATAGATATTTTGGACGAAAAGAAAAAAAAATAATTTTTCTGTGAATAGTGCCGTATTCGTGAATAGTGCCGTATACGTGAATAATACCGTATACGTGAATAGTAACTCCGGCACAAAAAGTTCCAAATTTGATAAAAAAAGTTCACCAATATTCCGGCATAATGATATTGAAGAAAAAATATCATTTGAGAAGAAAATAACATCCCTTACCTCAAAATAGCCGTACTTCTGACTGAATTTCGGTATAGTGCTGACAGAAACTCGCACCGTATAGCAACACTCAAAATATACTCACAAGGATACGCTCGATAATATAGAGAGAAAAAGAGAGAAAACTTTATTTCTGGTGTGATTTTCAATTCTAACTTAGCCCTCTATTTATAGGAAAATGTTAGAACGCCAAAGGAGACTAAATTAATAAAGAATTATTATTTCATTTCATCCTTCCACGCCACCTACCATGACCAGCCATCAAGCATGCATAAAATGAAATTTTCCAGCAGCCCACATGTTGTCAAACAAGAGTGGGTCCCATCCATTATTTAATAAAAATCATTTTATTTTCCAAAACTTCAATAATTCGTAGAAAATAGCTCGTTTATCAGAAAAATTCGAAACTCGCGACTTTCCATGGGAAATTCCATTCTCTACAACTTTGCAGAAGAAAATTTTTCCAAATTCCAAATAGAAATTGACCGAAATCCACAAACGGGCGATTTTACAGTCTATACTCAATTTTCGGTCAAAAATTATGTCCACCGACACACAAAACATGTGTTAAACATTTAATGCCACAAAAATACTCTACCTCCTCATATACTCATATATCCCACATTCATTGTAAAAATATCACCGTTAATATATTATTAAAATAATATATTTAAATGAATTATTTTATCAAAAAAAGATAAAATATTAATTTTCAACAATTGTCACATTAAAAATTTTCTCCATCTATATCCACATAAAATAAATATTTTCTTTATCATAATAATCAATAATTAATTATTAAAAATAATATTACAGAATCACAGTACTGACAACCAGGCCGTTCCCAGGATAGAGGGGGCTTTCCAATAAGAATTTTTCCTTACTGGCGCGCAATTAGATGACCAAACCTCTCCTTGACAGAACTTTCTAGACATTGCCAATAATGTTATCTGATAATATTATTCAAATAATATGAATTATTGATCTGATAATGAAAAATACTGTGAAATGACAATTATTGAAACAATAATAATATAAATATCAACGCAGCAATTATTGAATCAATAAAGTAATGAACAGTAACTCCTGTAGCAATTATTGAGTAGTGCCTTCTTACGTAAGGATCAATAATTCAAAATACCGTGTGCTACTGTGCAACAACGCGTATTACTGTATTTTAACCACCGGGTATTCCAACAGTGTAAACGGTAACAACTACGCCGTTATTTTTAAACAGCTTATATTTGTCGTTTTCTTCCTCCAATCGCTTTCCGTTATGGGGCCCACACATGGCTGCGCCGTCGTACGAATATTCCCCGACAGTACGAATATTCCACGACCAAACGAATATTCCCCGACAACAATGAATATTTTATAACCACTTGCTTATTTTGAAATGTTTGCGTATTTTACCCATAACTATCCACATTATTCAAATCAACCCTTACTATTTAAAATAATAATTAAAGGAAATTAAATTTCATTTATTAATTATTTGGGGTATTACACTAGCTGTCATATTTTACCTTGGATTTGGATATATCTTAAAACATTCCATTCCCCCCCCCCCCAAATTATATTTTCTCATTTTTTTTATTATAATTAATCGATTATTATTATTATTCTATTATTATTACGAATTGAGTATAAAGTCGTTACATATAGTAGCGGCTTATGTACTTTTTATTATTTTATTACCATTATTATTATTATTATTATTATTATAAAGACTGTTTGGTGAATAAATGGTCAAACATAATAATAAAACACTATGGGAATAGAAAAAAACTGACATTGATTATATGGAAAAAGTACATTAGTTTTACCCTTTAAATATTGTCTAGGAAGTTGCTATTTTCTCAAGTTATCTTCTTATCCTTCCATAGAATTTGTTCTCCGCTTCAATTTCTCTTTTCACCTCTACTCATAATATGTTTCATCTGGTTGCCCACTTTCACTTCATAATAATGTTTTATTGCCATTATTATTATTATTATTATTATTATTATTATTATTATTATTATTATTATTATTATTATAAAGACTGTTTGGTGAATAAATGGTCAAACATAATAATAAAGCACTATGGGAATAGAAAAAAACTGACATTGATTATATGGAAAAAGTACATTAGTTTTACCCTTTAAATATTGTCTAGGAAGTTGCTATTTTCTCAAGTTATCTTCTTATCCTTCCATAGAATTTGTTCTCCGCTTCAATTTCTCTTTTCACCTCTACTCATAATATGTTTCATCTGGTTGCCCACTTTCACTTCAAAAAATCAAGTTGAAGTTCTAATCAAGCAAAATTCATCACTATTATTCACAAGTAAGTTTTTCAAAATGTCATATAATACATCTGAATTTGTCACTGAAGTTGAAAGTAATAAATCTGATATTGTTCCGTACGTTGGTCAATTATTTTGTACGTTGGAAGAGGTTGAATATGTTTATAGATCATATGCACGTAAAAATGGATTTGAGATTAGAATTGCAACTAGTAATAAACATGCTAATACGAATGATATCAGATCTAGGCAGTATGTATGTAAGAAAGCCGGTACACCAATTGTTGGCAAGAGTTTACCTGATGATGAAGATAGTAGTAATAAAATAACTAGATAGAGAGACTCTATAGGACGAACAATGTGCAAAGCTAGAATATATGTTGTCCACAATAAGAAAGAAGACAATTGGCGTATTTCTACTGTTGAATTAGAGCACAATCATCATTTAGTTACCCCCACCAAAGTAGATTTGATTGAGACTCACAGAAATATTACTCCTGTTGCAAGAAATTTTATTGACACTTTAAATAAGTCTGGTATTGGTCCTAGTAAGATGATGAATGTTTTGAGCACAATGGGAGGTGGGTTGCAAAATGTTTCTTTCTCTACTGCTAATGTTGAGAATGTGGTGCGAGATTTAAGGCGTGATTCTGCAGATGAAAATGATGCACAAGCTGTTGTCAATCATTTGAATAAACTTGCATCCGGAAGTGCCAGCAAATTTTTTTCCCGAGTGAAACCCGGTGAAAACAACCACATAGCTTATATTTTGTGGGTTGACGCCCGATCAAGGTTTATGTATCAACGGTTCGGAGACGTTGTGACATTTGATAGTACATACCGGACAAATAAGTATGGCATGCCGTTTGTTCCATTTACCGGGGTCAACCACCACTATCAGTCTATATTGTTTGGATTTGCACTGTTACGAGATGAGACAGAGGACACTTTCGTTTGGGTATTACAGACATGGCTTGAAGCCATGGACTACAAGGCACCTACAACCATCATCACTGATCAAGATAGAGCCATGAGTAATGCTATTGCTACGGTACTTCCAACTAAATATCATTTATTGTGTTCTTGGCATATTAGCAATAAATTTCGTGAAAAATTGAATTATGTTTATTTTGAGCACCCATCGTTCAAAAATAATTTTAACAACTGTGTGTATAACTCATTGTCCATTGAGGAATTTGAAGAGCGTTGGCATATTCTGATAAGTTCCTATGAATTGTATACTAATGAATGGCTTGGAAGTTTGTATGATGTACGACAGAAATGGATTCCATCATATACAAAGTGATATTTTGCCGCGGGAATGACTACCACTGGAAGAAGCGAGAGCATGAATGCCTTTTTTGATGAGTATGTTAATGCATCAACATGTATGCTATGTCTTTTACTGCAGAGTCAAAAAGCTGTAGAAAGACAGCTTATCAGGGAGAGGAAGGCCAACTACATAACAAAACATAGTAAAAGGATTATGGTACTCGGTTCATCTTTAGAAGTTCATACTGCACAAGTGTACACAAAAGAGATGTTTAGACGTTTCCAACGTCAATTCGTCGATTCCATGAAATACAATGTTCATAAACTTAGTGAGTTATGTGTCACTGATACTAAGGTTTATGCAGTGTATAATGCAGATGCAACTGAAACTGGTGGAAGATATAAAGAAGTTGTCAACAATCGACAACTGGGATCGGTAACATGTAACTGCCAAATGTTTTCTCATTTTGGTGAATTATGCAGGCACATCTTAAGATATTTCATAGCAAAGAGTATTTCACAAATACCGACCGACATGATCCTTCATCGGTGGACAAGAGACGCGAACAAAAGCAATGGTGAAGACTTACTCTTTAACTCCACATCTGCTGACTTCGAACAAAATCAAGCAATGCGTTATAATCATTTGATGGGTGATTACCAGGAGTTAGCGAGCAAAGCGGCTTTCTCAGTCCGAGGTTATAAAACTGTTCTTAAACTGAATGCACGAGGAAAAGAGTTGGTTGACCAGTATGATCCGGATGAGAATATTACTGAACTGGCAGATGACGACATTGATTGCACAGTTGGAGATCCAAATCATGATATGGGATACGATAATGACGATGAAGATGCAGAGGTGGAAGAAGAAGAAGAGTTTTTGCCACCTAATATTTCTCAAACAAAGGGCCGCAAAAAATAATCTAGATTCAAGAGTGCACTCGAGAAAATCATTCCTTCTAAGACTCGTCGAAAATGTGCAATTTGTGGCTTTGAAACCGACCACGATAATCGAAATCACTATCGAGTGCTAGGGATTCCTGAGCCAAAAAAATAGGCGTCGGTTGTATTAATCATTCTATGTTTTTTTTATTTTATGAAAATGAACATGTAATATGTACTATTCCTCTTAATGTTATGCGGTACTAGTATTGGTATAATCTGTACTTCTAATATTGATAATCACATTATTATTATTATTATTATACTTCACTACTTTTATAAATTCGATAAGTAAATTAATTTCCTGAAATGACTTGAAAAATTATCATCATTACTTATTAGACTAATTAAACTAATTTTATTAATAATAAAATCATTTCTTAATAATAAAATCATTGCTTAATATATAAAATCATTACTAATAATCATTGCTTAATAATAAAATTATTAATACTAATAATGCAAGATTTATAATGATCACTTTATATTTTATTAAAGAATGATATTTTTTAATATATTAATAATCCTTTTATTGATATTATTACAAAAATAAGAAAAAATATTAAAGGGGATAATAATAAATATATATATTAATTTATTTCTAAATAGAAAATCCCCATATGCATTATATAGACTTATTAATAATAATAAAACATAATATAATAATAATACAAGAATATAGATTTTAGGGGATGGTGAAGTTTTAATATAAAGATATATCCTTGGTTGAAATTAACAGCTAGGCTCGTGGTGCTCGGGTGGTCATATGACGAGTGTATGGAGTTTGAGGTTGCGAGTTCGAATCTGTTTAGCAGCGAATTGCTTGAATAAAATTAATTTTTTCAATTTTTATTATCAGCCGTGACAAACTATACCGGATGGATATTTTTTTCAATTTTTTATTGCAAGCCGTATCAGCCTGTACCGGCCGGAATTTATTTTAATTTTTTATTCCATTTTAATGTGCTGAGTCATGACATATAATGGAGAAATAAAAAAAAAAAAAAAAATATGTGTAAGCCGGTACAAGCTCTTCCGGCCGGATTTTAATATTATTTTAATGCCAGCCGTATCAGCCTGTACCGGCCAGAATTTATTTTATTTTTTTATTCCATTTTAATGTACTGAGTCATGACATATAATGGAGAAATAAAAAAATAAAATATGTGTAAGCCGGTACAAGCTCTTCCGGCCGGATTATTTTAATAATAAATATTCATTTTTATAACTGTACTGACAAGTTAATTTTATGTGGGCCTCACTTATTAAAATAGAAGCCGATACAGGTAAATAATTAGGCACAACAACCTGTGTCGGCTTATTAAATAAAAGCAACCGGCTGCTATGGAAGGGTTCCCTATATATATATATATATATATATATATATATATATATATATATATATATATATATATATATATATATATATATATAATTAAAATAAAAATTTATTTTAATTTTAAAATTGAATTTCATGCTAACTAATTAGAGTTGGAATTGGATTCCATGATAACTAATTGAAGTTGAAATTGGATTCCATGTTTCCTTAAATAAAGGAATTTATTTAGATATGAAATAAGATTTCATATTATTCAAAATAAAAGAGTTTATTTGTGAATAGGAAATAGAATCTCAATTTCCTTAAATAAATAAGTTTATTTAGATATTGAATAAGATTTCATATTATTCAAAATAAAGGAGTTAATTTGTGAATAGAAAAGAGAATCCATGTTTTTTTTAATAAATGAGTTCTTTTTTTGGAATTGAATTCCATAATTAATTAAAATAAAAGATGTTTATTTTGATTTAAATTTGGATTAAAATAAAGGAGATTATTTTGATTCAAAAATTAGATTTTATGCTAACTAAATTTGCCCATTAAATGATATCAATATATATATTGAATGTTTATTATTCATGAGATGAATGTTATTTATTGATGCATATGTAGATGTGTATGATAATAAATGGGATTGATTATGGACTATTGACCAATGTGATTGAATTTTATTTTAGTTTGATGTATGAATGTATGGGTTTTATTAAATGGGGTCTGCGTACCTCGTCTTTTCTAATTTTTTCTTAATGTAAATTCTATCTTCCTCCTATGTACTTCCCCTTGACTGCTGATCAAGGTTTCTATTTATTTTAAATAGTTTTGTAATAGGAATAGTTAGAATTAATTTTGAAGAATTGGAGATCTAGGAGCAAGGAGCGCTTGAAGACCCGTTTGTAATGGAGCCCGAGTTTAAATGTAATAGTTATATTTAAATATTAATTCTTGCACCCCTAGGGTTTGGCCTTTTGGTTCACTTGGTTGCTCTAGTAAACCAAACTAGAATAAAAGTTCATAATCAATCCAAGTAGAATATAGTATTCTATATGTGCATTCTTATACTATATATATTATATATTATGCAAACATGCTTCGCATGTTAATTAATATGACGCGTATTTTATATATATATATGTGCATGCGCGCTAAACAAGATGAGACAAATTTATTACATGCAAACCCCTCAAATTTTTTATATTAAGTCCAAAGTGTTCAAAGATATTTGAAATATCGAACGTCGCCTTCTAGCATGATAAAATTAATAGAGTATTAATTAATTATTATAAGTTTGTTGTGTCACCATAAGGCTTATCTTAATTATTTAAGATGTTAATTTTATCACATTTGATGCTTATAAAGAAAATTGAACAATATTATTTTGTTGTGTCATCACAATGATAATATTTTTCTTTTTTGAATATATGAAGTGCTAGGTTGGACTTAACTTAAATTATTTTAGTTCGAATGTACACACACTTGACCATTATGATCTAAGAGGCAAAATACAAGGAGTTGTATAGTTGATGTAATTGATAAGTGTTGTCTATCAATTTATTTATATATAGCTTGTTGTGTCACCACAAGGCTATATATATTTGAAATGGGATCCTTATTCTCACTAGCAAATCTATAATTAGATTTTGCCGAACTATATAAGTGATGGTAATATAGTTTGAAGAAAATAGTGGAAGATACCAATTTAAAACAAGACCTAATTTATTTTGGTAATTAATAAAAGAATGTATGCTAAAATGTTGTTAATTACAAATTCATTTACAGAATTTTATAATGTTTAAATTACTATCACTGCGAAGTATATTAAATGTTATTTAACCTGACCAAATTAAATGAATTGGTTAAGGAATTTGAGAATAGTTCTCATGGCTGAAAAGCTATCTTATGTCCTTAATACGTCTATCCCTGCAATGGTTGCAGACAATGTCTCTGAGGAAGAGATTGCTACTTTTAGAAAGTGGCAAGATGATGCACAGTTGGCTCAATGCATCATGCTCGCATCCATGAGTAACGAGCTTCAGCGTCAACATGAAACTATGGATGCTCTTACTATATTCCTGCATATCAAGTAGTTGATGGTGAGGAAAGTAGCACTGATAGATATTAGATATCTAAGGAGCTCTTCTAATCTAGAATAACCGATGACACTACAGTACAGACACAAGTCCTTAACATAATCAATTTGATTGATCAATTAAGACAACAAGTTTTTTCATGGATGAAGAGTTGAGCCAAGATTTGATGTTACACTCACTCCCGGACTCTTTTCACAATTGTTGTGAATTTTTTATATGAACAAGCAAGATATCAGCCTCGCTGATTTGCTTAACATGTTGAAAAATGTTGAGAGTCACTTTCCAACAAAGAAAGACCAAGTCTTACTGGTATGGGCCAAATAATATTCTAAAAAGAAGAACGATTCAAAGGAGTTTGCTTTCATGCAATAAGCCTAGACACTGAAAAGAAACTGCGAGAAGCATCTTGTAGAGGCTAATCAAAAGAAGTTTAATGAAGCTTCGGTTACAAATACAGTGTTTTTTTCATGAATGAAATAAATTTTTCTTTAAGTCAAGGTTCTACTTGGGTATTGGATATCGACTTTGGTTATCATAAATATAGATTTATGAAAGGACCAAGTAGAAGTAGAAAGCTAAACAAAGATAAGTAATCCTATGTGTGGAAAATGAAGCAAAGGTTGCTGCATTAGCCATATAAACTTATAGTTTAGCATTGCCTACGGGAAAAATTTATTAAGTCAATAAGTTGTTATTGTATTTTAGTTCTTGTTAGAAACATTATTTCCATTTTGTTGTTGGACAATGAAATCTTTTGTTAAATTTAAGATAAAATTTTGTTCTATTTATAATAATAATATTTTTATAGAACTAGAATATTACTTAACGGATATTGTATACTTGACTTACGTGAAAAATTATTTTGCAAATTGAACAAACTAGTATAAGAAAAGGAGATGATCGTTCAAAGAGTTGAATGTGTGTATTTGATGAAATACAAGTGTGAATTATTTGAAAGGTTCAAAGAATTCAGAAGTGAAACAAATTGGCAAACTATTAGGATTCTTTGATCGGATCAAGGAAGGAATACTTATGCAATAAGTTTCTAGATCATCTCAAATGATTTTCTCACAATGGAAGCCTCCTGATACGCAATAATTGAATGATGTATCTGAAAGGAAAAATTATACCTTGTTGGACATGGTGCGGTCCATAATGATTTTACCGACATTCCAGTATCCTTATGGGATAATTCCCTAGAAATGGCTGCATATCTACAAAAAAGGTAACCTCAAAATTTGGCCCCAAGACTCCAAAAAAGTTATGGACAGGGAGGATTCATAATCTTAAGTATGTTAAGATAAGGGGTTGTCTAATTTATATGAAAAAGGTTTCAAAGGATAATTTTGGGACAAGATTTGATAAGTGTCAATTTGTGGGACATCTTAAAATAAGTTTAGGGTATATGTTCTATAATCCTACTTAGCAAAAGGTGTTTGTTGCGAAACACGCTACCTTCTAAGATAAAGGTGTTTATCATTAAAAGGGCTAGTGGGAGGATAATAGATCTTAAAGAGTTCAAGAACCACAAAACACTATAAGTCAAATAAGAGGAAACTATAGATAGACCTAGTGTACCACAACCGAATCGTAAATCTGGAATAGTACCAAAGATACTTGGGAAGTATGGATTCATCATAGATGATGATGAGGTACACATCATAGAAGATGATGATCCAATTACATACGATGAGGTAAGAGTTGTAGACACTCAGAGAAATGGATTGAAGCAGGCTTCTCAAATATGGAATATTCGTTTTGATGAGACAATCAAAAGAGTTTGATTTTATCAAAAAATAAGGATGAACCTAGTTTGTAAAAAAGGGTCAGTGGGAGAGTCGTGACATTCCTTGTATTATATGTTGATATACTACAAATAAAGAATGACATACCAATGCTACAATCAGTAAAGATAAAGTTGTCTAAACATTCCTCCATGACTGATTTTGGAAGAGTATCTTAATTGGGGATACATATATATATATATATATATATATATATATATATATATATATATATATTTAAGAGGATGCTCGACTTAACCCAAGGAACGTATATTCATTTGATGTTAAAGTTGTTTAGCATGGCAAACTCCAAGAGATGTCTCATGTTGATGAGTCATGGAATGTATCTCTCTTAATAGTCCCCAAAGACTCCGAAAAAGAGAGATCGCATGAGTAACTATCATGTATGCAATGAAATGTACGAGACCTGATGTTGATCAGTCATATTCTGGAGAAGTTCACTATGAGTCAGTGAAAAACATCTTAAATTACTTAACTAGCACTAAGGATATGATCATATTCATGGTGGATCTGAATTAAAACTAGAGGGCTTAACATACTCGAGTTTTTTCAGACAAACCAAGACGAAAGAAAATCCACTTTAAGGTAAAGTGCTACCTTTAACGGTGGTGCAGTGAATTGAAAAGATTTCAAACAGCAAAGAGTTGCTAATTTAGTTATAAAGACAAAGTATATAGCTATAAATGAAGCTGCAAGTTGATTATTTGGATGAAATGTTCATTAAAGAACTAGGAATAGTTCTTAAGTCTCATCTTGGATCTAAACATGTGTTGCAGCACTTTCATTTGATTAAAGAATCATTGAAAGATGGGAAATCACTATAGAGATAGTGGACTCTCAAGAACAATATTACATATCCATTTACTAAAGCTTATCCAACAGCGGGATAATCGTCACTTAGAGAAGAAGGGTATGAGATACCATGGCGATTGGCTTTAGTGCAAGTGGGAGATTGAAAGTAGTATGCACACAAGCCAATCATGTTTAATGATAAAGCATATACTTTGTAAACAATATTATTCATTTATTAATAAAAAGTATTAATTTATTAAAGGCTTTTAATTATCTACATGATGTTGTTTTATAATAAGTGATAAACCCATAGTTTTAAGCAATGCTTTTAGAATAATGATGATGATCATTCTAATGAGATCTAAATTCTTAGAAAGCTTAAAACTAAATTAGTTCCCAATCATGGGATTACTAAATTGGGAATTAGTGAATCTGAATAGATTGGTACATACGTTGCTTTCTCATTGGATGAGGATGATTGATCTCCTGATTATTTGTGTGGAGACACTAAAACAAGTATGTATGTGCTTATTAGAGAATAAGTTCACTAAATGTGGCTCGCTAAGGAATACCTAATAGAGTTTTACTTGCCTGTCAATAGGAATTCCTGTAGTGATACTAGTACAAGTGATCCTTGGACTAGAGATCATCATAGTATCTTATGTATGATGAGTTATATTTTGACTTATTCTTTAAGACCCTTAGGGTATATCAAAGGGTATGCTTGGGTATAATAAGTTGTACATAGAGATAATGTATGATCAATAAAGAATCTACCACTTCTAGTAAAAGAAGAAAAATGTTCTATGTGATTCGATAAATGACAACCCAGTGGTCCTTGGACAAGGCAGAATGAACTTAGAAAAGAGTTTCTAATTTGCATTATTTGGAGTTGTGCATTTAAGAGTCGAAATACATATAATTAAATAAAATAAGACTTCACAGTAATTCCATGTCTTATATTTAATTGGGACATTATATGGTGGAAGGATTAAATTGTACGGTAACTATTTACTCAAAGGTTCTTTTATGATTAATGTTGAAATCTATATTATCTGAAAAGTCGTTGATCGCTAGGGAGGCTTATCCCTATTGTAGAATAAATAATATTTATTTAAATAAATAAATAATTTAATTTATCTATTTAAATAAGATTAGAATTATTCTAATTGATTTATTCACAACTGGTTTAATATGAAGAACCTAAAGGGTCACACCATAAAAGGAAGAATAATTATTTAAGAAATTAATGGCATAATCGTAATAATATATTAAGTGTATTTAATTTAATCTATGGTGATAGAATAAATTAAATAGCTTAATATTTATTATTTAATATTTTAAAAATATTAAATATATAAATTAATAAGAGGAGTCTTATTAATATTATTACAATTATTATTATTTTAATTTCTAAAGAGTTGGAAATTAATTTAATATTAGTACTCTGATTTATTCCTAATAAGTTTAAGAGGCTAATTAATTAAAATAAAACCCAATTCCTTAATTGTTAAGGAGGGTTGCCCACATCTATAAATAAGAGGAGTCTTATTATGGGTGGTGTGATTGTTGAATTTTTCACAACATACGTGATTCCAATTGTTGGAGAGTATGCTCTTTTTCTAAAGAGATAGAAAAACTAGGGTTTAGCCAAATACCCATCTTCTTGAATCTTTCTTTTTCCTTGGTGGATCACCTCTAGAGGCCAAACACTTGGGTGGCTAATGTTCTTCAAAGGAAGAAACCAACCCCGGTGGATTCAAGTTGAATACAAAAAAGAATGGAGGTGAACTTGTACCTGAGGAAGCTCGAATCTTCAAGGGTATGATTCTTGTTCTTCATATTTTCGTTTAATTAATAATTATGCATAAAGGGTGATCCAGGTATATGGTTTGTAAAATTTTAAAACTCTTATTTTCCATGCTTCCGCTTATTTTATGCAATTTGATTGCGTTCATGAATATTACAAACCTAATAGTTTTCAACATGTTAAGTAATTCAGGCAAGCTGATATCAAACTTATTCATGTGAAAATTCACAACAAATTTTGAGAAGGTGTCGGGGAGTGACTGCAAGACTAAATCTTAACTCAACTCCCCATCCATGATGAACCCAATCTTTCCAAGACTTTTAATCAGATTGATCATTTTTAGGACATGAGTCTCAACAGTAGTGCCCTCGTTCATCTGAGATCGGAAGAGCTCCTTAGATATCTCATATCTAGCAGTCCTACTTTGCTCACCATACAACTCTTGGAGGTGCAACAGTATAGTAGAAGCATCCATAGTTTCATGATGACGTTGAAGCTCGTTACTTATAAATGCGAGCATGATGCATTGAGCCACAGATGCATCATCTTGCCACTTCTTAAAAGTAGCAATCTCTTCCTTAGAGACTGTTTATGCAACATTTGCAAGGACATAAGAAATCTTTTCAGCAATGAGAACAATTCTCAGATTCCTTAACCAGTCTATATAATTTGGTCCGGTCATTTTATTAGCATCCAATATGTTACGTAGTGAAATTAGTGAGTGTGAATTTTTTTAAAATTTTGCATGTGAAAAAAAATTATTTTAGCAAACATTCATTTAATTAATTAATTTTACCAAAATAATTTAGGTCTTATTTTAAATCAGTATCTCCCACTATTTTCTTCAAACTATATTACCCTCACTCATATAATTCGGCAAAATCTAATTAAAGATTTGCTAGTGAGAATAAGGATCTTATTTTAAATATATACAGCCATGTGGTGACACAACAAACTATATATAAATAAACAGGTAGACAACTCTTCTCAATTACATCATCATGTAACTCCTTTTCTTTTGTCTCTTAGATTATTTTGATCAAGTGGTGACACATCAGGATCAAAATTATCCAAGTTAAGTCCAACCTAGCACTTCCATATATTCAAAGAGAAAATTATAATCTTTGTGGTGACACAACAAAACAGTATTGTTCAATTCCTTTATAAGTATCAAATGTGATAAAAATATAATATCTTAAATATTTAATATTTATCTTATTGTGACACAATAAACTCATATTAAATATTTAATACTCTATTAATTTTTATCATGCTAGAAGACGACGTTCGATATTCTAAATATCTTTGAACGCTTCAGACTTTATATAATTTCTTTGAGCGGTTTTTTATTAATTGTCTCATCTTTATTAGTGCGCATGTACATATATTTATAAAATATGTGTTATATTAATTAACATGCGAAGCATATTTGCATAATATAACATATATATAGTATAAGCATGTACATATAGAATATTATATTTTACCTAGATTGATTATGGACTTTATTCTAGTTTAGTTCACTAGAGCCACCAAATGAACCAAGAGGTCAAACCTAGGGTGCAAGAATTAAATTTAAATATAACTATTACATTTAAATTCGGGCTCCATTATAAACGGGTCTTCAAGCGCTCCTTATTCACTGGTCTTTAATTCTTCAATATAATTTTAACTAATCCTATTACAAAAAAACTATTTATATAAATAAAAACATTGATCAGCAGTCAAGGGGAGGTACATAGGTGAGAGATAAAATTTACATCAAGAAAAAAAACTAGACAAGACGAGGTAAGAAGACCACCCCATTTAATAAAACTCATACATTCATGCATCCAAGTAAAATAAAATCCAATCACATTGGTCAATAGTCCATAATCAATCTTATTTATTGTCATACATATCAACATATGAATCAATAAATAAAATTCATCTCATTAATAATAAAAATTCAATATATACATTGATATCGATTTAATGGACAATTATAGTTAACATCATATCCAATTTCAATTAAAATAAATTTTTTTATTTTAATCCAATTCCAAATCAAGATAAACTAATTTATTATTAACTTAGAATTACTAAAAAAATGAAAATTAATTTTAATTAAAATAAACATTTTATCTTAATTAGAAATAAAAAAAATTAAAAACCTGGGAGCTGGCGCTGCAGTGCCGACAATGAACTGCCTTATGGCGCTGCAGCGCCACGTCACCTTTCAATGACACGGAGTCAACACTGTAGTGCCATCATTGTACTGCAATCAGGCGTTGCAGCGCCAATCTCCATAATCAGATTTTGCAGTTCGCGAATTGTACAATTTTTGTGACAACTTGAATTTTCAAAAATTATTAAAATAAGAATTTAATAAATAAAATTCTTATTATAACATATTTTGAGTTTAAGTATGTGTATATATGTGTTATATATTATGAAATATGTGATTTGGTGTGAAAAGAATTATATATTCATGTATTGGGGAAAGAGAGGTTTAATAGTTAATTAAACTATCTAAGAAATTAAATGAAAAATATTATGAAAAGGAAATTAATTGAATAATATTAGTTAATTTAATTAAGTTAAAATTATATTATGAGATATTATAATTTGATTACTATTGTGACAATGGAGTTATTATGAATTAATTTCATTAAATAATGTAAGTAATTCACTTAATTTAAATAGTTAATTAATATAATTATTTTTAATAAAATAAGAAGGTATTATATTGCATGAAAATGTAATATGTTAATGTAGTGCGAGTAAAATATTTACTAAATAACATAAGTATTTTAGTTGAAATATTTATGAAATTTAAAATAAATATTTGATGGAAAGTTATTAAGGGATTAAATAATTTTATAATCGGTGCATATTTTGTTCCACTAAAGGAATAGTAATATTCTAATATAATTAATAATTAAATTAAAGGAATTATGGTTTGTCAAATAAGAGTTATAATTTAATTAAATAAAGTGTGACAATGGTTTACTATATGATAAGGGAGAAATTAAAATAAAATAGAAATGTGTTATTTGATGCTAGCCAAATATGGTCTTATGACATTTGACATTTTTAACAGCTAAAACTTTTTGTATTTTAACTGATGCATTAAAATCATTGTTAAGCATTTGTCAGTTTTATTCTACACATAATATTGAGATGAGGTTCTATAAATTCAAAGAAGGAAGAGAATTCAACCAAAGTTTCTCTAATCATCTAGATAATCTAAACAAGAGTCAAAGGTAATAATCTAGCTTTGAGTTCTTAGTTTATATTTCTTGAGTATCCCTTGAAAAGTTGGATTTCTATCGTTAAATTGTTAAAGAACTAGGTTTTATAAGTTATTGGGTTTGTAGAATTCATTTTATGTTGTTTATAAACGATATTGAGTAATCAAATCCATAAGATACAAAAAGAATATTTTTTTAATTGAATAATTTGAGTTTTGTTGTACATATAAGTTTTGGTCAATTTTGAGACTAAAATTGGTTATAAAATCATGATGGAAACGTTAAATTGATAATGGATGTTATAAGAACGTTGAAAAAAAAGAACGCAAGTTGAATGAATCAATTAGGTTAAGAAACGAATTCGTAGTGAATGAATTTGTTAAACATATTAAAACATGAAAATTTAGTATGAACATTAGTTTTAGGTCAAGATTTGGGTTAGTTAATATTTCTGTAAATTTTTTATTCTTTGTTATGTTGTATTTCTATCAATTAAGAATCCATATAATCAAAAACGGATTAATTTGGATGTGTATAGCTTGAGTTATGAAGATTAGAAAGAGAAAAAGGTCAAAAATCGCAAGAACAGTAAACTGCAAATTCTGGTTCTGCTAACGGGCACGGCTGCGCTGGGCCCTAAGTCTATTGGGGCACAACTTCTCTCTTGGGCGCAGTTGCACCATTTCCAAGGCTTGATTAGGCGCATATGCGCTCATAGTGTGTAAGGTGTGACTATTTTGATATTCTCTAATAAAACGACTATAAAGTTTACATATGAACTCCGATTGAGGAGATTCAGGATGATTCGGAAAGATAACAAGTAGACCTACAACTTTCTTTCTTTAAGTATTTCGATTTGAGGTCGTTAGCATGGGTAAAAATGGCCATCGTTGGGAATGATGTGTATTCAGAGGCAATCAGAGGGCATCGGGCATGCACATATGCAAATGAAGTGCTTCTGAAGATAAAAAATATTGTTATAAGTTATAAAACATGAATATTAGTAAATATAATGATGCTTAACATTAGTAAATGATGTATTAGATAAGTTTTATAAGCATACTAAGTATACACAAGAGAGATGAATCGGGCGTGTGACGAATGAACGTCGAACGCCGTGACAAATGTTAATAAACGTAAAAAGTGTTTCAATTCAATTGAAATGAGAATTATAAATTATGGAAAGGGGTTAATATAAAACCAATAAAGAGTTCTACCAAGACTTAAACACTTGAATGAACTTCGAGTATGACTAAGAAGAAATATAGTGATATATAAGTCAAAAGTTAACGCAATCAAATTTAACATTGTGTATTGATTAATAGGAAGGGTTATGTGATGTAGAGTAAAGTTTATATTACAACTACTATGCATTGCTATGTGACTAATAGTTGATTTGCATGATTATATAATTGTGTAGGGCACATGAAGTGCAGATAGCTGTAAGCTGTTAAACTGTTATTGGTAAACAACGATCAAGGCAAGTCTTTCAGTTCCTATTTGCTATTTGAACTTGATGATTAACTCTTTTAAATTTGTATTGCAAAGAGAATGATGTATTACATATGTTGTAAGTATGAACTGTTAAAGTAAATTTATGACTACATTGGTTGAGGAAAGAATGCTGATTGAGTTATAGAACTCAATCTTTATTTGATATGTGATGTAAAACATGTATAATGTGTTTAGACAGATGTTTATGATATATAAGATGAGAATGTTATTTATGTGCTATGTGTTGCATAAAAACTATTAGATTTACTGGGCTGTCGAGCTCAATCTTATAAATAACCATTTTTACAGGTTAAGAATTCAAGGTAAAGTTATGTGCTAATTGACTGACGTGGATCAAAAGTAGTACATGAAGATTAATATTTTAGCTAAAGTTGTTATTTCTTTAAAACATGTTTAAGGTTCATGAGATACATCAATGTTTTATGATGTATATTTTATGTTGAGTTGTAAGTTTTGACTTATCCGAAGAATAAAGGATATTGAATTGGAAGTAAGATTTTATATAATAACTCTGATGAAGCTGAAAGTCCAATAATAATCTAGAAGGGGGGGTTGAATAGATTATTACAGATTAAAAATTATCTTAGGCCTTTTTGATTTTTTGTATAATTAATTTGCAGTGTTAGAAATTAATATGCAAGACAGTAAAAAATCAATCACACAATGCACATAGATTTGTCTGGTTCACAACATACATCCCGGGTATGCTGCTACGTCCAGTCTCAAGCTCCTATCTAGGACTTGAGATCCTATTACTATCAATAATAAATATTCCTTCAACAGGCAGAGAAGCCTTTACAAAGTTTTATAGTTAAACTTTCAACTGTTTCCAACTAATCTATCTTGGACAGCAAGCTCCCAGCTCCCTCCTCAAGCTTAGTTGTACTTCTTTTGAGTTTAGTTTTATTCTATGATCTGGTCTTGAAACAACAGCCTCTTCCTCACCTCACAAGTACACTAGAGACCTAACTTCTCGCTGACCTCTCTAAGACTCTGGTTTTGGTCGAAGAATTACTCGTCTTTCTCACAGGTACATAAAATAAACTAACTCTGTCCTTTTCTCTTTTTACAAATGATTTTACAACAATGTGCTTCTCAAATAAGCAGATAAGAATTTAGTATAAATTGATGCTTCTCAAATAAGCAAATAAGAATTTAATACAAATGGATGCTTCTCAAATAAGTAGATATCAATTAAAGAGCAAATATATATTTATAAAAGTTTAGAGACTTTTATACTTGAGAAATTATGCTTCTTTGTAAGCAGATAGTAATTTATGTTTTGATCAAATAGTGCTTCTGTGTAAGCAAATATGTAAATTATGCACTGTTATAAAAGTTTAAATAACTTTTATATTTTATGTGAAAAGTGCTTCTTGAATAAGCAAATAGATCAATTTTAGCTTTTACTAAAAAAATGTTTATGTTTAAGCAGATATATATTTTAATGCAAATTATAAAGAATTATTTATTCTTTATGAAGTAAAGAAAAGTCACTTTAAGTTTAAACAACTTTTTAAAGTGGAAATGCTTCTGAGTAAGCAAATAAGTTATTTTAAGCTTTGTTACCATATGAGATTATTAGAGTCGTATGAGAGAAAACATGAGAAGGCGTAATAATAATTGAAGAGAGGAGAGGTGTAACCATTCGGTATTTAAGTTTTTGTAGGATTCTAATTTTAAACCGCAGTGTCGTGGCGCTGGTTTTCATGCTGTTTAGAGCACCGGGGCACTGGTATGCAGAGTCTGGGCCGAGCTTCAGCGCTGAGGCGCTGGAAAATAGGCATGATGGAGCACTGGGGCGCTATATCTATACTGCACCTACTGTGCTTCAGCACCGGGGCGTTGTGATCCTTTATATGGGGAGCGTCGGGGCGCTAGCCTGCTCTGACTCTGACCAATAGCTTGTTGTTGTGCATTTTTCTTGGAACAATGAATGCAAGAATGTTGTTAATCAAGCTTGTCTAACAACAACTAACTATAACATTAACTAAATTGAGATAACAACTAATATAATTAAATTAAATTAAAATAAAGTAACATCCTGTGGGTTGCCTCCCTATAGCGCTTGGCTTAAAGTCGTCAGCCCGACTTTCCTTTGTTCCTTAGTTGGTCACTGGGTCAGAGAGGTACATGACCGTGGATTTTCGTTCGATGGATCCACTCCATTAATGTTTAAGTCGTTGATCGTTCACTTTAAATTTGCATTTTGAATTCGGTTCCTCAACTTCGATGTTTCCATGTAGAGCGACAAATATAATCGTGAAAGGTCCCGACCAACGAGATTTCAGTTTTCTAAGAAATAAACACAATTGTGAATTGAAAAGCAAGACTTGTTGGCCCGGTTCAAATGTCCGATCAAGAATTTTCTTATCGTGCCAACTTTGACTTTCTCCTTGTAGAGTTTTACTTTCTTATAAACATTGAACCGAAATTCGTCCATCTCATTTAATTGCAATAACCGTTTCTCACCCGCTGCTTGTAGATCGAAATTAAGTTTTTGGATGGCCCAGTGTGCACTGTGTTCTAGTTCGACCGAGAGATGACATGCTTTTCCGTACACCATCTTGTAGGGTGACATGCATATAGGATTCTTATACGTTGTTCGATATGCCCATAAGGCATCGTCAAGATGCAAGGACCAATCTTTTCTTGACGGATTTACCACCTTTTCTAGAATTCGCTTGACCTCTCTATTGGAGACTTCTGCTTGACCATTTATTTGGGGATGGTACGTGGCAGCAATTTTATGACGAACCCCATACTTCATAAGTAATTTATTGAACTGCTTATTATAGAAATGGGTTCCCTCATCACTTATTATCGCCCTCGGCGTCCCAAATCAAGTGAAGATGTTTTTCTTTAAAAATTGTAAGACAACCTTGGCATCATTTATGGGTAAAGTTGTGGCTTCTACCCATTTGAATACATAATCTATCGCCAATAGAATGTACTAATTATTGAATAAGGATGGGAAAGGTCCCATAAAATCGATTCCCCACACGTCGAATAGTTCAACCTCCTAAATTGTGTTGAGTGGCAATTCATTGCGCTTGGAGAAATTACCTACACGCTGGCACCGATCACACTTCAGCACATAGAGGTAAGCATCTTTGAATAGAGAAGGCCAGAAAAATCCTGATTATAACACCTTGACTGCTATTTGATCACCGAAATAATGGCCTCCGTAATCTGATGAGTGGCAATAACCTAGTATGTTGTCCATCTCTTCATGTGGCACACAACGTCTAATCATTTGATCCGCGCGGGCCTTAAACAGAAATGGTTCATCCCAATAATACTGCTTAACATCGTGGAGTAACTTCTTTCAATGTTGTGAGTTCAAATCTGATGGTAACACCTTAACAACCACGTAATTCACGTAATCTGCATACCATGGCAATATTGTTGTTACTCGGAGAAGCTGTTCATCCAGAAATTTCTCATTGATCATTACGTTATCTTTTTTCTGCATCTATGCATTTTCCAACCGAGAAAGATGATCCTCCACCTGATTTTTGGTACCTTTTCTATCCCAGATCTCCAAATCAAATTCTTGCAGCAACAATACCCACCATATTAACAGCGGTTTGGCATCCTTCTTCTCAATCAGGTATTTAATGGTAGAATGATCAATGTAAACAATAACCTTGGTCCCTATGAGATATGCTCTGAACTTGTCGAAGGCAAATACCACAACAAGTAATTCTTTCTCGTTGGTCGTGTAGTTCAATTAAGCATCTGTTAACGTCTTGCTGGAGTAGTAGATTGTGTGAAAAATCTTGTCGTGACGTTGTCCCAACACTACTCCAACTGCGTTGTCACTGGCGTTACACATCAATTCTAACGGTAACGACCAATCGGGCGCCACAATAATTGGCGTTGAGACCAATTTCTTCTTTAATACCTCAAATGCCTCAATACATGACTGATCCATCTTGAAAGGCACATCTTTTTCCAATAGGGAACATAAGGGTTTTGAAATTTTGGAAAAATCTTTAATGAAGCGTCTGTAGAAACCCGCATGTCCCAAGAAGCTCCGAATTCCCTTCACAGATGATGGAGGGGGTAATTTCTCAATCGTCTCAATCTTCTCTTTGTCCACCTCTTACCCTACTGCAGAAACTTTATGCCCCAAAATAATCCCTTCGTTCACCATAAAGTGACATTTTTCCCAGTTTAGGACCAGGTTAGTTTCCACACATCTCTTCAGCACCAAAACCAGATTTTTTAAGCATAAGTCGAAACTGTCACCGAACACGGAGAAATCATCCATAAATACCTCCAAATTTTGTTCTACCGTATCGGAGAAGATCGCCATCATGCAGCGTTGAAAGGTTGTCAGCGCATTACATAACCCAAAAGACATACGCCGAATGCAAATGTATCGTAGGGGCATGTGAATGTAGTTTTCTCTTGATCCTTCGGGGCTATGGCAATTTGGTTGTATCCAGAATAACCATCTAGGAGACAATAGAACTGATGTCCCGCTAGCCTATCTAACATCTGATCAATGAACGGCAAGGGGAAGTGATCCTTGTGTGTGGATTTATTCAGCTTGCGATATTCCATACATACTCTCCATCATATAACTGTTCTAGTAGGGATATGCTCATTAGCTTCATTCTTCACCACTGTCATACCCCCTTTCTTTGGTACGCACTGTACAGGACTCACCCATGAACTGTCCGAGATTGGGTAAATAATGTCGGCATCCAACCAGTTTATGATCTCTTTTTTCACCACATCCTTCATAATGGGGTTTAGCCTTCTTTGCAGCTCAATGGTTGGTTTTCCCCCTCTTCCATTAAAATCTTCTTATGCATACAATATGATGGACTAATTCCCCGAGTATCCGCTATAGTCCACCCAATTGCTATTTTGAACTCTTGCAAGACCCTTAGCAGTTTCTCCTTTTGTGTGTCAGTTAACTCCGTCGAAATAATAACTGGTAGGGTAGCATCTTTTCCCAAATAATCATACTGCAGATGAGATGGTAGTGGCTTTAATTCCAACACCAGTGGCTCTTCTATCGAGGGTTTAAACATTTTACCTTTCGTTTTGGTCCTATCAAGGGTGTCAAATGATTGGTTGCTTTTCCGAAAGAAAGATGATGTATCTATCCATTTAACATACTCAATGTCATCTTCAATACTATCGTTGTCCATCACGAGCAAAATGGATTCTAGCGGGTCTTCCGAATAATTTCCACTAAACTTGTGATTAACTAATTCCTCCATGATATCCACCCGCATACACTCACCTTTTTCTTTCGGATAAGACATCGACTTGAATACATTAAAGGTGACTTGTTGATCCTCAACTCGCATCATCAATTCTCCTTTTTGCACATTAATCAAAGTTCTTCATGTTGCTAAGAATGGTCTCCCGAGAATAATTGGGATTTCGTTATCTACTTCATAATCCAGGATAAAAAAATCCGTGGGGAAGATGAATTTATCCACTTTAACTAAAACACCCTCAACAATACCTCATGGATATATAACCAATCAATCCGCCAACTGCAAACTGATATTTTTCGGTCGTGGTGCTTGAAGTCCAAACTGGCTGTAGACGGATAATGGCATCAAATTTATACTGGCCCCCAAATCACACAATGCTCGTCCCGAAAACTAATTTCCAATTTCACATGGAATATTAAAACTTCCTGGATCCTTGAGCTTCAGCGGTAACTTATTCTGTATAATTGCGCTGCACTCTTCTGTTAACGACATTGTCTTGAACTCACCCAATTTCCTTTTTCTTGACAAAACCTCCTTCATAAACATGGCATAACTCGGCATTTGTTCCAAAGCTTCGGCAAAGGGGATGTTGATATGCAGTTTTTTGAAAATATCCAAGAATCTTGAAAACTGTTTATCCAACTTGGATTTCTGAAACCTCTGCGGATATGGTATGGGAGGCATTGTGATGGTTGGTTCCGGTTCTTTTTGCTCTAAGGTCTCATCTTGACGTTTTTCGGTGCCCACGACTTCCTCTATTTCACTTGTTGCGTTGTCCTTTTTTCCCTATCCTTGACTGTCTCTTGCAAATCCTTTCCACTTCGTAGAGTTACAGCCTTACAATGCTCATCTCTACCCGAATTTTTCTATGTGTCACTAGGGAGTGTTCCAAGTGGTCGGTTATTCAGTGCATGTGCTATCTGCCCCACTTGATTTTCCAGATTCTTTATCGACGCACCTTGGCTTTTCATATTCAGTTCTACTTGATTAAATATTTTGTCTTGTTCCTCGTTCCTTTTGTTAGTAGCTCTAATGAATTTTTCCAAAGCTTCTTCCAAACTTGATTTCCTCTCTGGTTGTTGTTGAGTCTGATTTTGCAATCCTAATGTGTTTTGCTGTCTAGGTGCTTAAGCTTGATTGTTACTCCATGAAAACCCCGGATGATTTCTCCAACCCGGATTATATGCGTTTTGATTCGGATAAGGTTGGGTAGATCGATTATAACTCCCTACGAACTGAGCGGATTCAGAATTTATGGCACATTGATCCGTAGCATGACCCCCAGCACATAATTCACAATCTATTGCTACCTGCTGTATGGTTGGTGGACTCTATGTTTCCATTTTCTTAGCTATTGCGGCCACCTGTGCTGCCAATGCTGTCATTGGATCCACTTCAAGCATTCCCGGTGTTTTTGGAGGGTTAGACCTAGTCATGGGCCACTGATAATTGTTGTTGGCCATTGTCTCTAACAGCTGATATGCCTCATCAAAATTTTTAGACATGATCGCTCCACCTGCTGCTGCATCAATACTGGCTCTTGTGGATGCGTGTAAACCATCACAAAATATCCCCAACTACATCCAGTATGGAATTCTGTGATGTGGGCACTTACAGAGCATATCCTTAAATCTTTCCCACGCCTAATATAACGATTCTGAGTCGAATTGTGCAAAGGTGTGAATATCGTTCCGTAGTTTTGCCGACTTCACTGGTGAGAAAAACTTAGCTAAAAAATTTTGAGCTAAGTCGTCCCAAGTAGTGATTGAACCAGGAGGCAAAGAATGTAACCAACTTCATGTTTTATCTTTCAAGGTAAACGGAAACATCCTTAACCTTACCGCATCTTCCGACACATTGTTGAATTTGAAGGTGTTGCAAACTTCCAAGAAGCTCAAGATATGCTCATTAGGATCATCTATCGAACTACCCCCAAACTGGCACATATTCTATAGCATCTGAATTGTCCCCGGCTTGATCTCGAAACTGTTCACATTGATCGTCGGCCTCCTAATACTCGACTGAATATCTATGACATTCGACATGGCATAATCCCTAAGCGATTTATGTTCGTCCCCTGCCATGTTCACTGGAATTCCTTGTTCTGCCAGATTTTTTTCCACAGGTGACCGCACACTATTCAAATGCAATTTTCGGAACTTCTTTTTGATATCGTGTGTATAAGGAAAAAGTTCCTTTTTTGCCCTTGATCTATTGTGCATACACTCGCAAAGAATTCCTGCAAATACAAGAAGAAAAATAAGTAACGTTTAAATTAAGACCTAATTGATTATAACTAATATGGAATTAATATTAATAAAGAATTCCCCAGCAACGGCGCCAAAAACTTGTTAGTCGATTTCGCAATCAATGAATACGTGCAAGTATACACGGTCAACAAGTAAGAAAGTGATAAGATAGAGTGTCGAACCCACAGAGAATTTTAATCAATAAATTCCAACTACTAGTACTGTTTCAATCCAATTTTATTTAAACAACCATAAAATGTGATTTTTATAATTAAGAAAATTAAATTAAACAATTAAAAGGAGATTATTCTAAAATAATTCAAATAAACAAAACTAAGATTTGAATGAATGTATTCAGATAAATAAGGATTAAGACTTCAATATCCCCAATTATGAACTATAAATTAATTATCCAATTATCCCAATTATTATACCTACTGAATTGTTAACAAGAATTCTCAAATGCCAAAATTCCTTTTCCAAGTGATCAATTGACTTCTATTTAATCCAGATTAATCTTGCTATATTCCTATGCAAAACAATTGAATTAAACTCCTTCAATCCCAATTCCTTATGTGTTATATGCGGTGAACAGATATTTTCATTCAATTCACAAACCTAATTATTCGCTATGCAAATAACTAAGTCACATGTCCTCATGCCCAGTTCTAACCCTAGAATTCCTCTTTCGATTCCTTCTAGAGTAACAAGGTAATTACTGGCCAAATAATTAATCAATCAGCACAAGGCAAGATAAACAATTCACTTCAACACAAATAACTGGAATAAATCAAATAATTAATTCATAGCCATTAAAGGTTCAATTGAAATCTTAATTTAAGAAATTAGTCCATGACAAAAATTAAAACCAACAATCTTTGAAAAATCATCCTTAAAGAATTACACAAATTGAAAGAATGAAGAAGAATAAAACTCTAGAGCTATATATATATGTATCTTAATTAAGTCTTACTTAATTAATATACCTATATATAAATTATCCTATTAATTTAAATTCATAATTTAAATACTATCAATCATATTGATATATTTAAATCTTTACAATTTAAATTAATTCCATTTTAATTACGTTCTATGTGTGTGACCCTATATGTTATTATTACGTTGGCAATAATTTTAAAATCATATTATAAAATTATAAACAATGAGCGGCATCTAGTAATGCATCACTGCTACCCAAGTAATAATAAGATCAATGATTTGATGCAACCTTTTTCGTGACCAATGTTTCAATGTAATTTAATCCTTTTAACCTTAATATCCTAGATTAAACTCGAGTCATGGAATTTGTCATAATCTTCATAATTTAATCTGAGTTTTCTTGATCAATGAGTAGACTATATGAAACAAATCACTATTTGAGCATGGTCATGCATTTCATAGTCCTACTCAATCAAGAGGCCTATGGATATCACTCCTAATATATAAGAGGGTTAAATTCCATCTAGATCACTCATATTCCTCACACGATTCATAATGTACCCAATAATCACCTTTATAGTCCACCCTATTAAAGGTGACATTTGATGATATCAAAGTACATAAATTCCTGTGTAGTAATATAGTGATTTCAGGTCGGAGGACCATTACATCATTATCACTATGAGAATTGCTAATGACACTTCATATAATGCTCCACATAGAATTCTCATGGTGGGTCTGTCCAGTACATCTTTCTCTAACATGTACCTATGCATTGACTTAATATCTCATATATTTATGACCAATGAGATTTGGTCATCAGTCAATCCACATACCAGTCTTAATGCTTCATTTTTGTCCCATCAACAATGATACTCAACTAGGGACATTTAAGAATAATGATACTAATTGTAATTATATAATCGCATGTTCAAGTCACATACTTGAAACTATATATTGTATCACTATTCTAAGAATTTTTTTATTATGTTAACATTTATATAACGCAGTAAATAAAACCATAATAAAATCATTCATTTATTCAATCAAATATAATATCAAAACGTTAAGCAATTATATCAAATAATTGGCCTCTAGGGCATAAACTCTAACACAAATTGTCAACATAATAACTGTTTTGTGGAGTAAAATTCAAGAATAATATTCATGTAACAAAAATAATTTGAAAAGAAAAGAAATCAATTTTTTGGGTGAATAGTACCCCATAAATAGTACTTCGTGAATAGTATCGTACGATGAATAGTACCGTACTTATAAATAGTGGCGTACGTATAAATAGTGTCATACGTATGAATAGTATCGTATATATGAATAATACCCATGAATAGTACTCCGGCATGAAAAGTTTAAAATTTAACAAGAATGTTTAGAAAAATATTATTGTGAAACGATACTCGATGAAGCGTAAATTTCAAGGATATTCTACTAATTTCAAGGAGTATAGAAGCAATACTTAACAAAATGAGTGTAGAATTCAGAATCTGAAACGAAATAATATTACTTACATACTATAGAGTATAGAAGAAAATATTATTTCTTACGAATATTGAACAAAAATAATATCTCTTACAACTGTTGAACGAAGATAATATTCCTTACGAATATTGAAAATAATATTCCAAACGAATATTGAACGAAAATAAAATTCCTTACGAATACGAAAAATAATATCGTAAGCGAATATGAAATAAATAATACACATTACCTTAAAAAGAGAGCACTTCTAACGGGTAGGGCGGGGATATTTTTGAAAAAAAAAACTTATACTATTTTCTACACTCAAAGATTCCTTAAACTTTAAAGAAATACGCTCAATATTATAGAAGAAGAATTTTCTGATTCTGGTGTGATTTTCATTTCTAAACTAAGCATTCTATTTATAGGAGAATAGAAGCATACCACTGTTCAGTAAACTAACAAACGAAACAAGCGAAAACTATTGGGCCAAATTTTTTGAAATTCACAACGTCGAATTTTTAAAAATAAGAATATAATATTCAAGTAAAACAAATAACTTTATATATAATATAATATATTTAATTTTACATAAAAAAATAAAACTTATTAAAATATATATATATATATATATATAATAAAAACTTTCCCCCGTGACATTTGGTTCCCCCTTGTGATTAATTTTATATATATATATATATATATATATATATATATATATATATAAGTGAGATACTTTCTACCAACAGTTTTAAAAAATGGGTAAGTAGGGGTCCATATAATAAGTCAAATTTATAACAAATACTTCATAAAAATTCCCTCTATTTATCTCAACTCACTTGGCTTCAAGAAACACATTTTTAACAACATTTATTCATCATTATTATAACTCAAAATATTAACAACCAGATCATTCCCAGAAAAGAGGAGGTTTTTATATAAGAATTTCTCCTTATTGACGCGTAAATAGTTGACCAAAATCCTTTCCTCGACAGAACTTTCTAGACATTGTCAATAATACAAATAATAACATGAATAACTTTATCATCTCAATTATTGCTTTAATAATATAAAATATTGTGATAATAATTGAATCAATAATGTGAGATACTAAGCAACAATTAATGTGGCAATAAATGAATAAAACTGAGTGACTTCTCACGTAAGCATCAATAATCAAAGATAATGTACAATACCGTGTGCTAATATGCAATCACACGTATTACTGTACTTTTATCACCGAGTATTTTAATAGTTAACGATAAAACCTTTGTTGTTATTTTTATAAAAGTTATTTCTGTCGTTTGTTCACTCCGACAATAATTCTGTTGTTGGGTCCACCAATGATTGTTTCATCGTTTGAATATTCCCCGAAAAAATAAATATTTTATGACAACTGGGTACTTTGCAAAATGAGTAAATATTACCCATAACTATAACATTATATCAAATCCATACCATAATATTAAAAATGATATTTGGAGTAAATTAAATCTTTATTCATAAAAGTTAGGGTCTTACAATCTCCCCTTCTTATGAAATTTCATTCTCGAATTTGGTGTATGTACCTGGTATGTCGAAAAGGAGAGGATACCTTGTTTTCATTTCACAATCTAACTCTTGAGGTATAACCTTTGAGCGTAGAATATGTTTCTTCTTATCCAAGATTTTAATAAGTATCTCCTCATACGTTAAATCTTCTGTTATCTCGTCTAGTTCTAATTCAATAATGTGGTTCGAGTCATCCACATATTTACGTAATATCGATACGTGAAAAATGTTATGAACACGCGACATACTTGGTGGTATAGCAAGTCTATAGGCCACAGTTCCTACTCGGTTGAGTATTTCAAATGGACCAATTAAATCGAGGGTTAAGATTTCCTCTTTTCGTCGATTCTTGCTTCTAGAATAACTCCTTATTGCACCTTCTTCTTCATATTCATCAGCTCCGGGTCTGTATCTTGAGTAAATTTAACTTTATCGATTAAAGTCGGTTCTACTCGTATATTTAACATCATTACGTGGGTCCCTAGAGTCTTTAACTCTATCTCCATCATTTGTAAGTTATACAAAATGGGTCTTTGTATTAACAACATCGTACTCGTACCCGCATATGATTTTCTACTCAACGCGTCAGCTACCATGTTTGCTTTTCCAGGATGGTATTAAATGTTATGGTCGTAATCTCTCAGTAGCTCGATCCAACGTCTTTGGCGCATGTTACGTTCGTTCTGGGTGAAGAAATATTTGAGGGTTTTGTATCGGTTTCAAGGTTGATACAAAATTTGATTTCACGCTCTGGGGGTAGGCTAAGAAGTTCTTCAGGGAATACGTCAGGAAATTTATTAACAATAGAAATATCATTCAAAACTGTAACTCTCATCCAAGACTTGGATAGTACCTCACATTGATACTTATCAACTTGCCACTGTTATTCACGGCGTCCCCTACGAAAAGTCTGGCTTCAGTGCATCCCACAAAAGGAAGTCATCAGCGAAGGCTCAAGGCTCTTTACTTATGGCTTGATATGACAGTGATTGACTTTAGTGGTTTAGTTGCTTGAATTCGCATAACAGGTTGGTTAGGAATATGAAAGTTAACAACCTTACAAAAATAATCAATTTTAGCATGATGAGTAGTTAACCAATCGATTCCTAAAATCACATTAAATGCAATTATTTTCAAAAAGATAAGATCGACAGGTAACGTGAGGGTGCCGATTTGAATCAAACAAGATTTATAAATAATGGAGGTAACGAAGGTTTCTCCCAATGGGTTTTTAACAGATAAGTCAAAGTCTAATTTCTCCGGAGTCGAGTATAAACTTTGAGCACAATTAGGTGAAATAAAAGAGTGGGTAGAACCGATATCGAATAAGGTATAGACTTAGCAAGAGTTTATGATTAACTTACCCGTGATAACTTTGTTCGGGTTCCTCGACAAATGCTTTCACTTAAACTACTGGCTTTAAGTTATCTGGGACAGTCTTTGGTGTCGTCATCCCATCTAGACTTGACTTCACTACACGACAAAATCGGGCTAGGTGACCTTCTCTTCCGTAATTGAAACACTCTTTAGGTTGCTGCGTATAGTTTGGACTGATGTGTCCCTCCCCTCCGCATTTGTAGCATACGACCGGTGGGCATTCTCCTTCCTTAAAAACGGGTCCTGGTGTTGCCGTCTTTCCATCATTATTGAACCTTCTCTTCTTGAAGTTGTTCTTACTTAGTTCACCCTACCTATTATCTTGGCCATGATTACCACCGAAGTGGTTACCATTTTTGGCATGATAATTTCCTCCACGATGGTTATGGTTGTTCCGATGGTCGTTGCCACCCGTACGATTATTATCGTGTTGTTGGTCATTGCCTTTTGATTGACCTGACACATTATCGTGCTCCAATAACTGATCCCTATTCACAACATCTGAATATAAACAAAATTTGTGAAAATGAGGTATTGACGTATTTCGAGTTTCAAACCTTACAAAAACATTCGCGTCATTCGATCCTCATTATCTACCAAATGGAATACAAACCGGGACAACTCGACAAAATTAGCCTCGTATTGTGACACAGTCTTATTGTTTTGCTCCAGCTTTATGAATTCCACCTCCTTCATGTGACGAATACTTTCGAGAAAGTACTTGTCATTGAACATATAACACCCCAGTCCCACATCGAAAGATAGGGAAAAAATTTGTTTTCATATACGAAAATAAGTTACTACCAATAGTACCTTCAAGTCATGACCTTTTGGGAGCCTGTGGTGGGCTAAGATGACCCAAGAAGATACTATTGGGCCAGTAGTTTAAGGCCTTATTTTGATGGATTTGATTTGATTCGGACTTGGGATTTGACCCAAGATTTGTTCCAGACTCAGGATTTGACCCGGGTTGTTTCATATGGTATCAAAGCCGACTCTCGAAAGCTCGGGTCGGGTCATCCGATCAGGTTGCCAGAGGTGGGGACACGAAGGCTGGTGGTATTATCCCACAATGGAGAGATGGAGGTCCGGAGGTGGGGACACGAAGCCAGCCGGTATTATCCCACAATGGCTAGAGAGGCAAAGATCTTTGGGCTGTGTGTGTGATCGATTTTGACGGGGACGTCAGAAATTTAAGTGGGGGAGTTTGTAACACCCCAGTCCCACATCAAAAGATAGAGAAAACAATTTGTCTGCATATAAGAAAATAAGTTACTACCAATAGTACTTCAAGTCATAACCTTTTGGGAGCTTGTGGTGGGATAAGATGACCCAAGAAGATACTATTGGGTCAGTAGTTTGAGGCCTTATTTTGATGGATTTGATTTGATTCGGACTTGGGATTTGACCCGAGATTTATTCCGCACTCGGGATTTGACCCGGGTTGTTTCAGAACAATTCTTGGAATGTCTTCCAAGACATATTTAGTGCAGAAAGATGAGTACGTTTTACAGATTTCCACTACTAATCTGCTTCTTCATGCAACATAAAGGTGGCAAAGGGAACCTTTTGCTTTTCAGAGCATCCCAAGACATCAAATATCTTGGTGATCTGCTTAATTCATGCCTCTGTCTTAAGTGGCTTTGGCTTTCCCAAAAACTCTGGCAGTCCCAGCTCCTTAAATTATTTAGTAGTGACTAGCCGTGAGTTGCCATTGACTCCACCTGTATTATGAACAGGATTTTCTCTTGTTTGGTGTTGCATGAATTCTAAAAAGCTCCTAAACGTACCATCATTCGTCATTTGGTCGGTGTTGTTGTTTACAGGAGGACTATTGCCTTCTTGATGCACATTATCCTGGTTATTGATCGTTGGTGACTCAACGGTCTCATTTGCTTCATTTTTTATCTCAACATTTTCATATGCCATTTTCAAACACTGTCATAAAACAAGGGTTAATTGACAAGCCACATATTATCCCTATATTCTGACCGACCAATTAAATAACAATTAAGCTTAGGTAGGTCATACTAGAGAAGGATTTCCCCGTCTCACCCCTCTTAGTTCTAGCCTCACATCTCAGTCAGGAATCATATCCCTAAGCTTTGATACCAATTGTGACGCCCCCAAAATAGGTATACACAACCCATTTTGAGTCGCCAAATACACGGTACATAATTTAAATACAACTTCATTTATACAACTGTTAAGTGTTGTGCAAAATATGACAAAACATAAGATGTGAGTTTTAACACAAATATTGTCTCCTAGACAATATTCAAACTCAAATAAGTCCTTATTAAAATTATTATCACACTATTTTATAGAATATTGAAGCCTACTATAGCAACCAGCTTGGACCATCACTCCATTACCCGACTAGTCCCAACTATATTCTCATTTCCTAGAGAGAACAATAAAAGAAAAGGGTGAGCTCAACTAGCCCAGTAAAGAATATTATGACTAAGATAATGTAGAATAAATTATTATTAGCCTTCAACAGTGTAAAACCGATAGAATATAATAGACAACAAATTTTAGATCAACAACTGCAGTGGAAATAACAATTCATTAGAAGAGTCAAGTAGAGCATAATATCTACTATCTTCTATGATTTAAAATTTTATCATCAATTTTATCGCTGAGATTTAGCTCAATAAATAATCCACATCATTGAATTATCCATGCATTACGGGCCAAGGATATTCATTATTATCACAACCACAGATCATCCATGCACTACGGGCCAAGGATATTCGTTATTATCACCAATGGTCATGATCATGCCAAACAATAATTCATCTTTGCACCCTTGGCCGAAGAGAACCCATGGTCATGATCATACCAACAACTGTCCGTCAATGCACTACGGGCCAATGAGGACTTTTACCACATCATTTGTAACATTACAGGTCATGATTATACCGAATAATTACTGTTCATAATCATACATGTCAATAATTCATCTATGCACTACAGGCTAAAGATGACTTTCATCACAATATAAGCATGAGGATGATGACAATGATATAAGAATTCAATTAAACGAGATCAAGGATAAATATTAAAGATTTATAATTCAATTTATCCAGAGTTTAAGAATGTCCAAATTGTCAACATGATAATTGCTTTGTATAGTAAAATTCAAGAATAATATTCACGTATCAAAATAATTTAGACAGGAAAAAAATCAATTTTTCGGGTGAATAGTACCCAAGTGAATAGTATCCCATGAATAGTACTTTATGAATAGTATCATATGAATAGTACTTTGTGAATAGTGTCATACGTATGAATAGTACCGTACATATAAATAGTGTCGTATATATGAATAGTACCCATGAATAGTACTCCAGTATAAAAAGATTAAAATTTAACAAGAATGTTCAAAAAAATATTCTTATGAAACGATACTCGATAAAGTGCAAATTTCAAGGATATTCTACTAATTTTAAGGAGTATAGAAGTAATACTTAACAAAATGAGTGTAGAAAATCAGAATCTGAAATGAAATAATATTACTTACATATTACAGAGTATGAAAGAAAAATATTATTTCTTATGAATATTGAACGAAAATAATATCCCTTACAACTGTTGAAAGAAAATAATATTCCTTACGAATATTGAACGAAGATAATATTCCTTAGGAATATTGAAAATAATATTCCTTACGAATAGTGAACGAAAATAAAATTCCTTACGAATACGAAAAAATAATATCGTAAGCGAATATGAAATAAATAATAACCCTTATCTTAAAAAGAGAGCACTTCTGACTGGTAGGGCAGAGATATTCTTGAAGAAAACTTATATTATTTTCTACACTCAAAACTTCCTTAAACTCTAAAGAAATACGCTCAATATTATAGAAGAAAAAATTCTCTGATTCTGGTGTGATTTTTATTTCTAAACTAAGCATCCTATTTATAGAAGAATGGAAGCATACCATTGTTCAGTAAACTCACGGACGAAACAAGTGAAAACTCACGGACCAATTTTTTTGAAATTCATAGACGTCGAATTTTTAAAAATAAGAATACAATATTCAAGTAAAACAAATAACTTTATATATAATATAATATATTCTATTTTACATAAAAAAATAAAATTTATTATTATATATATATAATAAAAAAATCCCCCGTGACATTTGGTTCCCCCTTTGTCACTAATTTAATATATATATATATATATATATATATATATATATATAACTGAGATACTTTCTATCGACAGTTTTGAAAAATGGGTAAGTGGGGGTCCATATAATAAGCTAAATTTATAACAAATACTTCATAAAAATTCCCTCTATTTATCTCAACTAACTTGGCTTTAAGAAACATATTTTTAACAACATTTATTCATCATTATTATAACTCGCAATATTAACAATCAGATCATTCCCAGGAAAGAGAGCGTGTTCCGATAAGGATTTCTCCTTATTGGCGCGCAATTAAGTGACCAAACCCCTTTCCTCGACAGAACTTTCTAGACATCGTCAATAATGCAAATAATAATATGAATAACTTTGTCATCTCAATTATTGATTTAATAATATAAAATACTGTGACAATAATTGAATCAATAATGTGAGATACTATGCAGCAATTATTGTGGCAATAATTGAATAAAAATGAGTGACTTTTCACGTAAGCATCAATAATCAAAGATACTGTACAATACCGTATGCTACTATGCAACCACACGTATTACTTTATTTTTATCACCGGGTATTTCAACAGTTAACGGTAAAACCTTTCCTGTTATTTTTATAAAAGTTATTTCTGTTGTTTTCTCACTCCGACAGTAATTTCTTTGTGGGGTCCACCAATGATTGTGCCGTCATACGAATACTCCCTGATAAAACAAATATTCCCCGACCAAACGAATATTTATGACAACTTGCTTACTTTGCAAAATTTATAAATATAACTCACAACTATAATATTATATCAAATCCACACCATAATATACAAAATGATAGTTGGAGAAAATTAAATCTTTATTCATAAAAGTTGGAGTCTTACAGATTTCGTCAGTGACCTTAGCACCGAGAAAAATTTTCTGAGGGGTGAAATTTTTACTTAAGGATAGTGCACTGCACGCCTCTGCTCAACATAATTTGCACTAAATCGATAAGTTTTATTTCTGCCCTTCTTTTATTTGTTAGTTGAATCCAATATTTTATTCGTTTTTCAGCTACAATAATTTATAGTAACAATATAAATTTCCGTATTGATGGCAATGGGGAAATGATGGGGTGGCATAGGGATGGGGAAGGCATGAACGGGAATTAAACATTCCATCTCCATCCCCATCCCCATCCCCATCCCCATAAAAATTCTTCATGTTCGCCCCATTCCCTATTGGAATTAAAATTTAATAACCATCCCTATCCCCCATCTGCCATCCCCATGCACAGGGAATTTAAACTCTCACATAAAATTTATTTTACTCTGGGGATTAATATTTTGTAATTTTTTTAAATAAAAAAATTATTTTATTTGTATTTATAATAATGCATACATGAAAATTAATTATATTTTAAGTCACACATGATAAAATTAAGAAAAAAACAAATAATAATAATATATACACACACACAATGACATATATTTTAATTATGTAATATATATTGATAGGTATCCAAGTTTTAGTATTTATTTTAATGATAACAATAATTTGTAAAAAAAGATATTAGAACCCTCACCATAGGTTTTGCTTATTTGTATGATTTCAAATCTTATTTAATTTGACCAAAAATATTTTTTAAATTGAAATAATATTTTCCTAACCTTGATAATTTAATATCAAGTGTTAAAAATATTTTTTTCACATAATAACATTTTTTTTCAAGGCAAGGAGGACTCCTATTTTCTTTCAACATACTATATTCAAGTTTTCAAAATTATTTTCACAAAAAGGAGCAAAAAAAAATTATTTTACCGAAAATATTTGCATGCAACCGTGCTTAATTATTAAAATCTTAAATGTTCATTTGTGTGTGCATCTGTGTATGCAAAGAGAGAGAAAGTTTTTGAATTAAACTTAATAAAATTAGTTGAATATTCATTTAAGATTAAGAGGGTGTTTGTTTAAAGCTGAATGGAGCTGAATCTGAATGGCTGAATCGGTCAGTGCGTTTATTTTGGTCTGAATGGCTGAATCGGTAAGATGAACAAGCTGAATGGCTAAGTTAGATTGTTTTATCTGAATGAGCAGCTGAATGAAATATAAAAAATTTATAAATTAAAAAATTAAAAAAATATTAACTATTATATTAAGTAATATTAAATAAATTTATAACAATTTTAAATTTTCTCAGAGGGGTAAAATAATAAAATTTTGTCATTCAGATGTTTCAGACATGTCAATTATCAAACAGCTTTTTTCATTCAGGTTCAGGTTCAGATTCAGCTCATTCAGATTCAGATTAATTTAGTTTTTATCAAACACCCCCTAAGATGGGGATGGGGATGGGGATGAGTCTCTTATGAATCATCATCAGTCATCTCTGATCTCAAAACTCTCTTATCTCTCATTCTCTAAAACTCTCTGATCTCATATTTCAAATCTATCACTTTCTAGTCTTTAGAGTCTTCTCTCATCTCTCACTCTCTACCCTAACCAAAAACCTTACAGAATCGTAAATCGACCAAATATCTGTAGAATTAGTTAGATTTGGGCATGAAATTCAATTGGTCCCGAACAAACAAGTAAGTATAAAATTATATGTAATCGAATCGATTTGAATCCACCCATACCTCTATTCTTTGCGCTTCTCTTTGTTAGGTTTGGGAAAACAAGGAGTGATTTTATATTGCTCACAAACTGTTTGATAATATTCGCAGCTAGAAAGGTATTCTTTCTCTCAAAAGAAGTTGATGGTTTTTTGTGCTATTAAGCTTTTTGACTACTGAATGTTTGTGATATGGTTATTGTATTACCTTCAGGGAAGGTATTCTTTCTCCCAAAAGAAGTTAATAGTTTTTTGTGCTCTTAAGCTTTTTGACAACTGAATGTTTGTGATATTGCTATTGTATTAGTTTCAAGGAAAAAATTTAGAGAAATTAATATTAAGGGTTATATGTATATACACAGTTGTGTAGTACGACGATTTTTTTGGGCTATAGCGACGGTTCAACCGTGCTATAGACCAGAATATCTATCGACATGGCCTAAAAAAACTATTACCATAGGCGACTGTATATTACATGGCTACACAGCCCTGTATATATATTTTCCCTATTATTTAAAAGGAAAAATTTATAATAAATTTAAAGTTATAGGGACAAAGGAGCAAAAAAAAGTGTGACCTAATTACATCAAACTTCCTTGAGGCGTTTAAAGGAGACTTTATAACATAGATAGATAAGTCGTCAATAAAGTTTCGAATAAAAAATGTGCAAATAATCAAATTATCCTCACAAGTATTAAGTATATGTTGAAATCAATTTGCAGCCCTAGATGATTATCGTCAAATTGTTGCCTCAAAGTATATTAAGAAAATAATGTTATTCATTTTTTGTTTCTCTGGCCAATTTTTTACCAGAAAGTACCATATACCAGTCATATATTGTATTTATACGTTTGACTACTTTTATATATTTGACTTCATAAAATATAGCTTTTTCGTCCTTAAAAAAATGACTTAAATTATAAATTTTTTTTGTCTTCAAAAGTAAGAACGACAATCCCCTGCTCCCTCCCCTCCTCTCCTCTCGCCTCGCCTCCCCACCCCATCCCACCCCATCCCACGCCACGCCACGCCACGCCACGCCACGCCTTACATTCCGTTCCGAATGGGGACTATAATTTTGATTTTGATCGGGAATGGAGTCGGGGATGAAAAATTATTAATGCTATGATTGGATTGGAGTAATAAAAGTGAGAATGAAATGACTCATTCCCACAAGATAAAAAAAATTGTGTTTGGTTACGATTGGAATGAATTGAACCATTCTTATTCTACCCAAATTTATAAATTTTATTTCTTGGGGGATGGAGAGTATGGAATAACTCATTCCAACTAGAGTGAAATGATCAATTCCATTACTTCAATACAAACGTAGCATAAATGTTATTTATGGAGATGGGGAAGAGATGATATTTGCTTTCCCAGGCCTAATCCCCACCTCATACTCGCTCCCGAAAAGTTATATACTAATTTAATTAATATTTATTTTATTATATGAATGTCCAATAATAATCTAAAAGGGGGGTTGAATAGATTATTACAGATAAAAAAAATTATCTTAGACCTTTTTGAATTTTTAGATAATTAATTTGCAGTGTTAGAAATTAATATGCAAGACAATAAAAATTCAATTACATAATGCACAGATATTTGTCTAGTTCACAACATACATTCTGGGTATATTGCTACGTCCAGTCTCAAGCTCCTCTCCAGGACTTGAGATCCTATTACTATCAGTAATAAATACTCATTCAACAGGCGTAGAAGAATTTACAAAATTTTATAGACAAACTTACAACTATTCTTAACTAACTATCTTGGACAACAAGCTCCCACCTCCCTCCTCAAACTTAGTTATACTTCTTTTGAGTTCAGTTCTATTCTATGATCTAGTCTTGAAACAACAGTCTCTTCCTAACCACACAAGTATACTAGAGACCGGCTGACCTCTTTAAGACTCTAGTCTTGGTCGAAGAATTACTTGTCTTTCTCACAGATACATAAAATAAACTAACTCTATCTTTTTTCTTTTTACAAAAGATTTTACAAAGTTGTGCTTCTTAAATAAGCAGATAAAATTTAGCTCTAGCTCGGGCTGGGGCGTTTATTCAATTAAGATTTTTAAAGACTTTTAAAGATTTTAAAAGTTTGGTTGTATTCAATCAAGACATTTAAAGAGTTTATAAAAGTTTACTGGTATTCAATTACAATTTTTCTAATGTCTTTAAAAGTTAGGTGATATTGAATTAAGATTTTTACAAAGTCTATAAAAGTATTTTTGGTATTTAAAAAGTCATAGATTTTTTAGATTTCTATTCAATGGTAGAGTTTGATAGACTTTAGAAGAAGAATTATAACTATCAACCCATATCCAAAATCTGACATCATCTCTAAAGACTTCTAAAGACTTCCAAATATTAAACACAAAGGTGGAAATTCGGATCACTAGTAAAGAGGGAACCCAGAAATTCGCAGTGTAAATACAAATTCGCGGTGTAATACCCAGAAATAAATAATAATAAAGAAATAAAATAAAATAAATAATATTTATATTTATATTTTAAATAATTTAATTGGACTTTGTCTTTTATTGGGTTAAACTAGTTATTTATTTTATATGGGCTAATAAGTATTAATATGTGAAGGATAAATTAATGGAACAATTACATATTCTATTACATTTTTAAAAATAATTACAACAATAGTTCACTCATAAAATATTTACACAATTAATACACTTTTATATTTATTTACAATATTAGTGTAATTAGGATTTCTTAATTTAGGAAATTAACATGCAATTAGAATTCCTTAATTTAGGGGAGTAATATTGATTTACTTATTAAATTAAGTAATTAATAAGTAAATTATATAGCACACATTCTCTTTTCTTAATAAAAATCACGCTTCCTTCGCCCTTGTCAGTCTTCTCCTCCTCCACCATTAACAGTCCCAACTTGTTAACGACATCCTCCGCCCTCCTCCACCATTAACGCCCTTCTCCTCCGCCCTCCTCTACCATTAACGCCCTTCTCATCCCCCTCCTCCACCATTAACGTCATCTTCCACCATTAACCTAGACAATCCCCATCTTCTGCCCTCTTCCACCATTAACACCCTTCTCCTCCGCCCTCCTCCACCATTAACGTCATCATCCACCATTAACTTAGACAGTCCCAACTTGTTAACTCCATCCTCCACCTGCGATTTTTTTAAGTACAGTTGCTGCGATTTTTTTATAATACAGTTGGTAACCAAACATTCATACCAAGGTAACAAATTCAGTGTTATTAGGTTTCTAATTTATTTTTAAAAAATCTATTATAGATTTTTTTTTATTTAATAGTGCAGTTGGTAGCTAACACTTTATACAAATATAACCAATTCAGTTTTATTAGGTTTCCAATTAATTAAAAAAAATCTATTGTAGATTTTTTTTATAATGCAGTTGGTAGCCAAACCTTAATACAAAGGTAACCAATTCAGTTTTATTGGGTTACCAATTAATTATAAAAAATCTATTATAGATTTTTTTTCATAGTGCAGTTGGAAGTCAAATCTTAATACAAATGTAACCAACAAAAACTAAAATTGTTACTTTTTAAAGTTTTGGTTACCAAATGCACTGAAATTTCTCTTGGTTACCCACAAAAACTAAAATAGTTACCTTTGTATAAATATTTGAATACCAACTGCACTAAAATTTATCTTTTTCTTCTTTTAATTTCTGGACTAAATCAACTTTCATCATAATGGCAGTTGTGGTCGTAATGGATGAGGAGATCGGTGTTCATGGTGTTGAAGCGGCGGCGAAGGGGAGGAGGAAGATGGCCGGCGAGGGGAGGAGGAAGATGACGTTGCCAAACTTTGAATATTTGAATTTTAATTATTATTTTTGAATTTGAATTTGTTGTTAGATCCAAGATATTTGAATTTGAATTATTAATTATGGTAGTTATTTCTCCTTGATTTTAGGTTTCCTTATTATTATGAATTGAATCATAATTACATACTAATTACCTAAATTAAAGAATCCTAATTGCACTAATATTGTAAATAAATATAGAAAGTGTATTAATTGTGTAAATATTTTATGAGTGCACTAATAGTGTAATTACTTTCTAAATGTTGTACATTATTGTAAAGGACCCTAAATTAATTTGGTAAAATTTGAGCCTTAAAACATATTAGATTTAATTTTTATGTGGATAAAATTAAATCATATTATAATTAAGAGAATTAACAAGATATATTAATAAGTAAACAAATAACTAAAAACCTAATCTGTCTCGCGGTACGTGTAATCGAGGAAAGAGGGAAAAGGCATAATAAATTGGTAAGGGAGAAACGACCGTTCGAAAGCTTCCAATACAAAGACAAAAGAAATTTGTTTAAATAAAGGTGAGATAAAATCATGAAACTCTAAGATCAATTATGAAGATTATGTATGTATAGATATTTAAATTTTTTGTCTTATTATTAATTATACTGCATGATTTGGTAAAAAGAGAGATTATATATATATATATATATATATATATATATATATATATATATATATATATATATAGTAGTAAAGCAGTCAATATGGTATTGAATCACACGCTCACACAAGAGTGTGGATTTTGTTTTCTGTGAAGGAAAAAAAATAAAATCATGGAGCCAATAATTGAATGATCAGAAGACATGTAATAAATATATTATAATATATATGTATTCTAATGCTTAGATAAAATAATATTGTCAAAACTTGAAATTTTTGTGTAATATGCTTTCTGAAAGTTGTTATCATAAGCAGTGGATTATTATTTATAATATATGCACTAAAAATATAATAAATATTTAACTGTGTAGCAAAATTTTAATTTTAAATCTAATAATCTTTTAATTTTATATATTAGAAGTATATAAAAGTCTTTCACAGTCTTGATAAAAAGTTTATAAAAATCTATTACTTATTTCATGGAGTCTATGAAAGTCATTTAAAAAAAAATTAAAAGTCATTAGAATCCACAAATTCTATAAAAGTTTATCACTTAAAAAGTCTTTAAAAATCTTAATTGAATACACCCCCAAAGTTTTAACCTTTTAAGGTTTAAATTTTTCTTTATAACTAGTTCGGTTATTCGGTTAACCGAATAGCTTAAATTCAAAATTTAAATCCGAATTCAAAAATAGAAAATAAATTAGGATATAACAGAATTAAAAAAAATACTCGAATAATCGAAAATTTTGGATTAAAAAAATTGATTCAATTCGGTAATTCGATTTTACTCCCTCCGTCCCAAATTAACTGCTCAATTTTGACCTTTTTTAGTCAAATTGACTATTTTTAGAATTAATAATTAAACATATATAAATATATTTCTGAAATTATAAAAAATAGGATTAGTAATAAATTGTATATACTTTCTTTTGGTTATAATCTCTTCACCTATATTTTAGCAAAAATAGTAAAAAGATTAGTTTTAAAAATGGTCAATTTGACTTTAAAAAGTCAAAACTGAGCAATTAATTTGGGACGGAGGGAGTATTAGTTATTTACTCGCTCCTACACATGCGTCCGAGGCGGGGCCATAAAAAAATAGTGAGACTGACTAACGTCAACCCCCTACCCTACTGAAGGAGTGAAGGGCAAATAATAATTCCTAAAATCCCCTCTTTGAATTGAATCCAATACTTGTCACTAGGGGTGAGCATTCGGTTATTAACCGAACCGAACTAGAAATTCGGTTATAACCGATACCCAAAAATGTCCTGTTTTAACTATCCGAACAAATAACCGAAATGTGTACTAACCGAATAACCGAATAACCGAATAACCGAATAGATTATTCGGTTATTCGGTTAATAACCGAATTTAAACATAGTCTTGAAAACTCTATAGCCGAAATGAAGGACTGCCGGTTACTCGAAATGAAGGACTGCCGACTATAGTGTTCGTCGGTTCGAATAACCTCCTACAACCATCGGTAAAATCAAAATATGGTCTGATCATGGACCATAAAAACAAAAGCACAAATGAAAATTATTAATGCATCTCCAAAAAAAATTATCACTAATAGTCTAATACTTATACACAATAAAAAAATAGACATAAACATATATATCATTACCGAAATAAATTAGTAGCTGATTTCAAATTAATTAAAAAAGTAGCCAGAGCTGTTTGTATCTTGAAAATTCCATAGCCACTTCATTGAAAATCATCATCAGCTACAAGGAAAAAATAACTCTCACCATCAATGTTTCAAGAAGCCGCCTAGAAAAAGGATAAAAACAAACAAACGAATAAATAAAATGATATATTTGCTATCTTAGGTTATAGTCTTCAGCAGCGAATGGAACATTCTCGGTGCTTTTAGAGTTATTATTTGATTTTGACGGAGTAAATGAAAAGATTTGCTCCGTTGGCCATGAAGCTTTGGCTGCTCTGCGCAGCTCGCGGTACCTTCCAAGATCGAGAGTTGGAGTCTTGGAGATTTGAGAGTTAAGAAATTGATCTGGATCTGCTTTTTTTTTAGAGCTGGATCTGAGAGCTGGATCTGCTTCTTTTTTTTTATCTGGTTCTGGTGTGCTTTGTTCGGCAACGGGCTATACTAAATTAGTAATTTCTGTAGTGCTTTACTGCTTCGGTTATGTCAATATAGCATCTTTTTAAAGTTTTTTTCGGTTATTCGGTTAACCCGAAATGTTAAAAAATAATACCCGTACAAACTAACCGAAAACCGTAATAAAATTCGGATATAACCGAAATGTTAAAAAAACCGAATTATCAGAAAATTTCGGTTAAATTATTTCGGTTTGGTTCGGTTCTTCGGTTATATCCGTTTTTTGCTCAGTCCTACTTGTCACTCGGAATCAGAGAGAAAGAGATGCATCTATGGCCATCAACGAGATTGAGGGATTCATTCAAGCAAGGGTATCTCAAGAAACTCGAATGGAACCTTCACCGGATGAAATCTGAGAAAAACCAATCTTCTGAAAACACTAAGCTCTTGGATCAAGATAATGAACAAGGAGATTCTACTGGTTCTGGCTGTTGGGGCTTCCCTTGTGTTTTGCAGAGATCTTCTGATGATCTTCTCTTGCTGTTACTGCTGTGGAGGTAATTAATCTCTTTAGAATGTATATAACTTTTTTGGCTAATCTTTGTGACAGGCTTAGGTTACTTCACTTATTTTTGGGTCAATATCTTAAATAATTTGTTTATTTCTTTTAATTTTTGTCCAACTTCCTGAATGGATCATCAATTTGCACATAGAGAAATTAAGAAGTTAAGTTCTGTATGGAAGGTTGAATTAAGGATTGTTGGGGGTTTAATCAAGGCCCTAACCAACTTTAATAAATTTGTTGCGGGATTTTATTTTCAAACATTAAGGAACCAGACTTTTATTTGAAGTCTGCAACATTCAGATGTTTTTGGTAACTGTGAGCTTAAAGATTAGAACAAGGAGAATTAAAACTAAACATTCCCCATAGTCTGTCCCAGTTGAGATGCCAGTCACTTAGCTGGGGTACAGGGTTTCAAACACTTACATTTATTATGTAGATTGTAGTTTTAGAAGCCATCCATGAAGGATGATATACATGGAGCATGGCAGTCCCATTTGATCTTTTTTTGGTCATCTACATCCTATCATTAACTTACCATATTTTCTAGCATTGATATTCGGCATAAAAAACTTAGATATGTTGTAGTGAAAAGTTAAAGAAGTGTTTCCCGAAAAATGTTTGATATTTATGTTTTTTGGTTATCTACATGTTTGAGTAGTTTTCTCTTGTGGTTTTATTGCCTTTATTTGTTTGTTTTTCCAATTTTCAGCTTATGTTGTTTATCCTCTGGGCAGAGCTACTTAGTGGAATAAAGAAGGAAAACTGCTCTCATGACTACTGGGGATTTTTTTTAACTAGTACTATGTACAATTTTTCCTACCAATCTTGGATAAAAGAAGTAGTTATTGTATTTATATACAATTTTCTTAAGCAAAGGATCTCAAAGTGCACTAAAATAGATATTTGACCGCCTTAATTGTGAAATGAATATTTGCCATATTTTACGAGGAAGGGACAAAGCAAAAATGTTTTTTTTCCTTGGGGTCGAGGGTGGGCAATGTTCTAAAAGGCAGGAGGTGGGCGGCCGAGGGGAGCCTAGACGGGATTTTTATTTTAAGCCAATTTTAATATTTTATATTACATTTATCCAAATAAAACAATAATATAAAGCAAAATAATTTATAATAAAGATAATAAAATCTTTTGCTTAAAGTTCAAACACATCCATATTATTATTGTCAAAATTCAAACAAAAACATATAATTGTTCAAAGTTCAAACATATTTTTAACGTATTAGTTTTATTTATAAAAAAGATTGCTATTAAAAAATAAAATTTAAAATTTCAAGAATTTAATTCAATATTAAAACTTCAGAAACTAAACATAAATTTAAAAATTATATTGAATTAAACTAAATATTATAAATGTATCATCATTTATATAATTTGAAGTTGGTACAAGTTCAAAAAGTTGCAACTATAATAAAATTATCTATTTTGATTTAATATTGTTCACTTCTTGTTGTGATTTGATATGCTACAACATGTATTATGAATATGGTAAATCATTAGAAATATAAATATATCAAGATCTGATTTGGGTAGTTATTAAATAAAAAAAAAACTCTCCGCCTACACCCCGCCTAATTTTCTGGAGGGATTTTTTTTGCTACCTTGAACCTAGGTGAGGCGCCATGGGGGCCTATAGCGCCTAGGCGAGGCGCCAAGGAGGGGTTTGCGCTTAGGCGGGGCGCCAAGGGGGGCCTAGTGCCTAGGCGGGGATTTTTAGAATACTGGGGGTGGGAGTGTCCACCCCCAATTTTGTGGACACTTTTATACCTTTTTTGTTGAAATAAGCTTTCTTTGTATTGCAGAATGTATGTACCTTTATAGTACACAAGCCGGGGGGGGCAAAGAGATATTCATATAATGATACTTAGAAATTGTGAAGGGTGATATACTAATGGATTTACCCATTTTATCAGAGGGAGTATTTTCTTCTTCTTTTTCCAAGACTTTTATAGGTTTAGAAAAAATTCATATTTTCAGGGTATTCGGGTCCCTATACTAGCTCCATCCTTGTTAGGAGGAATCGATATAATAAAATATTTGTCTTGAATTTGTTGTCTATTTATGACTTAGTGGCATGACTTGTGGCATAATGAAAAGCTTATAGCTGATTGATGCATACAGATTTTACCTGGTATCATATTTGAAAAGACTGGTGCAGGCCACTGATATTATTGCAATCGTTTAGTTTGCATAGAACAAACTAAATAGTTTGTTTTTCCTCTTCAGCTTGTGTTGATCATGAAGAAAACTGATTAGCCGTAGTTTTATGATCTCTTTCGTAATGAATATTGCTTTTGTATAGACAAGATTGTAGAATTTCATCACCAGAAGACGATGTGCTGCAGAGCTTTTGAAACATAATGTAGTGGACTGAAATACTTTTTTACCTTTTAAGGTGTTGATAAAGCTAGATCTAACTGGAAATGTTCCCAGGTCATTTCCTTTTCTATCAGAACTAGCATATATGTTATGCATTTCCATGTGATTGATCTTTTATATAGGACTTAGATAGCACTTGGGCTCCAATGATGTATAGGTTTTCATTTAAATAGAATGTGAAGAATTTCTTGAATCTTGAAGCAGAAGTAGTACATGATTCTGATTACTGTCTCATCCTTGGATGATTGAATGTCTGACAACCCCTTCTGGCTTTGCCCTCTTACTGCAATTATTTTCTTTACTTGACTAAATTGAGTGAATGTATAAGTATTGTTATATTTGACAAAACTAATGATTTCACCCACCGTAGTTGTCACTTTTTATTTATTATCCCATTAAACTATAAAAATAGAAATTACGCTATTGAACTAATAAAAAATTTGAAATTAGACCATTCTGTTAAAATAAGTTAACATCTGTCAAATTGGCTCAAATATTTTTCTACCTAGTATGAAAAAGAAAAGGAAAAATAATGATGTGGCCAATTAGACTGGACAAAAATAAAAATAGACTTGATCTTATCTTTTTTTTTCTTTGGTTTTCTCCTCATTATTTTTACCATCGAGTTCCGACTGTCATCATCAACGACTGAGTTTCGGCTACCATCATCACGAATGACCATCACCAAAATTTTCATATAACTTTACTTTTTCGACCAAATCTGTAGTCAGATTTTGTGATTTTAAAGGAAATCAAGATTTGGAATTCATGGTGAGATTCTGAGGAAAGATGAGGAGTATTTTCATATAAGATGAATTCAAGATCAAATTCTAAGTTAAGGTTTCTTTACGATTATTATGTCACATTTAGGCTCCATCAAATTCAAAAGTAATTTAATGAAAAAAATTTGGGTGTTTTTTTAGGGTTATATCTCGCTTACAGACTTACAGTTGCAAATTGTTTTTTTCTTTAAATTATTTGCCTTTCTACTCTCAAATTTCCTTTTGTTTTTTTAATCTCCTTCAACTGATCCGAGTCATTGGTTAATTAAAGTAAAACCCATTTGGATTCTTCTTCTTCCTCTAGTGTTTACTATTTTCTCTCCTCCTTTCATTATTTTTCTGTCGGTTAAAATGATTGCCCTACAAAACCTCAACACCGGTCACGGCTACAGGTCAAATCATTCGTTGGGCAGAGAGCAGAAGAAATGCATGTGTACAAATCCTTGCCTCTAGGTCAAGATCGAAGACGTAATCGTGCGTTACTGACAGTTCGTTGCATCTGCTTATAGACATGACCTAGTTCTGGAACAATCTTTGTTGAATTACGTGATGGTTATTGGAGGCTTATTGATTCCGCAGAGGTACTGCATTAATTTAAACAAATTTTTTTTGGGCTCTCTGCACCTCGTGGTTCTTTACATTTTTTATCGAACATATATGCTTGTTGTTTAGATAGAAATTATTGATAAAAAAATTAATTTTGTAAAAGTGAATTGATTAATTTAACTAATTAATTTGTTGGGTTAATTGGTAGGGAAAAGTTGCAGATTAAGGTGGTTTAATAAGCTAGATCCGAGGATAAACAGGAGGGCATTCAATAAGAAAAAGATGATTTGGTATTGAGATATGCAAGGAGGTTACTTTTTTCTGGGTTTTCTTATAAAATGGGAACTTGAGTTTTGTTTAACGTGATGAAGAAAGTTAATTCTGTTGCATTTAGTTTAGCTGTCTTTTGGATCCAACCTTACTTGACTCTATTTTAGCTGCTCTCCACTGCGTTAGATCAGAAATTACCACCACATCCTCCTCCTACGCTCTTAGCACCACTGCACAAAGCAAATCCTTCTCCTTCTTCTCCATTTAGGCAAGCAAGTCATCGTCGCCCAGAAGGGGCAGGGGTGGACGACATTTGGTGAAGGAGTAGGACCTTCAAAATACCAACAAATGAGATCACGTGCTTGGGAGGATAACCCTGGTTGGTTTTAAATCACGTAGGATAGTCCATGACTCCATGTCATCTTCCTTTCCTTTTATTTTTCTTTTTTTTTTAACTGCCACGTAGGAAAATACTTGACCTAATTTGACAAAAGTTAACTTATTTTAACAGAATGGTCTAATTTTAATTTTTTAATTAGTACTATATTGGGATAATTTTAATTTTTTATAGTTTAATGGGGGTAATAAATAAAAGTGTCAATTACAATTGTGCAATCATTAGTTTTGCCGTTTATATTTATATCCACTGAATTACAGTCATGGCTGAGCATAACAGCAAAGTCTTGGAACTCAGCTTGAAATGAAGTTTATTTACAAAATATTAGGAATTCACAAGTGAATTAGAATCTGGAGGAAAAATAAAAGAGTAAATTATTAATTTACATTATTGGGGACGCGATAATCTATGTTAGTCTCTTTTGGAAAGGAAACTGATAAATTTATAATAAAAAATAATATTTCACAATAAAATTTTCGCTATAGATCTTACGGTAAAAATTTTGTTGTGAAAATATTAAAAATTATTATAAAAATATTAATTTTTGTAAATAAATAAGAGGTTTAGGATTTTTTATATTTAATACTGAAAGATTCAGAAATTGTTGACCGTCCTCTTATGTATTCATTCACCTGACAAAGGGTCAACCCCGGGTCCATTTAGCATAAAAGTTTATTTTTTTTTAGTAAGTTAGTTAATTGGGTAATAGAATGCTAATACACATAGAATCTCGCCTATGTGTTAATAATTCATTGATCAATTAATTAACTTACTCAAAAATACACTTCATGCTAACCACTTATATCAACCCCCTTACTCCTTAGTTGTCTGTTCTATGAGATTACAGAAGGGCAAATATTTCCAAAATTATCCGAATCAGTGAGGGTAAATATTTCCTAAATTATTTTGGTGTTACACCTTTTCTCCGATATTCCAATTATTTAATTTTAATAATTCCATTAATAATAATCTAAATATGTTAATACATAGCGAATGATACTTGGATCAATTCTACCTAGAATCTATCAAAAAAAATTTTACCATTCAAAGTTTAAAAGAATTTTCTCTTAAAAAAGAAAGAAGTTGTATGCCTTTATTTCGACTTTACTTTATTTCGTCATCCGCTAGTTCAACTAGCAGATACATAAAAAAAATTTAGGTCCAAATTATCCCAAATCCCATATCAAGCCATTTACACCTTTGTTAGTATTTATCCGCTACTTGAACTAGCGGAAAAATAATTAGCCTTTGGATTACCATGTTATCCCAATTATTTTAGATAACGAATATCGTATTGTGACGACCCCAAAATAGGTCTATTCCATCCAACCCATTTTGAGTAGCCAAATACATGGTACGGAAAATAATTACAACTTTATTACAACAATTGTCATGCAAAATACAACAACACATATGTTGTGAGTTTGGATACAAATATATACCAACTGTAGCACGTCACAATGACACCTTACATAAAGGTATAGTCAAAAACTGTTTTAGAAATTAGAATCTTTGGGAAGTGCTCAAGGAAACCTTCGTACATGGGAGGCCATGCTTTTAGGTTATGGTAGATATCATATGACCATAGAATTATCATTGGTTGACCCAATAGACCCCAAAGAAAAATGAGAAGATTACTATCATATTCTTCCCAATGATGAGTCTTCTCTTGACATATCATTATCTCCACTGTCTCTAATTGGGAATTAAACTCCAAACAAACACCAAGATTATATAGGTAGTGCTTATAAATATACTCAGCAAGTGGATGAGCATAACCCTGTCTTATGATGACACGAGGTTGTATGTCATTAGACATCTTGTATGATAGTGACAAAATACCCTTCCAAGTTAAATTCACCTCACCCTCAACATCTATAGACCATCGTTCTATTTCCTTTTTATCCCCCGCTCGACCCAGCTACACTTTTATTACCTGAAAGGAATTGTAAAGCAAAAGGGTGAGCACAACTAGCTCAGTAAAGAATATCATGACTAAAGATAAATAAATTATCAATAGCTTTCAACGGTAATAAATCAGAGATTTAGAACATATGGTTGATGATAAAACTTTTCAACCATAGTTGCAGCGGAACGAACAATCCATTAGAAGAGTAAAATAGACTATAAAGTATATTATCTTCTCCATGTTAAAAAGAACACCAACAATGTTTTATCCCTGTAACATCAATCAACAATTCTTGTCCACAATCACATGTATAACTCATAATCGTAATTGTTCTAAATTCCTTTTCTCATCACGGACAAAGATAATTTTCATCACCTGAAACATCAAAGATTATGGTTATACCAAATCACAGTTTATGTTCATAATCCTACTAATAAATTTATCTTTGCACTACGGCCAAAGATATTCATCAACAAGTCATCTTTGCACTACAGGCCAAAGATATTCATCAGAAATCATTCATCTTTGCACTACAGGCCAAAGATATTCAGTTATATCATCATTTAGGACTGAGGATGATGAAAAATATTTTAAAGAAAACGAATCCAGTGAAATAAAAGAATAAATATTAAGGATTCGTACTTTAAACAATTCTCGTTCAAAAATACTTCATAAATAACCAGAGTGGAGTAAAATTCAAGAATAAAGACCAAAACATAGATCCAATCAAAGATTGTATCCAGAATAGATATTTTGGACAAAAAGAAAAATTTTTATTTTTTTCGGTGAATAATGTCGTATTCGTGAATAGTGTCGTATACGTGAATAGTAACTCCGACACTAAAAGATAGAAATTTCACAAAAAAAAATCATCACGTTTCGTGAATAGTACTCGTGAATAGTAACTTGTGAATAGTAACTCATGAATAGTAAACCCGACATGAAAAAGTTTCAAAATCCACATACAAACGATTTTATGTAGAAAATTCAATTCTATACAACTTTGCAGAAGAAAGTTTTTCCAAATTCGAAACAGAAATTGACCAAAATCCACATATAGACGATTTTACAGGCTATAATCAAATTTCAGTCAATAAATGAGGTATACCGACATGTTTAACATGTTTTAAACAACTTTTGCAGCAAAAATACTTTTCCTCCTCATATACGCATATATCCCACATTCATTGTAAAAATATCACCATTATATTATTAAAATATAATAATAAATTATTTTATCAGAAAAGATAAAATATCGATTTTCAACAATTGTCACTTTAAAACTTTTCTCCATCTATATATCCACATAAAATGAATATTTTTCTCATCATATAAATCAATAATTAATTATTCACAAATAATATTACAGAATCACAATAATGGCAATCAGTCAGTTCTTAAAAAAGAGGGCTTTCCAATAAGGATTTCTACTTACTGGCGCGCAATTAGGTGACTAAATCTCTCCTTAGACAGAATTTTCTAGACATTGCCAATAATGTTATCTAATAATATTATTCAGATAATATTAATTATTGATTCGATAATGGAAAATACTGTGTAGTGACAATTATTAAAACAACAGTAATATAAAATATCAATGCAGCAATTATTGAATCAATAAAATATAATACTGAACAGTAATTACTGTAACAATTATTGAGTAGTGCCTTCTTACGTAAGAATCAATAATTCAAAAATATTGTGCAATACCGTGTGCTACTGTGCAATACCGTGTGCTACTGTGCAATAACGCGTATTACTTTACTTTACCCATCGGGTATTCCAACAATGTTAATGGTAACGATTACGCCGTTATTTATAAAAACTTTAATTTGTTATTTTCTTCATCCGACAGTTATTCTGTTATGGGCCCACAAAAGGCTGCGCCGTCGTACGAATATTCCCTGACAGAAAAAATATTCCACGACCAAACGAATATTCCCCAACAACAATGAGTATTTTATAACCACTTGCTTATTTTGAAAAAAAATTCATATATCACCCTTAACTTTAACCTTTTATCAATTTAACCATTTACTGAATTGTAATTATAAGAAAAATTGAATATTTTTATTTCATAAAATTCGGGGTCTTACAATCTCCTATCCTTATGAAATTTCGTCTCCGAAATTTACGTACCTGGTATTTCAAATAGTTGAGAATACCTTGCTTTCATTTTAGATTCTATCTCCCGGGTCATCATGATTTCTCCATTGCTCATCTCCCGTGATAACTTCATTTGGGTTCCTCATTTGTTGGGAAGTCATGACAACCGCTATCCCTCGAACTACTCGGCTTTGACTTGTCTGGGGCAACATTTGGCGTCATCACTACCGTTGAAACATACTTTTCTATAGGGCATATTCCTCCCTCAACTGCCTCTTCGTACTCCTTATTCATGATTTGAATCATCAATCTTCGATCCATATCAAATTCAGGTTGACCGCTCAGTAAAGGGTAATTCAAATCTCGATATTGAGTTCTCCCAATTTCTTTCCAAAAAGAGAAATTCATATCATCTATTTTAGCATTCTTAGATCGGACATCTCTTTCCACAATATCCACGTGTCGTGTGACTTTTACCCATGCATCACTCATTCTTACTCGTTCAATTTTTTCTTCTTTCAGCTCAGATTCCATCTTTATCATCTTACACTCTGCCAAAGAATGTTTCTGTTCAAGCATCACATATCGGGTAACACAAGCTTGAATTGTTTCATCCTTTTGCTCCACCACTACTAGAATACTGGGCAACTGAAACCAATTTTTAGAGACGGACTAAGTTCCGTCTCCAATTCTAATAATTTGAGACGGACTTAGAAACCGAAATTTTGCTATGTCTCGACATGATTTGGAAGTAAAAAATCGAGACGGATTCTGAAACCACAAACATCGTCTCAAATTTTAGAAACGGGATTAGAGACAGATTTAACCGTCTCAAAAAGTAAGTATTTTTTAGAAAATTATAAACTCATTTTTGAAACAGATTTGAGACCAATTATGCTCGTTTCAGATTAATAATTAAAAAAAGAAATAAATATTTATGTTTGAAACGGATTAGAGACCGAAATGTCCGTCTCTGAATTTTATTTTCCCTCCAAACATTAGTCTCCAATTCAATCCTTATTGTTAGAGAAGGATTCGAGACAGATATAGTCCGTCTCAATAATTTAGTTTCCCACCAAAAATTCCCTCCAACTATTTCAACAAAAAAAAGAACACTACTACAAAATACTAAATAGACAACATTTAAACTACAACATTTTTTATAAAAATGTTGTGGTATTTTTTCTACAACGTTTTTAAAATAAACGTTGTATATATATATATATATATGCAAAAACGTTATCTATTTAAAAGAGCATTTTTTTGGTTTTAACTAATAACGTTTTTTTTAAAACGTTATCTATTAAAAAAACACTGAGCTTTGAACAATTAAAATTAAAAATTAAAAGACGTATCTCGCACATTCTCTGCTCTCCCAAGTCCCAATCTCTCTACACCCTCCCCTATCTCTCAGACTCTCACTCATCTTCACATCACAGATCTCACTCATATTCAGAGTGTATTCCCTCATTTCGACCCCTCACAACGACAGATCTCGCGCATTCTTGACCCGAATCTGTTTTTTCAAAACTGCAAATCGTGTGGAACGAAGTCGTGTCACAATCCTCCACCACAGAAGACGACGAATCGCAATCGCTATGAAAATCATCTACTTGAATCGGCGGTTTGAACCTATGCTGGGGTTTGATCCGCTGAGGCACCGGTGGATTCGACGCCCTGGGCCTACATGAGGACTCGACGGTGCTGCTCAGGCTGCTCGACGTCGGTCGGGAAATGTAAAATGGTTGGACAAAATTGTTGTCGCCGCCATGGGGACTATCCTGAAAAGGGAGGGGCGATAACAGAAAATTGGTTTTAGCCTTGGGAGCGCGGAGGGATCGTGCGGCGGCGTCATAGGCGCGAGCGAGTTTGAAGCCTTAGGGTTTGTTGTGGTAAATGGGTTTTTAAAATTAGGGTTTCTTTTTGAAGGATGAAGCTTGGGGTGTTGGGAAGCTGAGATACAAGAGGTTAGTCAATTTGATTGGGTATTGTTGTGATGGTGACGAGAGGCTGCTTGTTGCTGGGTACATGCCCAATGACACCCTTGCTAAACATTTATTTTCACTGTATGGATTTAATTAATTGTGCTTTTTGATTCATTTGGGGCAATTATGGGTTTTAAGTTGAAATTATGTTGACTGAATTTTATTTGGTTCTAACCAAACTAACTAATGACATATTAGAGCCTTCTGAGCTAAATATTTGCCAATTTGATGTGTTTGTTTTGATTCTTATTTTAAGTTAATTCACCATGGGCAACTTGTTTACCTTTTTGCATCTTTCAGTGTTATAGGTGTTGTGGGTGTGTTTACTTCATACTAAAATCATGTTCATATTTCCATTATAGTATTAAATTTGTTTGCTTAAAACTCATATTTTTTCTGTGCTTGCTTACAAATGCTCTAATCTTTCCTCTGCAGGTTGTAATTGAGTTCCCATATGTGCTAGGCGCTCCATTAATTGAGTTCCCACTTGTTTACTGGATTTTTTTGGGTAATATAGTATGCTTTAAATAGTCGATTCTATAAAATAATTTAAATGTAAAAGCTTCAGTTTTTGTGCTTCTTTGTTTATCCTGAACTGAGCTTTTCTAGCCTTGTCCTGATTTTCTTGTCTTGCATTCCATATCAGGGTTCACACTGGTGTAGTCTCCTTCAGGCAGACTCTCAAGTGGTTTCACAGGCCCTTCAGAGCTGATGATTGGATATTATTTGTGGTTATGGACTAGAAAGCAACCTATCTTTTCTTGTTTTTGTTCTTCCTTCATCCGCTGCTGATTAATGGTCCAGTATACTTATTTGTTCACACATGTTATGCTTGCAGATTTCCAAAGAACATGGTGGTATCACGAGATTCATACAAGTTTCATCCTTAGGAGCATCTTCATCATCACCATCCAGAATGGTTAGTGCTAAAGTTGCTGCTGAGGAAGCTCTTTTACGTGAATTACCTGAGGTGAATGTATTTTTTGCATTTAAACTATTATTTACCCTTTTCCGTATTGATATGATCCGATTGTTCTGATCTTGTTGATCTTTAGAATACCTGTCACACCTATGTATTATAGATGTGAACTACTAATATATACATGTTTTATGCTCTAGGTGTGTGGCTTAGCCCTCTGCTTTCTTAATTTTTAAGCTGAATATAATAATTTATGATTACAATGACGTATATGTGATCTTTTGTCAGTTCAATAATAATAATCGTAGAAACAAGCAAGCAGCTTAGCTTTATTTAAATTTACAGCTCCTACATATTTTGAGTTCTTCTTGCCCAATTCAGAATGTATCGAGTTAAATTGGTGATCTCTAGCTTTATTACTTGGGACATGGGAAGTGTTTTTTTTGGTTGAAAAATCTTAAATACCGAAATGACTGCGATTGACTCTCATATGCTACATCCAAGTTATAGTTCCATTCTCTTCTTGTTTTGGTAACTGAATTTATTTTTGGCCAGTTCTTGTTATTCATACCATTTAAAGTTTTATAATTTTATCCTTGTCACTGTTGTCTATGTCAGAAACTTGGTGAGGGAAGTTGTATAATATTACAAAAACATGAATATTTTAGCAGCTTTCGTGGTATTGTAATATTTAATTCTTTTGTCTTTTTATTGTAGTTTCATTGAAGTTTTAATGTATAGTCACATCAACATAGTAGTTTGGTTTCTTGGAAAAAGATGGGATATTTTGTTGTCAATAGTCTTGGATGACAGCTTTATCGAGTATTCTGATAAACTCTTAGCCTCTTAGGTGATAAACCGTTAACAACTACGTATTGAGTTGGTGTCTCTTAGTAAATCTCTAGTAAAAGTTGATTTGCTTGTATGATGAAGCACACATCTTTTCTTCACATTCACATTTGGATGGGTGATATTGGTGTTCTAAAGTAAAGTTGTTGATAAAATATATTTGCCTCCAGGCCACAATAATGAAACTTGCTGTGATGGTTGGTACAGAAGATAGGATTCTAAACCCGTGGGCTCATTATGTGAAAAAACATGGCTTTCTCCCACTTTTTGGTGATGGATCTACCAAGTACTATTCCAACTAAAACCTTGTTGATTTCTAAAATACTATTGGAAAATGTGAATTATACTCCAAACGTTTTTTTAGATTTGGTTCTTAACAGTGTGTTTGCAGAATTTAACCCGTGTATGTTGTTGATGTTGCTTCTGCCGTTGTTGCGACCTTGAAAGATGATGGCACCAGTATGAGAAAAGTTTATGAACTGAGTGGGCCAGAAATTTATAACATGCGTCAGTTGGTAACTTCTCTTCTTATTTTCTTTTTTATTTTCATTCTGTTTTTTCAGCTGGTATCAGATTTCCACTGAACTCAAAGTGTGATGCAGGCAGAGCTTATGTGATCGGATCATGATTATTATTCAATTTCTTTTATGCATCCAGTGCTGGAACTGTAGGGCTTCGGCACAGAAACGCAAAGCGGAAATTAAAATTTTAAAGCAATTTCCGAAACCCTAAAACAGGATCCATGCGAAAATCAATTAATTCAGAGGGTAGAAATTTTACCGATTAGATTTGCTAGAACCGATCCGGTCGAATCTCCAACGCAATTCAAGCGGACTGCGTCTCTACGGTATCCACACGAACGCTCTGCACGAATGGTCCTACGATCTGCAGAAAAGGGAGTATGGTACTAGCCACCAAGGATGGATTTTCAGAACTTTTCTCTCTAGCTTCTCTCTCAAGAGCGGCTAGGGTTTTGTTATGAAATGAGATAATCATCCAAAGTGGAGGCTACATATCATATATATAGCAAAATAAAAACCACTATTCAAAACCCTAATTTATAAAATCCGAATTTATATATATATATATCTTAATTAAGTCTTACTTAATTAATATACCTATATATATAAATTATCCTATTAATTTAAATTCGTAATTTAAATACTATCAATCATATTGATATATTTAAATCCTTTAAATTAATTCCCTTTTAATAACGTTCTATGTGTGTAACCCTATAGGTTATTATTACGTTGGCAATAATTTTAAAATCATATTATAAAATTATAAACAGTGAGCGGCATCTAGTAATGCATCACTGCTACCCAAGTAATAATAAGATCGATGATTCAATGCAACCTTTTGTGACCAATGTTTCAATGCAATTTAATCCTTTTAACCTTAATATCCTAGATTAAACTCGAGTCATGGAATGTGTCATACTCTTCATAATTTAATCTGAGTTTTCTTGATCAATGAGTAAACTATATGAAACAAATCACTATTTGAGCATGGCCATGCATTTCATAGTCCTACTCAATCAAGAGGCCTATGGATATCACCCATAATATATAGGATGGTTAAATTCCATCTAGATCACTCATATTTCTCACATGATTAATGATGAACCCAATAATCACCTTTATAGTCTACCCGATTAAAGGTGACATTTGATGATATCAAAGTACATAAATTCTCGTGTAGTAATATAGCGATTTCAGGTCGGAGGACCATTACATCATTGTCACTATGAGAATTGCTAATGACACTTCGCATAATGCTCCATATAGAATTCTCATGGTGGGTCTGTCCAGTACATCGTTCTCTAACATGTACCTATGCATTGACTTAATATCTCATATATTTATGACCAATGAGATTTGGTCATCAGTCAATCCACATACTAGTCTCAATGCATCATTGTTGTCCCATCAACAATGATACTCGACTAGGGACATTTAAGAACACTGATACTAATGGTAATATATAATCTCATGTTCAAGTCACATACTTGAAACTATATAATTTGTATCACTATTCTAAGGAATTTTATTATGTTAACAATTATATTACGCAGTAAATAAAACCATAATAAAATCATGTATTTATTCAATCAAATATAATATCAAAACGTTAAACAATTATATCAAATAATTGGCCTCTAGGGCATAAACTCTAACAGGAACTGCAAGAAAGGTGTCAACAACAGGCTGAAGGCTTGGAGTACAAAGCTAGTCGAAGTGGCAATTTAGCAACTGTTGAAGTATACATTGATGGCATCATGAATGGGAATGGTACAAAAATTAGCTTGAACTTTGAGTATTTCTCTTTCCTATTTTTGCTTTATTGGTTAGGTGTGGCTATATTTTAGTTTGAATTTTGAGTATAACTGCAGTTCTGTTGCTGCAGTATACGACACTTCAGTGCTCATGGATAGTTTGGTATAGATTTTGTGGATGTAGTAATTTGAAACTATAAACAAATGGTATTATTGGGATGTATTTTGAATGGTTGATACATTTTGGTTTTAAATTTAAATGAGAATTTAGACCTTTTAGCTATATATCATGACATTTGTATATTGCAGGTGCATTGGTAATGTAGGTGAATTATAATTTTTTTTAAATCTACAACATTTTAAAAACGTTTTTTAAATGTGCCTAAAAGTTGTCTGATATACTAAACAACGTTTTGATTCAACACTAATAAATAGTTGTTGCCTATTTTGAGACGAATTTGAAACGGCTTTTTTCGTCTCAACATACGTGAACTAAAATAAAGCGCCAAATCTGCCCACCAAATCTGAAACCGACAAAATCGGTTTCAAAATTCAGCTCCCAATGGGTTAGATTTGAGACGGATTTGAAACGGACTATGTCCGTCTCAGATAGTTTGAGACGGATTTGAGATGACAATTTTCCGTATCTAATTTTCTGTTTTGAGACGTATTTTGAGACGGCCATAATTAGCGACCAACTGACACGGCCCATATCTGTCTCAAAATCCGTCTCAAAATCGATTTTGAGACGAATTTTGCTGTATTTGAGACAGATTTTGTCCGTCTCAGATGCCCAGATTTTTGGTTATGCACGACACCCTGTCGTTCTTCAGCCTGCTCTTCTAACTCATGAATACGATTTTAAAATTCTACATTTTGATCATATAATACCTCTAATAAACTCTCCTCAGGTACCTCTTCTTCCTCTTCTGCCTCACTCTCAGTTGTTACCTCTGCGATTATCTCAGGTGCAACTATTAATTTTTCACTCACCACATGGATATATCTAATTCCTTCTTCGTCTGACATCACATTATCATGGTTAGTGATTAGAGGTATCCCCACAGTCTCATTCACTCCATTGTTAGCATTCTCAGCTGCCATTCTCAAATACTGCCATAAAACAATGGTTAATTAAACAAATTAACATATCACATAATATCCATATATTATGACCGACCAATAATTAAGCTTTGGTAGGACACACTAGCGAAGGATTTACTCATCTCTCCCCTCCTAGTTCTAATCCCGATCTCCGGCAGAGATTATATCCCTAAGCTCTGATACCAACTGAGACGACCCCAAAATAGGTCCATTCCATCCAACCCATTCTGAGTCGCCAAATACATGGTACGGAAAATAAGTACAACTTTATTACAACAATTGTCGTGCAAAATACAACAACACATGCTGTGAGTTTGGATACAAATATATACCAACTGTAGCACGTCACAATGACACCTTACATAAAGGTATAGTCAAAAACTGTTTTAGAAATTAGAATTTTTGGGAAGTGCTCAAGGAAACCTTCGTACATGGGAGGACATACTTTTAGGTTATGGTAGATATCATATGGTCACAGAATTATCCTTGATTGACCCAATAGACCCCAAAGAAAAATGAGAAGATTATTATCATATTCTTCCCAATGATGAGTCTTCTCTTGACATATCATTATCTCCACTGTCTCTAATTGGGAATTAAACTCCAAACAAACACCAAGATTATATAGGTAGTGCTTGTAAATATACTCAGCAAGTGGATGAGCACAACCCTGTCTTATGATGACACGAGATTGTATGTCATTAGACATCTTGTATGATAGTGACAAAATACCATTCCAAGTGAAATTCACCTCACCCTCAACATCTATAGACCATCGTTATATTTCCTTCTTATCCCCCGCTCGACGCAGCCGCACTTTTATTACCTGAAAAGAATTTTAAAGCAAAAGGGTGAGCACAACTAGCTCAGTAAAGAATATCATGACTAAAGATAAATAAATTATCAATATCTTTCAACGGTAATAAATCAGAGATTTAGAACATATGGTTGATGTTAAAACTTTTCAACCATAGTTGCAGCGGAACGAGCAATCCATTAGAAGAGTAAAATAGACTATAAAGTATATTATCTTCTCCATGTTAAAAAGTACACCAACAATATTTTATCCCTATAACATCAATCAACAATTCTTGTCCACAATCACATGTATAACTCATAATCGTAATTGTTGTTCTAAATTCCTTTTTTCATCACGGACAAAGATAATTTTCATCACCTGAAACATCAAAGATTATGGTTATACCAAATCACAGTTTATGTTCATAATCCTACTAATAAATTTATCTTTGCACTACGGCCAAAGATATTCATCAACAAGTCATCTTTGCACTATAGGCCAAAGATATTCATCAACAAGTCATCTTTGCACTACAGGCCAAAGATATTCATCAGAAATCATTCATCTTTGCACTACAGGCCAAAGATATTTAGTTATATCATCATTTAGGACTGAGGATGATGAAAAATATTTTAAAGAAAATGAATCCAGTGAAACAAAAGAACAAATATTAAGGATTCGTACTTTAAACAATTCTCGTTCAAAAATACTTCATAAATAACCAGAGTGGAGTAAAATTCAAGAATAAAGACCAAAACATAGATCCAATCAAAGATTGTATCCAAAATAGATATTTTGGACAAAAATAAGAAATTTTATTTTTTCGGTGAATAGTGCCGTATTCGTGAATAGTGTCGTATACGTGAATAATAACTCCGACACTAAAAGATAGAAATTTCATAAAAAACATCATCACGTTTCATGAATAGTACTCGTGAATAGTAACTCGTGAATAGTAACTCGTGAATATTAACTTACGAATAGTAACTCATGAATAGTAATTCCGACATAAAAAAGTTCCAAACTTGATAAAAAAAAATTAACCAACATTCTGGCATAATGATATTGAAGAAATAATATCATTTTAGAAGAAAATAACATCCCTTACCTCAGAAAAAATAGTACTTCTGACTGAAATACTGGATATAGTCCTAAAAGAACTTGCACCGTATAGTAATACTCGAAGTACTAAAATACTCACAAAATACGCTCGATATTATAGAGAGAGAAAGAGAGAGAAAGAGAGAGGAATCTGTAGTTTCTGGGGTGATTTTCAATTCTAACCTAAGCACCCTATTTATAGGAAAATGCTTAGAACACCAAAATAAAAAATTTAATAAATTAATAATATTATTTTTTTCAAATTTTCTACGCCCACTAATTTGGTCCAAGACATCAGCCACCATGTGAGAAAACATTAAAAACGTTTTTCTTAATTTAAATAATTAAAACTTCTAAAAATTAATTATTTCGGAACTATGGAATTTCAATAATTCATAATAAATAGCCCTTTTATTAGAAAATTCGAATCTCGCGAATTTATGTAGGAAATTCAATTTTCTACAACTTTGCAGAAGAAAGTTTTTCCAAATTCGAAATAGAAATTGACCAAAATCCACATACGGTCGATTTTACAGGCTATAATCAAATTTCAGTCAAGAAATGAGGTATACCGACATGTTTAACATGTTTTAAATAACTTTTGCAACAAAAATACTCTTCCTCCTCATATACTCATATATCCCACATTCATTATAAAAATATCACCATTATATTATTAAAATATAATAATAAATTATTTTATCAGAAAAGATAAAATATCGATTTTCAACAATTGTCACTTTAAAAATTTTCTCCATATATATCCACATAAAATAAATATTTTTCTCATCATATAAATCAATAATTAATTATTCACAAATAATATTACAGAATCACAATAATGGCAACCAGTTAGTTCTCAGGAAAGAGGGAGCCTTCTAATAAGGATTTCTCCTTACTGGCGCGCAATTAGGTGACCAAACCTCTTCTTAGACAGAACTTTTTAGACATTGCCAATAATGTTATCTAATAATATTATTCAGATAATATGAATTATTGCTTCGATAATGAAAAATACTGTGTAGTGACAATTATTAAAACAACAATAATATAAAATATCAACGCATCAATTATTGAATCAATAAAATATAATACTGAACAGTAATTACTGTAACAATTATTGAGTAGTGCCTTCTTACGTAAGAATCAATAATTCAAAAATACTGTGCAACAAAGCGTATTACTTTACTTTACCCATCGGGTATTCCAACAGTGTTAACGGTAACGATTACGCCGTTATTTATAAAAACTTTAATTTGTTATTTTCTTCATTCGACAGTTATTCTGTTATGGGCCCACAAAAGGCTGCTCCTTCGTACGAATATTTCCCGACAGAAAGAATATTTCACGACCAAACGAATATTCCCCGACAACAATGAGTATTTTATAACCACTTGCTTATTTTGAAAAAAATTCATATATCACCCTTAACTTAAACCTTTTATCAATTTAACCATTTACTGACTTGTAATTATAAGAAAAATTGAATACTTTTATTTCATAAAATTCGGGGTTTTACACGTATAATCGAATCAAGGGCAAAAAAGGCAATTTTCAATTAAGGTTTCGCGCGATTTCATTCGAATTGGGGTAAGGTCTGTGCACTCGTGTAATCGAATTGGAGCAAAAATCCTCCTGCGATTTTCAAATAGGATTTCTTAATTATCGAATTTGTGTTCTAAATCAACCTAATCTATTTGCCATTAACTTATCGAATAAATGCAGATATATGCTATGAATCATTTCTTTATATATATATATATATATATATACACACACACACACACACACACACACATACGATCCGGATCTTAACCTCACCCCTTATCTAACATACCTTGTTCAACCCCCTTTAGCGATGGACCGGGCGACGATTCGGTCCGTCGCTATATGTTCGATCCGTCACTATATGTTATCCGTCGCTATATATTGTCCGTCGTTAAAAACTAAGATGACGGTTCTATATATAGCGACAGACCGAATCGTCTTCCAGTCTGTCACTAAAGGAAGGTGAGCAAGGTATGTTAAATAAGAGGTGAACTTAAAATTCAGACCGTATATATATAAATATTAGTAACAAAATTCAGGATCCATTTACCATGAAGTAATAAGTTGGTCAATTAATTAATATTATGCAGAGAAAGAGATCACCTTCCACCTAGGTGTCGATATTAATCGATTCATCAAAATTAATTTAATACAAACTGTGCCCAAAATTCAGGATAAAAACTGATGGAGTACCAACCAAGCTATCAATATCATTATCAAATACTCCATCTGTTCTAAATTATCTGCTGTTTTAGCAAAAAAAATTATCCCACCATATCTGTTTTTTTTAAGATTTCAATGCATTTTTTCATTTATTTTTCAAATTTATCCCTTTATCCTAATTGTTGATAATCATTACTCTCATTAATGTCTCTCCTCTTTTTTAAACATCCACATTCATGCCTCTCTCTCTTCAATTAATAATTGTTTTTCTTTATCTCTCTTCAATTAATGTACTGCTTTCTCTCTCTCTTCAATGTTTCTCTCCAATTAATTAGCTGCTTTTTCTTTCTCTTCAATTAATAAAAAAGTCAGCACAAATGGTAATTTAATATTTTTATCATATATTGATATCTGTGTGAAACTTTATAACAACAGATAATTTGGGACGAAGGAATTATTCAATTCTACTAAAAATGAGAATCAATCCCAATAAATGAAAAGTGAGAAATCCAACGACCAGCTGATGTATTCAATAACTGTCCCCAAGACACTCTTTCGCCCTTCCACTTATTTATCCCTTTCATCAGTCTTTCCGTTTCGTTATAACCAGCGCCTCCCTCTCCACGGCGGCAGCAAAAAATGGTGCACCCAGTGGCTGAGGCAAACGAAAAGAGCCCTTTCGGCTCGCTCACGGCTGAAGAATTCTACTCCCGCCATTCAGTCAGTCACTCCTCCGACTACGTCACCAATCCGAGGGGACTCAAGCTTTTCACCCAGTGGTGGGCCCCACTCCAACCAACAGACGTCATTGGGATCGTCGCCGTCGTGCACGGCTTCACCGGAGAGTCCAGCTGGTTCATCCAGCTCACTGCCGTTCACTTCGCTAAAGCCGGGTTCGCCGTCTGCGCCATCGACCACCAGGGCCACGGATTTTCTGATGGCCTCGTCGCCCACATCCCCGACATCAATCCCGTCGTGGACGACTGCATCTCGTTCTTCGACTCCTTTCGTGCGCGATACGCGCCGTCGCTACCGTCGTTTCTGTACTCGGAATCGCTCGGCGGAGCCATCGCGCTCTTAATCACTCTCCGGCGCGGCGGTGGACGGCCGTTCAACGGCGTCGTTTTGAACGGGGCCATGTGCGGGATCAGCGAAAAATTCAAGCCACCGTGGCCGCTGGAGCACTTTTTATCCGTAGTGGCGGCTCTGGTTCCCACATGGCAAGTAATACCCACGCGCGGCTCGATTCCCGATATGTCGTTCAAGGTGGATTGGAAGCGGAAACTGGCAATTGCGAGCCCCAGACGCACAATGGCAAGACCACGCGCCGCGACCGCCCAAGAACTGATGAGGGTCTGCCGAGAGCTACAGGGGAGGTTTGAGGAAGTGGACACGCCGTTGCTCATCGTTCACGGCGGTAGCGACCTCGTCTGCGACCTGGCATGTGTGGAGGAATTGCATCGACGCGCCGCCAGTAAGGATAAGACAATCAAAATTTATCCGGGAATGTTGCACCAGTTGATTGGAGAGGCGGATGAAGATGTGGAGCTTGTGTTTGGGGATATTGTGGAGTGGCTGGGAACTAGAGCTGCACGCGCTGGCGGAGTTTCTTAAGTTGGTAATTAAATGGAAATACATTTTACTCCGGTCTCCGGTCGAGGATGGGAAGCACGGGGAACACTAATAATGCAGACCAAAAAATTAGGTAGGAGAACATAATTGTGGGTGGCATTAAATTTATGTTGCAAAGTCTAGTACTAGTAGTTATTGAATTGGAATATTTTATGTATGTTACATATTTCATGATTATGTAAATTTTATTTTGTTTAATTGAGAAATTTTTGTTAAAGTTTTATACAAGTATAACACTATTTTCACATATATTTTTGATATTTTTACATATTATATACTTATGTGAGGAAGTATTATGTAAAAATATCAAAAATACAAATAAAAATATCAATTCCCTTTAAATAATTATAGTTTCACAAGTGAAAATTATATATTTTACTTTTCACATGAATGTGATTTATTATTTATATAAGGAGGTTTTTGTGAAACATCATATTGTAAAAATAAATTTAAGAAATGATATTTTCAAAAGTGAAAACATTAGTAGACTTTATTTATTATTCATGCGAGAATGACATTATAAATTAATATTTTATGTATAAAAAATATCAGTTCTTTCAATAATGTGTAAAATGCAATTTATTATATGTGATTTATATTATATATATATATATATATGTATGTATATATGTTTTTTATTTCTTCACTTGTGATTAAAAAGCTGTCATGTAATACTTGTGATTTAAAAAATTATAGAATTTTCTTTTACATCTAATTTAAGGATAAGTTCAGTTCAGTTTCCCTACCAAGTGAATGACTTGTTTGATTGTTAGATCTTTTGTGCAAAGTAATAAAATACTCTTTTTTTAGATTGTTTTTACCTCACAACCCCTTCATTTAATATATATATTTATATATGTATATATATAGGTAGGTTAGTTAAAAGACCAATTTTTAGCGATAAACTTGCGTTAAACTTCTCTGTTTGTATTATTGTATTAGATTTTTTTTTAAAAAAATAGAGTTAAAAAAAACAAAAAAATAAAAAAAATTAAAAATTTTATTCGACTTTTTATGGATTAATTTATTCTAATAAATGTCTGTGGAGTTAAAAATTCATGAGTAAGATTAAAAGATTTATAACTCTTGAACTTTTGATTTGATACAAAATCTTAGTTCGAAACACCATCTGGATTAAATTAATTTCACAAGCATTTGTGCACTTCACGTTTGCACTAATTCTTAGTTGTGAGGTATAAATTTTGATTCGAGTAATTTTAATAAAAAATTGATTTTTTTTGAAAAAAGTTGAAAAAAATAAATAAATAACTGTTTCAATGTTCATTGAACGAAATAATTGGGTATCCAAGCCTCATGAAGCATCGATATTCACGCTGAATAATGTGATAGATAAAAGCAGCTTGACTAGTCTAATTTTGTGGTCTTTGTTACTCGAGTTAATAAGCCCTTAGGGGTGTCTCTATTCCTAGTGTCCTAAAGCCAACTGGTTTGGGAGTCATTGGTCCAACACTCGCTACATGAGTAATTTTGAAAAATCTAAAAAATGAGACATTGCATTAGTCAAGAAAAAATATAAAAAAAACGAAAATTCAATTTACTTATTTTCATGGTAAAAATCTATACTAAGAGTTACATCATATACACATGCATGTATCACATGAAATTAATTCTATGAAGGATGTGACGCCCCCAAAATAGGTATACAATACCCATTCTGAGTCGCCAAATACATGGTACAGAAAATAAACTACAACTTCAATAATACAATTGCCGTGCAAAATATGACAACACATACCGTGTGTTTAAATACAAATATTATCTTCTAGACAATATCCACACCCAAATAAGTTCTCATTACAATTATTCATACACTATTTTACAAAAATAATGAGGACTGCTAAATATCTTTCTAGAACCATCACTCCATACCCCGACTAGATCCTGCTATGTTCTCACCTCCTGAGAAAAAAAATGGAACAAAAAGAAAAAGGGTGAGCTCAACTAGCCCAGTAAAGAATATTATGACTAAGATAATATACAACAAATTATCATTAGTTTTCAACAAGAAAAAATCTGATAGAATATAATAGACAACAAGTTTTAGATCAACAAATGCAGCGAAAACAACAATCCATTAGAAGAGTCACGTAGAGAATGAATTCTACTATCTTCTAAGATTTAAAAGTCCATCATCAATATTTTATCCCTGTAACATCAATCAATATACATCTTTAATCAAATATTCATCTTTGCACTACAGGCCAAAGATATTTATTTATATCACCAGTCGGTCATGTTCATCTCAACACCTGTTCATCTTTGCACTACGGGCCAAAGATAATCATCAGTTAATCATTCATCTTTGCACTACAGGCCAAAGATATTCAGTAATATCATCATTTAAGAATGCGGATGATGAAAAATATTTTAAAGAAAACGAATCCAGTGAGACAGAAGGACAAATATTAGAGATTCGTATAACAGTTTATACAAGATCAATAATACTTCATAATAACCAATTGTGAAACAGAATTCAAAAATAAAGATCAAAACATGGATACAATCAAAGATAGTAACCATAATAGACATCTTGGACAAAAAAGAAAATTTTTATTTTTTGACGAATAGTGCCGTATTCGTGAATATTGTCGTATACGTGAATAGTGCCGTATACGTGAATAGTAACTCCGACACAAAAGTTCCAAATTTGATTAAAAAGTTCAAACCAATATTTCGGCATAATGATATTGAAGAAAATAATATCATTTAAAAAGAAAATAACATTTCTTACCTCAAAATAATCGTACTTCTGACTGAATTTCGGATATAGTGCTAACATAATTTGCACCGAATAACAACTCTCAAAGTATCAAAATACTCATAAAAATACACTCGATAATCTAAAGAGAAAGAAAACTTGTTTCTGATGTGATTTTCAATTCTAACCTAAGCGTCTATTTATAGAAAAATGCTAGAACGCCATAGGAGACTAAAATAATAAAATAATATTATTTATATTCTCATTTTCTACGCATGCATTAATTGAACAAGCTAGCAACCATCTTTGACAAAAAAAATCAGCAGCCCATGTGTATTCAACACCAACCAAAAATGGGTCCCACCCAATTTTAATAAAAATTATTTTATTTTCTGAAACTTCAATAATTCATAAAAAAATAGCTCGTTTATCAGAAAAATACGAATTTTATGTCCATTCCACACGAAATCGAATTCTCTACAACTTTGTAGCTTTGATTTTTTCCAAATTCCAACTAGAGAATATCCGAAATCCACAAACGGATGATTTTAATACCTCCACTCTGACAATATACTGACAAAACACCTCAGCATTAATTCCTTCATTAATAACCACATAAAATAAATAAATCCATCATTTATATTCACCTCAAGTAAATATTTTCTTATCATATAAATCAATAATTAATTATTCACAAATAATATTATAGAATCACAATTATGACAACCAGGCCGTTCCCAAGAAAGAGGGGGCTTTCCAATAAGAATTTTTCCTTACTGGCGCGCAATTATGTGGCCAAACCTCTCCTTGACAGAACTTTCTAGACATTTCCAATAATGTCATCTAATAATATTATTCAAATAATATGAATTATTGATCTGATAATGAGAAATACTGTGCAGTGACAATTATTGAAACAACAATAATATAAAATATCAACACAACAATTATTGAATCAATAAAATAAAATATTGAACAGTAATTACTGTAACAATTATTGAGTAGTGCCTTCTTACGTAAGAATCAATAATTCAACAATACTGTGCAATACTGTGAGCTACTGTGCAATCACGTGTATTACTGTATTTTAACAACCAGGTAATCCAACAGTGTTAACGATAACAATTACGCCGTTATTTATAAAAACTCAAACTTTGTCGTTTTCTTCATTCGACAGTTATTCCGTTATGGGCCCACAAACGGCTGCGCCGTCGTACGAATATTCCACGACAACAAGAATATTCCACGACCAACGAATATTCCCCGACAGAAGTGAATATTTTATAACCACTTGCTTATTTTATAAAATTTAAACATTTCACCCATAACCAAAGCATTATATCAAATTAACACCTTATTAATTTAGAATAATGAATAGAGGAAAAATTCAATTTTATTTATAATAAGTTGGGGTCTTACAACCTCCCCTCCTTATAAAATTTTGTCTTCGAAATTGACGTACGTACCTGGTGTTTCAAAAAGGTGAGGGTACCTCGCTTTCATTTCTGATTCCAACTCCCAGGTCATTTCCTCAATAGCATGGTTCATCCATAAAACCTTAACTTGTGGTATAACCTTGGTGCGTAGGACATGTTCTTTCCTATCCAAGATCTTAACAGGTACCTCCTCGTACGTTAAATCTTCGTCTATCTCTTCTGGTTCTAACTCAATAATATGGTTCGGGTCTTTCACATATTTACGAAGCATAGATATATAAAAAACATTATGAACACGAGACATGCTTGAAGGTAATGCAAGTCTATAGGCTACATTTCCTATTCGGTCAAGAATCTCAAATAGACCAACAAATCGTGGATTGAGCTTTCCTCTCTTTCCAAATCTTGTAACTCCCTTCCATGGAGCAATACGTAAAAGTACATGATCTCTAATATTAAATTCCACTTCCTTTCGATGAAGATCAACATAGCTCTTTTGTCGATCTTGTGAGGTTTGAATACGTTGTCGAATCATTTGGATCTTTTCTGTAGTCATGCGTACTAATTCTGGTCCCAACAACGTTGCTTCTCCCACCTCGTCCCAGCATACTAGAGAACGACACTTTCGTCCATACAACGCCTCGAATGGAACCATGCCTATACTTGCTTGATAACTGTTGTTGTAGGAGAATTTCACCAGTGGCAAGTACTTATCCCAACTTCCTTTGAATTCTAGGATACATAGTCTTAATAGATCTTAAATAGTTTGAATTGTCCTCTTTGATTGTCCGTCCGTTTGAGGATGGTATGCCGAACTGAATCGTAAATCCGTGCCCATAGCTTTCTGCAAGCTAATCCAAAATCGTGAAGTGAAACTTGGGTCACGATCCAAAACTATGGATACTGGCATGCCATGCAATCTCACAATCTCATTTAAGTACATACGAGCAAGACGTTCAAGGGAATAAGTCTCACGTATAGGCAAGAAATGAGCAGACTTGCTTAATCTAACAACAATAACCCAATTCGTATCTGTACCTTGAGAAATATTGGGAAGACCCGTAACGAAATCCATGGTAATGTGTTCCCACTTTCATTCCAGAATTTCAAGTGGTTGCAATGGACCTTTTAGCACTTGATGCTCCTCCTTTACACGTTAACAAGTTAAACACCTCGAGATAAACTCCGCGATCTCTCTCTTCATATTGTTCCACCAAAATGTATGTCGAAGATCATGATACATTTTGGTACTCCCAGGATGGATTGCAAACAGGGTGTTGTGTGCCTCCATTATGATTCTATGCTTCAAGTTAGAATTATTTGGAACGTAAAGTCTAGAGTTGACTTGAAGTATTCCTTCTTCATTGATTCTTGCTTCTGGAATAGCACTTTCTTTCACTTTCTTCTTCATACGCATCAGCCTCAGGTCCATAGCTTGAGCAACTTTAACTTTATCGATTAAAGTCGGTTCTACTCGTATATTCGCCATCATCATGTGGGTCCCTGGAGTCTTTAATTCTATCTCCATCCTTTGCAAGTCATACAAAATGGGCCTTTGTGTTGACAATATCGCACTCGTACTCGCATATGATCTTCTACTCAATGCGTCAGCTACTACGTTCGTTTTTCCAGGATGATATTGAATAGTGTGATCGTAATTTTTCAACAGCTCAAGCCAACGTCGTTACCGCATGTTGAGTTCTTTTTGGGTGAAGAAATATTTGAGGCTTTTATGGTCCGTATAAATCTCCACTTTCTCCCCATACAAGTAGTGTCTCCAAATTTTCAACGCGAATACGATTGCTGCCAACTCTAGATCATGAGTAGGATAATTCCTCTCATATTCTTTGAGTTATCGCGAGGCATAGGCTATGACTTTCCCATGTTGTATGAGAACACATCCTAACCCTTTTCCTGAAGCATCACTATATATAACAAATCCATCCGAACCAGATGGTATTGCTAGAACAGGTGCCGAAATGAGTCTCATCTTGAGCTCTTGGAAACTTTTCTCGCATTCATCGCTCCATACGAATTTTGTATCTTTTTGAGTCAGCTGAGTTAACGGAGTAGCGATTCGAGAAAATCCTTCCACGAATCTCCGATAATAACCAGCTAAGCCCAGAAAGCTGCGTACTTCGGTCACCGACTTCGGTTGCTCCCAACTTTGTATTGCCTCAATCTTCGTCGGGTCAACAGATACTCCATGTTTTGACACCACGTGCCTAAGGAATGCTACTTCCTCAAGCCAGAACTCGCATTTCTTCAGCTTGGCATATAGCTTGTTTTCACGAATCCTTTCTAGTATCAGCTTCAAATGGTGCTCATGATCTTCACGGCTTTTAGAATAAATGAGGATGTCATCAATAAAGACAACAACGAACTGATCCAAATATTCCTTGAATACTCAGTTCATCATATCCATGAAAGCAACAGGAGCATTAGTCAATCCAAAAGACATGACTACGAATTTATAATGCCCGTACCGAGTTCTGAAGGCAGTCTTTGGAATATCCTTAGTTTTAATCTTCAGCTGATGGTATCCAGAACGAAGGTCGATCTTTGAAAAGAATTGTGCTCCTTGTAACTGGTCAAACAGGTCATCAATGCGAGGTAGCGGATATCTATTCTTGATGGTGACATGATTTAATTCTCGGTAGTCAATACAAAGTCGCATACTCCCGTTTTTCTTCTTTACGAATAGAAAAGGAGCACCCCAAGGAGATGTACTAGGACGAATGAAATCGATGTCTAATAACTCCTGTAGTTGGACTTTTAATTCCTTAAGTTCAATAGGAGCCATTCGATATGGGGTTTTAGAAATAGGTTTTGTACCCGGTTCAAGTTCAATAAAGAATTCAACATCACGTTCTTGGGGTAGACTGGGAAGTTCTTCATGAAATACATCAGGAAATTCTCTAACAACAGAAATATTATTCAAATCTGACTTGTCTTTATTCAAATCCATAATATGGGCTAAGAAAGCTTGACATCCGTTTTTCAATAAATGAATAGCTTTGTGGCTTGATATGACAGTGACTGATTTTAGTTGTTTAGTTTCTTGAATTCGCATAACAGGTTGGTTAGGAATACGAAAACTAACAACTTTACGAAAACAATCAATTTTGGCATGATGAGTGGTTAACCAATCAATTCCTAAAATCACATCAAAAGCAAGTATCTTTAAAGAGATAAGATCAACAAGTAATGTTATAGTGTCAACTTGGATCAAACAAGATTTATAAATTGTAGATGAAACGAAGGTTTCACCCAACGGAGTTTCAACAAATAAGTTAAAGTCTAATTTCTTCGGAGTCAAGTTTAAACGTTGAGCACACACAGGAGAGATAAAAAAATGTGTAGAACCGGTATCTAGTAAGGTATAAACTTCGCAAGAGTTTATGATAAGCTTACCCGAGATCACCTCGTTCGGGTTCCTTACGTTTTGGCCAATCACGACAAACGCTCTTCCAGGAACCGCTGATTTTGACTTATCCGGGACAATCTTTGGAGTCATCATCCCCGCTGAACTTGGTTTTTCTACAGAACACTCTTGGACTATATGACATTCCTTTCCACAGTTATAACATACCTTGGATTATTGTGGGCAGTTTGGGCTGATATGTCCCTCTTTCCTGTATTTATAACACATGACCGGTGGTCGTTCTCCTCCCCTAGCAACAGTTGATGCTGGTGTTGCTACTGATGTCTTCCCGTCATTGTTGAATCTCTAATTTTTAAAATTTCCACTAGACTCACCTCTTCTATTATCATGGCCACGATTACTACCCGAGTGGTTACCACTTTTGTCCGTATTCTTCCCTCCTCGTTGGTTATCATCGCTCCGATGACTGTTGTCACCGGTATGGCCCTGGTTGTGGTCCCTCGGTTGAGTATACTCATTATCTCGCTCTAATAATTGAGCCATATTGACAACATCTGAATATAGAGAAAATTTATGAGAGATAAGGTATTGACGAATCTCGGGTTTTAGACCTCTCAGAAACATCCGCGTCATACGTTCCTCATTTTCTACCAAATGAGGTGCAAACCTGGATAACTCCGCGAACTTCGCCTCGTACTGAGACACCGTCATGTTTTTCTGTTCCAGTCTAATAAACTCTACCTCCTTCATATGACGAATAATTTCTGGAAAGTACTTGTCATTGAATAGTTTCTGAAATCTTTCCCAAGACACGTTAAGTACGGCTATCTGGGTACGCTTCACAGATTCTCACTAATAATCTGCCTCACCACGGAACATAAAGGTGGCGAATGGAACCTTCTATTCCTCCGTGCATCCCAAGACATCGAATATCTTGGTAATTTGCTTGACCCATGTTTTCGTCTTAATCGGATCAGGCTTTCCCCATAAATGTGGTGGTCCCAACTCCTTGAACTGCTTGGCTGTGACAGGCCGTGCGTTGCCATCATTTCCACTCGTATTTTGTACACGAGTCTCTCTCGTCTGATTTTGCATGAATTGCAAAAAGCTTCTAACATTCCATCATTCATCGTTTGCTCAGTAGTGTTGTTTACATGAGGAATATTGTCTTCCTGTTGCACGTTATCCTGGTTTGTGAGACCAAGGGCATGGTCCCATCTTCCTGACGTCTGACAGCCTCTAATCCCATATCATGGCGTAGCTCTCGATAATAGCACTTCATAAAAGGTCTTATACACCTCAATCGGAGGTTTGGATTGAAGTTCTGCAAGTTCTAGCGAACATCATGTTGCACGCGTGCACGTACTTTGTGACAGCGGGACTCGCGGGGCCCGGGGCAGCCCGAGCAGTCGTAGGTACATCTGCGACTGCCGTAGGTGTACTTGCGGCTCCCCCTCTATAAATAGAGGGCTTGGGGTGGCCATATTTCAAGAGAAAACGGCGAGGAAGCCCTGTCCAATTTGCTATGTACACACCCTAAATTGAGTGTTTTCTCATTTTAAACACTTGTGAGCTGATATTCAGTCATATTTTTACCGGCGGGAGTCGAGTGTTCATCTGTTTAAAGCTATAGAAGTATTTTTTGGCAGTCCACTATAAGCCTTCTTACACACTTTAAAGCATTTCTCTTCATCCTTGCACACACCGTTCTTCACATTGAGAGTCGTGCTGCGTGTGTATGCCCGAACTTTGGTCCATCGCTTTTATTTTCTTTTGTATATATATATATATATATATATATATATATATAGACTAACATTATTGAGTTATGCCTCGATTGAGCCTGGACTCATGTCCGGAGCGTTTATTTGCTTATATATATATATACTTATATATATGAACAGTTGCCGAACTCTGTTCGATGAGCCTGAATTTTACATCCGGAGCGTTTATTGCTTTGATATATATATATATATATATATATATATATATATATATATATACATATATATATATATGGGGTTCCATCCACAGCAACCGGTTGCTCTGGAGCAACCCCTTTTTTGGCCTGCTAAAATTTTGACCGGAACAAAAAAAATAAAAAAAAATTCATCAGGCTAAAAAAGGGGTTGCTCCACAGCAACCAGTTGCTGTAGATGGAACCTATATATATATATATATAAATAAATACTTATATAAATAAAATGTTGTCGAACTTTGTTCGATGAGCCTGGATTTTACATCCGGTGCGTTTACTGCTTATATATATATATATATATATATATATATATATATATATATAGCGACAAATTGCTAAAATGATAAACCGATCCGGGATCGATATATATCATGTGCGTTTATTGCTTTTATATATATATATATATATATATATATATATATATATTTACATTTCTGTCAGGCTTGGAGTTTACTTCATGGCCTTTTACTGCTTTATTTACATTCCGTTCCGCCTGGAGTTTACTTCATGGCGATTGATCGTCTTTATATATTTACATTTTCGATCCCCCATGGAGGTGCTTCGTGGTGGTTGATCATGTATATATATATTTATAGCTTTTATACATATAACTTCTTACTGCTTTTATATAAATTGCGCCATTATGTGAACCTAGGAATCATGTGATCACAGATTCAGTCTACTGAAACTAGATTCGGTTTCGTGATGGACATTTTCAGCTATAAGCAGCTTGTAAATTATTCACGGTGTTTGAATTTCCTTAGATGGGTTTCATGCCCATGAGGAGTTCGGCACTTGTGACACCCCCAAAATAGGTATACATCACCCATCTTGAGTCGCCAAATACATGGTACATAAATCAAATACAAACTTAATTATACAACTGTCGGGTAATATACGACAAAACATAGCTGAGAGTTTAAACAATAATATTGCCTTCTAGAAAATATTCACTCTCAATGGAGTCCTCATTACAATTATTATTACACTATTTCATAGAATAGTGAGGATTACTAAAACAACCATCTGGACCGTCAATCCGTTCCCCGACCAGTCCCAGCTATATTCTCATTTCCTGAAGAGAACAGTGAAAGAAAAGGGTGAGCTCAACTAGCCCAGTAAGAAATATTATTGTGACACCCCAAATCTAGGTACTTCATTCCCACAAGATTTGGTGTTCACTATCCAATCATTCATATCTATCTACCCAAGTATAATAAAATTAAATCATAAATCCTCCCTTTAAATAGGGTTACATCCTTTAAATAAAAATCTTCCCAGGTTGTCTAACCTTTAACATTATACAAGTGCGGAAATAAATTATCACATCACATCATTATTTAAAAGTCTATCATCATAACAATAAATGAAAATTACAAGTCTTCATCACTTATACATTTTTCCTTTTCCTTTGCTAGTTATAGGTTCATCTACCTTCTCAACTTTAGCTGCAATAATAATATTTATGTAAGAGTGAGCAAAATAATTGATCACTGGATATAACAATGAATCAACAGGAGAATAATAATAATAACTGCAAACTAATAGGCTCATCAAAACTGAATAGTACTCTATCAATGATAATCAGAAACTGGAATCCAAAATATGAAATATATATAACCGAGGGTCATAAAACCATGAACTGTGTTCACAGTTGCAAGTAATCTTTCAACTTCAACTTTAACAGTCATAAGACTATAAGGACTCCTCGTACTTAGGGGGATCAGCCCTTCGTACAATGTATTGTGCACAAACATTTCAACGCTAAGCGTAAATTATCCCCTAATAATAATAGGGTTGCTCATCTCAGTATTTAGAGTACAAGTCCGCACCAAATAAAGTTTGGTTTGGATAAGCTTTCAAGGGTAATTTGAAGTTCAACGATCATCAACTAGAGGACTTGTTGAATCAATAGTGTTTGATAACACAACAGTTGATCAATAATATGGAACAATGAATAAGTGTAAGCGAACTAACTATATCTTGAACTCATGCTTAGAAACAATTACAAAGCATAAGTATTGAATGACAATAAACCCTGCTTGAATAATATTAAGTTAGGACTATGAATTATTGAATATACCTTAAGTAATAGCAAGCTAAAAATAAAGCTTGCTCATTATGAGAATAGCTTGTGTTAAGTAAATGAGATAAGATAATTCAACATTAGAAATTAGAATTCAAGAAAATTGCATTCATAATACACGAATGACAATAAAGAAACTTGTCTAGCAATAAACAAGTTAGAATACATCAATAAATAATGGAATTCAAAACTTGTTCGAATAAAGTTAAATTCATAGCCAGCTTGCTCAAATAATGATTAGGAATATAAAAGTTCGCTTAATGAAAGTTTAAAGTAAGAAACTTACTTAATGTAAAAAGACAAGGTTTAGAAACTTGCTCAACGTAAATGTAGAGTTAGAAAACTTGCCTCGAGCGTAAGCTATAATATTAAGCTATAATATTAAATTCACGTTCACCTACACATAGGTTTAGAACCACAATACCTATTAGATATACTAATATACCATAACATGTACATTTTTAGCTAAAATTATTATTTTAGCACAAGTCTTATGCTACTAGGCAAATATCAGAAATTCATAAATGTTAACTTCGCAACACCTATCTACCATTCATTGTGTACACTATGTCATAACACAACGCGTTCGTAACTTACTAATCATTTTTACAACTTTGAATTTACTAACCACAATTCATTATGTTGTGTTAACATTGTCATTACACATTTGACATGCTAACATAATCTCAGACCATGTTATGTTGCTATCCCAAGTCTGCAGTAACAGCAGAAGCCTCTGTCCCAAATCAGGGTATGGCGTAGCTATGCCATACATAGGCCTGGGACCGGCGCAGCTGTGCTCGCACATCTATGCAGTTTTTTGCCTTGGCACCAGCGCAGCTGCGCTGGTGCACAGACAGAGGCAGAGCAGCTATGAACAGTAGTCGACTTTAGCCCAACAAACATAAATTTCACCCACTAGACAATAATATTAACACAAACAATTGAAATAAACTAATCATAAACATGTTTGCCAACATATTCCTCAACATAGAACAATTTAGCAACAATTATACTAGTTTAATTTCTCAAATTTCTCATTTTCATATAAAACTCAATTTTTTTGACATTCATCCCGAAAATCAACACTGTGATTTTAATTCCTGTCCAAATTGCTTCGTTCAAATTATGTTATCTTCGTTTCTTAACAACTAACATAAACAAGCCTTAAATTACAGTTTAACATAAGAATTGACCATCAAAATTAGTACTTACACAAGCCATATGACAAAATATCCATAAAATATGCACTATCATTATTTTTTATACTGTTATCCGAAATTAGCATGCAATTTATTTGTTTGAACATAAACTCTATCATTATATCACATATAACCACCATAATTTAGTTACATAACAACAATTTTGAAAGAATTAGAATTCACAGAACATAAACAAAATTTTACCGTGAAACACATATACATGTTTATAATATAGAGATTATGGAACACACCTTCAATTTGCTAAGATAATTCTTGCTAATTGCAGACCAGTCTCTCTCAAATTCTCTCAAGCTCCTTTCTCAATTCTCTCTGAACTCTCAGTAATCTTCCTAGACAACTAAGTTATGCGAAAAAACCAAACCGAACAGTAAGCGTAAACAAAAAAAAACTGATATGGCCTTAATAATAATAATAATAACTATTATCAGTTACCAAAATAACGTATATATTATAAATATATTATATTTATTATTTTAATTTATTTTATTTATATTATTAATAATTCAAAATTAATAAATTAATAATCTAAAAGTCATAAGGCTTTGTTTAGCAAAACCCTTTAAAATTTAAAGATTTAATATTTTAAGCCTTGTTTGGCAAAACTAAATTAAACTCCTTTAATTTATTTTTTATAAACAATTTAGTTTATAATTTATAATTACATCTTATTTATTTGGATTTCCATATCCAACATTAACCAATTAAATTAATCACATACTATATTTTAATTAAATATACCATTTTAACAAATATCACCTAATTATAATTTTCATTATAATTTTATTTAATAATTAAACACATCAACTTAAATTATTAATTCAAAACAACAATATAACATCTCATGTCATATTACAATTCTCTAAATTATAAATTAATTTAATTTAGAATATTATCTAATAAATTTAGATTCATAAATATTTATTAACAACCATCACATCAATAAATATTTAATCAACAATAAATACCTCAAATAAATATTTATATAATTCAATAAATATTTAATATTATAACTTGAAATTCCGGATTGTTACAATTATGACTAAGATAATGCAGAATAAATTATTCTTAGCCTTCAACAGTATAACAACTGATAGAATACAATAGACAACAAGTTTTAGATCAACAACTGCAGCGGAATAAGCAATCTATTAGAAGAGTCAAGTAGAACATGATATCTACTATCATCTATGATTTAAAAAGTTTTTCAACAGTTTTATCGTAGAGACTCAGCTTAATAAATAAACCACATCATCGAATCATCCCTGCACTACGGGCCAAGGATATTCATGTAATCATCAATTGTCATGATTATACCGAAATCATACCAACAACTATCCATCAATGCACTACGGGCCAATGAGGACTTTTACCACATCATTTGTAACATTACGGGTCATGATTATACCGAATGATCCCTGGTCATAATCATATCAATCAATAGTTCATCTATGCACGTAAGCTAAAGATGACTTTCATCACAATATAAGCATGAGGATGATGACAATGATATAAGCATTAATCAAACGAAATCAAGGATAAATATTAAACACTTTAAATTTATCTAGAGTTTAAAAATATCCAAATTGTCAACATGATACTACTTTGTGGAGTAAAATTCAAGAATGATATTATATCAAAAATGATTTGGACCGAAAATTAATCAATTTTTGTCATGAATAGTACTCCAGGTGAATAGTACCCCGTGAATTGTACTTCAGGAATAGTACCCCATGAGTAGTACTTTATGAATAGTACTCGTGAATAGTACTTCATGAATAGTACTTTGTGAATAGTACCCATGAATAGTACCCATGAATAGTACTCTGTGAATAGTACTCATAAAAGAAAAATATAAAAGAAAACGATATTCCATGACGAGTACAAAAGAAAGGATATCTCATACGAGTATAATAGAATATGCGAAACTGCAAATGGATTTTCATCCGCAATGCGGTAATCCACGTAGATAGATCATTTCCACAATTTAATAAAGAATGAATACGAAGGGTCATTTACCATCCATACGGTAGTCCGCGTAGACAGGTTATTCCAACAGAATAATAAATAATGGAATAACAAAAGAATTTCACCATGCATGCGGTAGTCCGCGTAGACATGTTATTCCAACAGAATAATAAATAATAGAATAACAGAAGAATTTCACCATGCATGCGGTAGTCTGCGTAGATAGGTTATTCCAACAGAATAATAAAGAATAGAATAACAGAAGAATTTCACCATGCATGCGGTAGTCCTCATAGACAGGTTATTCCAACAGAATAATAAAGAATAGAATAACAACCCTTACGAGTATTGAAAGAAAATAACTCTCTCCATGAATACGAAAGAAATAATACCCCTTACGACTGTTGAACGAAAATAATATTCCTACGAATATTGAACGAAGATAATATTTCTTACGAATATTGAACGAAAATAATATTCATACAAATACGAAAAATAATCTTTCTTCAGAATATGAAATAAATAATACCCTTTACGACAGTTGAACGAAAATAATATTCCTACGAATATTGAACGAAGATGATATTTCTTACGAATATTGAACGAAAATAATATTCATACGAATACGAAAAATAATATCTCTTCAGGATATGAAATAAATAATACCACTTACCTTAGAAGAAGACTAGATACTAGAATAGTGAAGTAGCAGACTACTCTTCTTCTTTCTCTCTATAGCTTCTTTCTCTATAGCTTCTCTCTCTATAATTGCTCTTGTGAGTCTTAGTGAATTGGTGAGAATGAAAGAATAATGAGCTTCTATTTATAGGAAAATATAGTTTCGATAATTGCACGTTTTGGGGCTCAAAATATTACAGTATTATACCTTCATCTTTTCTTTTATTTTTAATTTAGTTCTGCAAGTATTATCAAACTTGCACCACATCCCCTAATAATACATCATGTGAATCAATAGTACAATCATGTGACTCAATATAACCTCCAGACATCAATTATTATCGGAATAGATGTCGATTTTCACTAACACTAATAATCCCAACACAATGGAAATATCAATTTCATCTTTAATCAACACGAACTTATTCATAATTAATATTATAACTCACAATATTTAACAACTAGATCATTCCTAGGAAAGAGGAGGCTTTTCGATAAGGATTTCTCCCTATTGGCGCGCAATTAGGTGACCAAACCTCTCCTCGACAGAACTTTCTAGACATCGTCAATATTGCAATAATAATATAAATAACTTTTTCGTCTCAATTATTTATTTAATAATATAAAATATTGATATTGTGATAATAATTGAATCAATAATATGAAAGATAGTACGCATCAATTACTGTAGTAATAATTGAGTGACTTCTCACATAAGCATCAATAATCAATATCGTTTGCTACTATGCAACCACGCGTATTATTATACTTTTACCACCAGGTATTTCAATAGTTTAACGGTAAAACTTTCGCCGTTATTTTTATAAAAACATATTTCTATCATTTTCTCATTCCGACAGTAATTCCGTTGTGGGGTCCATCAATGATTGTGTTGTCATACGAATATTTTCTGTTAAAATGAATATTCCGTAACCAATCGAATATTTCCCAACACAACGAATATTTTATATCAACTTGCTTACTTTGCAAAATTTTCAAATGTCACCCTTAACTTTAACCTTTATCAATTTAACCATTTACTAAATAAAATAATAATTATAAGAAAATTGAATACTTTTATTTCATAAAATTCGGGGTCTTACAACACTGCTTTATATTATTTTCTCGAAGATGCTTTGCATCTCGAAAATAAAAGCAATCAAACCGAACATTTAATAAAATGGAAGGATCAAATGCCTCAATTACTATTGAGCACGGGATTTGAAAAACCTCTTTTATAAAACCTCATTGATATATCTTGTTTAAGACTGAATTTTTATATAAATTCAAATCATGTATATATAGATGCGAACGAGGCATATCACTACTTCCAAATAACTATACATTGACCCCCCCCCCCCCACACATTCATATAACAGTTTAATTGAAAAGTGACAGTAACCGTGGTAACACGGATGTCGGGGGATGCCTCCACATAAGCATAAGTAAGTCCCCAGACCCTAATGAATCTCGGTTTCATAGACACGTTTAGCAATGTCACATCACTGGGTCAATGTGAAAATCTTTTCTCAGTTGTGTTGGAATAACCATTTAAAAAATCAACTGGCGACTCTTACAGTTAAATCGTCGACATATAAATGTCAGACCTTTTCACAACTTGTTTTTTCAAACAAATCTAACCTAACACGAGAACACCAAAAAATAAGAACAGAAGAGGGACAATAAAAATCCTAACGTCGATATAAGTAATATTATTTCATTTCAGATTCTGAATTCTACACTCATTTTGTTAAGTATTGTTTCTATACTCCATGAAATTAGTAGAATATCCTTGATATTTGCGATTTATCCAGTATCTTTTCATGGAAATATTATTCTGAGCATTCTTGATAAGTTTTAACCTTTTTATATTGGAGCACTATTAACGGGGTACTATTCTTGAAGTACTATTCACGGGGTACTATTCACTCGAGTACTATTCACCCGAGGTACTATTCATGATAAAAATTGATTTTTTTCTGTCCAAATCGTTTTTAATACATTATTATTCTTGAATTTTACTCCACAAAGTAGTATCATGTTGACAATTTGGACATTTTTGAATTCTGGATAAATTAAATTATAAATCTTTAAAAATTTATCCTTGATCTCATTTAAATTAAATTTTTATATCATTGTCATCATCCTCATGCTTATATTGTGATGAAAGTCATCTTTGTCCCGTAATGCATAGATGAAATGTTTATTTGTATGATTATAACCTGGGATTATTCGGTGTAATCATGACCTATAATGTTACAAGTGATGTGGATTATTAAGCTGAGTCTCAGCGACAGTTGTTGGTATAATCATGACCATGCGTTCTCTTCGACCAAGGGTGCAAAGATGAATTGTTGTTTGGCATGTTCATGACCATTGGTGAAAACGCGAATATCCTTGGCCCGTAGTGCATGGATAATTCATGGTCGTGATATTAATAAATATCTTTGACCCGTAGTGCATGGATAATTCAGTGATGTGAATTATTTATTAAAGCTTAGTCTGAGCGACAAAATTGATGATAAACTTTTAAATAATAGAAGATAGTAGATAGCATGCTCTACTTGACTCTTCTAATGGATTGCTTATTCCGCTGGAGTTGTTGATCTAAAACTTGTTGTATATTGTATTCTATCAGTTTTTATACTGTTTAAGGCTAAGGATAATTTATTCTGCATTATCTTAGTCATAATATTTCTTACTGGGCTAGTTGAGCTCACCCTTTCTTTCACTGTTCTCTTTAAAAAATGAGAATATAGCTGGAACTAGTCGGGAAATGGATTGACGGTTCAGATGGTTGTTTTAGTAGTCCTCACTATTCTGTGAAATAGTGTGGTAATAATTATAATGTGATTGAATTTAAGTTTGGATATTGTCTAGGAGACAATATTTGTATTAAAACTCACAGCTTATGTTTTATCGTATTCTGTATGACACTTAACAGTTGTATAAGTTAAGTTTGTGTTTGAATTTTGTACCATGTATTTGGCAACTCAGAATGGGTGATGTATACCTATTTTGGGGGCATCACAGTTGGTATCAAAGCTTAGGGATATGATCCCTGGCTGAGATGTGAAACTAGAACTAGGAGGGGAGAGATGGATAAATCTTTCGCTATTATGACATACCTAAGCTTATTTGTTATTTAATTGGTCTGTCAGAATATAGGGATAATATGTGGCATATCAATTAACCCTTGTCTTGTGGCAGTGTTTAAAAATGACATCTAAAAATGTTGAGATAAGAAATAGAGCACATGAGACCGTTGAGTCACCAACGATCAATAACCAGGATAATGTGCATCAAAAAGACAATAATCCTCATGTAAACAACAACACCGACCAAATGGTGAACGATGGTACGTTTAAGAGTTTTTTAGAATTTATACAACACCAAACGAGAGAGACTCCTGTTCAAAATGCAGGTGGAAACACTAGAAACTCGCTGTTGGTCACCGCTAAGCAGTTCAAGTAGCTGGGACCACCAGAGTTTTTGGGAAAGCCAAGACCACTTAAGGCAGAGATGTGGATTAAGAAAATCACCAAGATATATTTGATGTCATGGAATGCTCAGAGGAGAAAAAGGTTCCCTTCGCCACCTTTATGTTGCGTGATAAAGCAGATTACTAGTGGGAATCTGTAACACGTACTCAACCTGCTGCACTAAATATGTCTTGGGAGAAATTCCAAGAATTGTTCAAAGAAAAGTACTTTCCCAAAAATATTCGTCACATGAAGGAGGTAGAATTCATCAAGCTGGAGCAAAAAAATATGACTGTATCGCAATACGAGCCTAAATTTGTGGAGTTATCCCAATTTGAATCCCATTTGGTCGATAATGAGGAGCGAATAACGCGAATATTTCTAAAAGGTTTGAAACCTGAAATACGTTAATACCTCATTTCTCACAAACTTTTCTTATATTTAGATGTTGTGAATAGGGCTCAGTTATTGGAGCGCGATAATGAGTCAACCCAACCAAGAGAGAGCAGACCGAAAATCGATAATACCAATGGTAGTAGTCATCGAAGCGGTGACAATAAACGTGGAGGGAATCAATATGCCAGAAATGGTAACCACTTCAGTGGTAATCATGGTCAGGATAATAGGAAAGGTGAACTAAGTGAGAACAAATTTAAGAAGAGAAGGTTTAATAATGATGGAAAGACAGCGGCACCCATTTCCAAGGAAGAAGAACGACCACCAGTTGTATGTTTCAAATGCGAACATGAGGGACACATCCGTCCAAACTGTACTGTTAATCGATTTCGCAATCAATGAATACGTGCAAATATACACGTCAACAAGTAATAAAGGTAAAGTAGAGTATCGTTCCCACGAGGAATTATTTAATAAAATTCACCAAGTACTAGTTCTTAACCAAACTAATTTTATTTAAACAGCTGCAATTTATGATTTTTAAAATTAAGCAAACTAAATTAACTAATTAAACTGAATTACTTTATAAATTAATTCAAATAAATAAAGTTTAAGATTACAATATCCCCAATTATGAACTATAAACCAATTATTCAATTAACCCAATTATTACGCCACCTGAATTGTTAACAGAAATTCTAGTTGTTAAAAGCCCTTTCCCAAGTAAACAAATAACTTTTATTCAATTCAATTAATCCTGCAATATTCCTTTGCAAAATAATCAAATCAAACCCGTTAAGTTCCAATTCCCAATTTGTTACATGCAGTGAACAGATATTCCTATTCAATTCACGACCCTAATTATTCATCTCATGTAAATAATTAAGCCTACATGTTATCATGTCCAGTTCCAACCCTAGATTTCATCGTCCAAATCCTTCTAGAGTAACACGGTAATTACTGGCCTAATAATTAATCAAAAACGCACAAAGCATAATAAACAATTCACCTTGACATAAATAATTGGAATAAATTAAATAATTAATTCATAGACATAAAAGGTTCAATTTATAGTCTTAATAAAAGATCTTTAGTTCATTGTCATTGAATTAAAATCAAGAATCCACAACTGAATAAACATTAAAAGATAAAAGTAAGAGAAGAGAAGATAATAGAATCTGTTGTCAGTAGTTTTGAGACTCCTCTTCCGCTCCTGCTTTGAATCTTCAATGATCCTCAAGTTGCTTCAATCTCCAACAATCTAATATAAATTAAGGTTTATGTTCTAATCTAATATTTTATCTAAGCTAATCTAAGTAGTCCCCCTTCATTTTATGCCTTACATCATGTATTTATAGGTTACAAGTCCAATTTTTAGCTTAGGAACAAACTCAATCCAATTTGGAGTTAGAAAAGTGTCAAAAGTCGCCCCAAAACACGCCCAAGCCTGACCAATCCCTTCCCCAGTGCCCCAGCGCTAGGCATGGTATTGCAAGACTACATTCTAGCACCTCGGCGCTGGGCATAGGCCTTGTTTGGGCGCCCCAGCACTGGCCTCATGTCTGTAAATTTTCTGCTCTGACGTCTTTTGGGAAAATGGCCATAACTTCGTCGTCCGAACTCCGATTTCAATGATTCAAGATGTTCCGGAAAGAGGAGACGTGTATCTACAACTTTCATTCTTTGCGTTTTTCAAAATAAGGTACAGAGAAATGTTGAAATTGTCTTTGAAGTGGCTGCTATGTAAATGGCAAGCCGAAAACGCGAATCTAGCCACCCCAAACGTCGATCCAAGTAACTTTTGTCCCAATTCCTACTAAAAATGTAAAACATGCATGAATAGACATAAAAACTTAAAAACATCCAAAAGATTAAGCTCAAACGCACTCAATTCATGTGTATAAAACTCACTCATCATGTACGCAGTAACCCAAAACGTGTTTCAATTACGGAAGAGAAGGTCATCTAGCTCGATTTTGTCGTGTAGTGAAGTCAAGTCCAGATGAAATAGTGACGCCAAAGGATGTCCCAAACAAGTTAAAGTTGGTAGTTTAAGTAAGAACGTTTGTCGAGGAACCTGAACGAAGTTTTCATGGGTAAGTTAATTATAAACTCTTGCGAAGTCTATACCTTATTCGATATCGGTTCTACCTACTCTTTTATTTCTCCTACTTGCAATCAACGTTTAAATTTAACTTTGAAGAAATTAGACTTTGACTTATCTGTTGAAACTCTATTGGGAGAAACCTTTATTATATCCACTATTTATAAGTCTTATTTGATTCAAATCGGTACCTTCACGTTACCTGACAATCTTATCTTTTTGAAAATACTTGCCTTTGATGTGATTTTAGGAATCGACTAGTTAATTATTCATCATGCTAAAATTAATTTTTTTGTAAGGTTGTTAGTTTTCATATTCCTAACCAACCTGTTATGCAAATTCAAGCAACCAAACCACTAAAGTCAATCATTGTCATATTAATCCATAAGTAAAGAGCCCCGAGCCTATCGCTGGTGACTTTCAAGTCTTGGAATGCACCGAAGCCAAACTTTCCGTAGGAGACGCCGTGAACAATGGTGGCAAGTTGATAGGTATCAATGTGACGTGTTATCCAAGTCTTGGATGATAGTCACTGTGACGCCCCCAAATTCAGACACTCATATCTCGAATTTGTTTCGTCACGTGCTAATTCTAATATCATACTAAAATCATCAACAATGGAAATAATAGAATAATTTACATTGATATAATATAACTATTCATGTCCCAAGGTACCGTAACCATTACTACAACAATCCAGTGATTAAACTTAAACATAACTTAATCATCTTTAAATACATCATAATAAGCATAACAATAATAATAATACTTCTACACTTAAAGGACTAAGTTATTCTGTAGCCTTGCCCTTTCCCTTGTCCTTTCCCGATGTACCGCCTTGCTCTGCCTTAACTGTAATGTTTTTAGGAAAGCAAGAATGAGCAACAAGTTTGCCCAGCAATTAATTTAGCAAGAAGAATAAGCAGTTATAGTATTTGAATCTTCAAGGGTATAACAATAATTGATATTTCAAGGATATCAAGAAATATCAAGAGTATTCAATAGGTGTCACTATAGACTAAAGGATATCAATAAAATTTTAGGATTTATTCATTTTGAGGTTCAATAAGAATGAAAAATGAGCAGTCACTAAGGACTAAATTTTTTTACTAGAATTAATGGTATATTATACTGCAATCCAATATAAACGAGTACAACAGGTGATCAGCCTAAAGTACCCTACGTTATGCATAACATTAAATTATACTCATGTGTGCATGTCAGTTCCCCGACAATATATAATTTCCCCTTTTTAAGAGGGTTGTTCATCTCAGTAGATTTACGAGAGTCTGCACCAAATCGATTGGTTTGGATAGATTTCTTAACACATGATTATGGTCTAGCCGAATCAAAGGCTTAGAACATTTTTATAATGCATTTATGAACGATAAGTCTAATTCTCGTAACAATGTTAAGGCATACAAATGATTTTCGAATAGTAATAGATGTTTGCTCGATATAAGTATGGCAACAATTAGGGTTATACAATATACAATGTAAAGATTTTAGAAAACTTGCATTTAATATAAGAATCAAACGAAGTTCGAGAATTCGCACAAAATCCAAAGTTGTGTGAGTTAGAAGACTTTCCTTTAGCGTTGCTTACCACTTATAGCGTAAAATCACCTCAATGAACTATGTTATCCTATTTATGTATGTATAGGTATTCATTAGACACACACACTTGATATATATATTTGCATACTTTCGTCATATATATCTAAATTCATATAGGCTACACACATTTAAACTCATAGATGCGTAACTCACATTGATTTATGTCTTTAAAATCTTTAGTACCATATGCTCATCTTTTATATGTATTTGCAAAATATCCCTTACTTTACGTATTTTTAAGTCGTTTCACATATTAAAGAACCTTTAAGCTAGTTTGACCCTTTATTAAAGTTACTCATACAATTCCATCTTTCATAGTTAAAAGAGTTCATTATATCAACCACTAGCCATAGTATTCATTACACCACATAATATTGCAAAACAACTTCTTTCTACACATGTTTACATAGTTTATAAAATGTCTAACTAGATGCGTGAACATGTCGATTATCTCTAGAGGCATAAGCATCCTATCCTAATTATTCAAAAGTTCACAATATAAGTCATTGAGTTTATCCTAATTGTTCAAAAGTTCACAATATAAGTCATAGAGTTTTCAACTCAATTGGTTTTCAAATATTAAGATGTCATGTCTAACAATCTATACATGCAAGGTACGTTGAGTCCACATTTCATATGTATTTACAAGACTAACTAAGCTATAAACATATACTCAATGGTTTTCGTCTTTTATCTTTTCTTTCAAAAGGTTATAATTTAACTCTAAACCAACTAAAACATCTTGCAACTTTCATTGATACATGTTTAAGAAGTATGTATGTTCTTAAATTTAAGTTAAATTAAGACTTCTTGCATCAAACAAATCAAACAAAATAAAACAACAAAAATCAGTCACAACAGCCACCCCCCCCCCCCCCGTCGGGGTGGGCATTAACACTATAAAACCCCCCACCGGGGCAGGCCTTATACGCAGCACGACCCCCGCCAGGGCAGGCATGACTGCTGTCTTATGATCACAGGCATCCCCTGCTTCGAGCTTTCAAGCAATTTTCAACCCAACAACCATCCAAACAACAATGTAATGATGTATAGTTGATATAAACTTGCTATGAAACATCCCTAGCATTCTTCTAACACTTCCAAACATACAAACAATTAAATTCAAATATCAATTCAAGATTTTTGTCATTTTTCCAAAGTTTAACACATTTAGCGATTCTCTTCATTACAGATTCGTTACTTGACCAATTTACTTCATTTAACTTTCGTTGATTTCGTATTTAACCATATTAACAATGTCTAGCCTCAAGTTACACATTCTAGCATGCTTCAAGCATAAACTTTTCAACTTAAAACAAGTATTATTGTACTTTTCTAAGAACTTTGCAAATACTTGAATGTAAGAACATATAGAGGAATATTACCTTTGGTGGAGTTGAATTGCTACTCTAGCTTCATTTGGCAAATTATATAAGCTCCACCCAATCACACTCACACACACTTGAAATTTTAACATAGAATTAGCAAAATGGTTGTGAATGTGAAGAGCTCCATTTATAGGAAAACTTGTGACCAATCTAAGCTTTACTCAATGAATTAAACCATTGGAATGGAGAAGAAGCTGATGGTTATGAAGGATTTGGTAGAAGAGTACCATATAGGCCACTCCCTTTCTCATAATTTGCTAGATTTGTTGTTTGGTAAGGAGGGACTAGGCCAATGGCCTATTACGTGAAGAAGAAAAGAGTGACACTCAATTTGAGACATTCTAATACTCAGCATTTGTATTACTACTACCACACTTAGGTTTATTTTACACTTTGGCCACAATTGAGCATGCATATACACCCACTCATACATTACACATAAAATCATATACTCCATGTATATTGATTTATTTCAAGTAATATTTACCCTAGACTAGGATATAATTTAATTGGGTACCAATATTACTTCATATTCCAATTCTACATAGATATTAAAATAATCACCTATTATTAATTATTTATTTAATCAAAGTTATTTTCTCCCATAGATCTAGAATACACATTTAAATACCCCTACACACAACATGGGGTCACATAAGACTCTTTTTCGCCCAACATAATAAATCACATAAGTTAAGCTTACTTTTATCATATAGTTTTATATAATAATTCCAATGTCACACCTCATCTTATATTGAATGAAAAACATTATTATATAAGATTTCTCCTTAAATGCTATTATTCATGATAATTAATGAATAATAATTAGTCAGTGACATTATTTATTTATTACTAGTACTAATTAATTTAATCCATTTCATCATTAATTAAATTAGTACTTTCTCATTTCACCACTTTGCCACACTAGGCATAATTTCCACAAGCTTAAACTGAGCTTCTCTTCACTTTTGCTACCTTGCTTAATTATCACATACTTAATCAATTACATTAATTTCTACACTCATGCCAATACTATATATATTTATATTAAAAAAAAATATGCAAACAATCTTTATTCTCAATATTATAATTTATTAAAATTCACGGGTATTATAGTCACAGTTTTGAATGATATTTCTATCATTAATAAATTTCTTGACGTATTCCTGAAGACTTCTTGGCCTACCCCTAGAGCGTAAAATCGAATTTTGTATTGACCCCAATATAAAATTCATTTTTAAAACCCTTAAATATTTTTCCACCCAGAACGAACGTATTATGCACCAAAGACGTTGGCTCGAGCTGTTGAAGATTACGACCATACGATTCAATAACATCGTAGAAAAGCGAACGTGGTAGCTGACGCATTGAGTAAAAGATCGTATGCGGTTACAAGTGCGATGTTGTTAACACAAAGACCCATTTGTACGATTTACAAAGGATGGAGATAGAGTTAAAGACTTCAAGAACCTACGTGAAGATAGCGAATATACGATTAGAACCGACTTTAATCGATAAAGTTAAAACCGCTCAAGCTACAGACTCAGAGCTGATGAATGTGAAGAAGAAGGTTCAAGAAGGCGTTATTCTAGAAGCAAGAATCGACGAAGAAAGGAAATCTCAACCCTTAATTTTATTGGTCTATTTGAAATCGTCGATCGAGTAGGAACGGTGGCTTATAGACTCGCCTTACAGTCAAGTATGTCTCGTGTTCATAACGTTTTTCACATATCCATGTTACGTAAATATGTGGAAAATCCAAACCACATTATTGAGTTAGAATAGGACGAAATAGCAGAAGATTTAACTTATGAAGAGGTACTTGTTAAAATCTTGGATAAGAAGGAACATATTCTACGCTCAAAGGTTATACCTCAAGAGTTAGAATCTGACAATGTATCCTCACCTCTTTGATATACCAGGTACGTACCCCAATTTCGAGAATAAAATTTCATAAGAAGGAGAGGTTGTAAGACCCTAAATTTTATGAATAAAGATTTAATTTTCTCAAAAAAATTTTTGAATATTAAGGTGTGGATTTGATATAATATTATAGTTGTGGGTTATATTTATAAATTTTGCACAGTAAGCCAAGTTGTTATATAATATTCGATTGGTCGGGAAATATTCGTTTTAACAGAAAATATTCATACGACGACACAATCATTGGTGAACCCCACAATGGAATTATTGTCGGAATGAGAAAACGACAGAAATATCTTTTTATAAAATAACAACGAAAGTTTTACCGTTAACTATTGAAATACCCGGTAATAAAAGTATAGTAATACGCGTGGTTGCATATTAACACACGGTATTGATTATTGATGCTTACGTGAGAAGTCACTCAGTTTTATTCAATTATTGCCACAGTAATTGTTGCATAGTATCTCACGTTATTGATTTAATTATTGTCACAATATTTTATATTACTAAATCAATAATTGAGATGACAAGTTATTCATATTATTATTTGCATAATTAACAATGTCTAGAAAGTTCTGTCGAGGAAAGGGGTTTGGTCACCTAATTACGCGCCAATAGGAAAGAATCCTTATCGGAAAGCCCCCTCTTTCCTGGGAATGATCTGGTTGTTAATATTGTGAGTTATAATAATGATGAATAAATGTTGTTAAAAATATTGAGGGGATTTTTATGAAGTATTTGTTGTAAATATTGCTTATTATTTGGACCCTCACTTACTCATTTTTTCAAAATAATCCGTAGAAAGTTATTCATTTTAATAAAGGTGGGGCCACATGTGAGGCCTACGTATGGTAAAAAAAATGAAATTTACAAGTTCATGGGGGGGAGGGGGAATTGCCTTAGTCGGGAGGGAGTTTTATTTATTTATTTTATAATAAGTTTTATTTTTTTATGAAAAATAGAATATATTATATTTTATTATGCATAATACCTGCATAGTGTTTGCATAGTAAAAATCAAAAAAAATTGGCATCCATGAAAAACTTACAATGCAGTCCGTGATTATTTTCAAATAGTATCATTTCAATTCTCCTATAAATAAGATGCTTATTTTAGAATTGAAAATCACACCAGAATTAGAGAATTCTTCTTCTATGTTATTGAGCGTATTTCTTTAGAGTTTAAGGAAGCTTTGAGCGTAGAAAATAGTATAAGTTTTCTTCAAGAATATATCCGTTATACCAGTTGGAATAATCTTCTTTTTAAGGTAAAGGGTATTATTTATTTCATATTCGCTTACGATATTATTTTTGTATTCGTAAGAAATTTTATTTCGTTCTATATTCACAAGAAATATTATCTTCGTTTAATATTCTTAAGGAATATTATCTTCGTTCAATATTCGGAAGGAATAATATTTTCGTTCAACGGTCGCAAGGGATATTATTTTTGTTCAATATTTGTAAGAAATAATATTTTCTTCCATACTTTGTAGTATGTAAGTAATATTATTTCGTTTCAGATTCTGAATTCTATACTCATTTTGTTAACTATTACTTCTATACTCCATGAAATTTGTAGAATATCCTTGATATTTGCACTTCATCCAGTATCTTTTCATGGAAATATTATTTTGAGCATTCTTGATAAGTTTTAACCTTTTCATATTAGAGTACTATTCACGGGGTACTATTCTCGAAATACTATTCACGGGGTACTATTCACTCATGTACTATTCACCCAGGGTACTATTCATGATACAAATTGATTTCTTTTCTGTCCAAATTATTTTTGATATATTATTATTCTTGAATTTTACCCACAAAGCAGTATCATGTTTATAATTTGGACATTTCTGAATTCTGGATAAATTAAATTATAAATTTTTAAAAATTTATCCTTGATCTCATTTAATTAAATTCTTATATCATTATCATCATCCTCATGCTTATATTGTGATGAAAGTCATCTTTGGCCCGTAATGCATAGATGAACTGTTGATTGGTATGATTATGACCATGGATTATTCGGTGTAATCATGACCTATAATGTTACAAGTGATGTGGATTATTTAGCTGAGTCTCAGCGACAGTTGTTGGTATGATCATGACCATGTGTTCTCTTCGGCCAAGGGTGCAAAGATGAATTGTTGTTTGGCATGTTCATGACCATTGGTGAAAACATGAATATCCTTGGCCCGTAGTGCATGGATAATTCGTGGTCATGATACTAATGAATATCATTGGCCCATAGTGTATGGATAATTCAGTGATGTAGATTATTTATTAAAGCTGAGTCTCATCAATAAAATTGATGATAAACTTTTAAATCATAGAAGATAGTAGATATCATGCTCTACTTGACTTTTCTAATGGATTTCTTATTCCGCTGCAGTTGTTAATCTTAAACTTATTGTCTATTGTATTCTATCAGTTGTTATACTATTGAAGGCTAAGGATAATTTATTCTGCATTATCTTAGTCATAATATTTCTTATTGGGCTAGTTGAGCTCACCCTTTCTTTCACTGTTCTCTTCAGGAAATGAGAATATAGCTAGAACTAGTCGGAAAATGGATTTGCGGTCCAGATGGTTGTTTTAGTAATCTTCGCTATTCTTTGAAATAGTGTGATAATAATTATAATGTGATTGAATTTGAGTTTGAATATTGTCTAGGAGATAATATTTGTATTAAAACTCACAGCTTATGTTTTTTCGTATTCTGCACAACACTTAACAGTTGTATAAGTTAAGTTTGTATGTGAATTATGTACCATATATTTGGCAAATCAGAATGGGTGATTATACCTATTTTGGGGGCGTCACAGATAAGCTAAGATTATAAAATTGCTCATTAAAATATTAGAGTTAGAGAACTTGCGTCATGCGTTAGCTATACATTTATAACTCACTTACTCCAATATCCTATACATACAATTTAAATTCATAATACTAGTTAGCCAAATCAAAGTTAACCTTATTGGTTTCATTTATCATTTTAGTTACCCTTAGCTTAAGGTCTAACCATATTAATCAAACACATAACACGAATTTGAAAACTCCCTAACATATAACATAAGGCTTTAGCATTCAAATCACACCTCCAACTCTTATGACCATCGAGTTTCAATCGTTATACAACTTGTTTAATTCATAGTTTGAAAACATCATTGTGACGCCCCCAAACTAGGTCCACACAACCCATTCTGAGTCACCAAATACATGGTACAGAAATCAAAATACAAACTTTATTAATAAAATTGTCGTGCAAAATATGACAACATATGTGCTGAGAGTTTTAGTACAAATATTTTCTTGTAGACAATATCCAAACTCAAATAAAATCCTCAGTACAATTATTGATACACTATTTTACAAAATAGTGAGGACTGCTATATTAACTATCTTGAACCATCACTCCACAACCCGACTAGTCCCAGCTATATTCTGACCTCCTGAGAAAAACAACGGAATAAAAAGGAAAATGGTGAGCTCAACTAGCCCAGTAAAGAATATTATGACTAAGATAATGTAGAAAAATTATCCTTAGTCCTCAACATGGAAAAACTAATAGAATACAATAGACAACAAGTTTTAGATTAACAACAAAAGCGGAAACAACAATCCATTAGAAGAGTCAAGTAGAGCATGATATCTACTATCTTCTATGATTTAAAAGTCCATCATCAATATTTTATCCCTGTAACATCATTCAATAAATATTTCAAATCAATGAATTATCCATGCACTACGGGCCAAGGATATTTGTTCGTATCACCAGTGGTCATAATCATGTCAAACACCTGTCCATCTAAGAACTACGGGCCAAAGAGGACTTTCACCACAAACCTTATCTATAACATTAAAGGTTATGATTATACCAATACACAATTTCTGGTCATAATCATACCAATCAATAGTCCATCTTTGCACTATGGGCCAAAGATGACTTCCAGTACAATATAAGCATGAAGATGATAACAATGATATAAATATTCAATCAAATGAGATAAAGGATAAATATTAGAAAATTCTAATTCAATTTATCCAGAGTTCAAATATGTCCAAATTATCAACATAATAACTGTTTTGTGGAGTAAAATTCAAGAATAATATTCATGTATCAAAAATAATTTGAGCAAAAAAGAAATCAAATTTTTCGTGAAAAGTACCCAAGGTAAATAGTATCCGAGTGAATAGTACCCCATGAATAGTACTTCGTGAATAGTATCTCGTGAATAGTACCCCATTATGAAAGATTAAAACTTAACAAGAATGTTCAGAAAAATATTTCTATGAAACGATACTAGATGAAGCGCAAATTTCAAGGATATTCTATTAATTTCAGGAATTATGGAAGCAATACTTACCATAGTAAGTTTAAATTTAGGAATATGAAATAAAATAATATCTCTTTCATAATATGGAGTATGAAAGAAAATAATATTTCTTACGAGTATTGCAAAATAATAACATCCTTTACCTTAGTAGAAACTGAATTTGACTGAAATATCGGATATTATTCTGAGAAAATCTTGCACAAAAAACTACACTCAAAGTATCCTTCTACTCAAAAAAAATACTCACAATACTATAGAATAAGAATTTCTGATATTGAAGGTGTGTTTTAGGAAGGAGGGGTTACCCCCTATTTATAGCGCAATAGAGGGAAAAAAGTTAAAAACCATTGCCTAACTTTTTTTCTTTCCTCCTCCACCTAACATCCCGTTTCTTTCTCTTTTCCTTGCCTAACCATCACTTTCTCTGCCTAACCACCCAATTCCAAGATTGAGGGCCCACTTTTGAGAAAACCAACTTTGCAGGCAAAATTAACAAACCACCAAAAAGAAAAGAATGCGCAGAGGTGCACGAAAGGAAAAATAAAATGATAACCTTCACTCAACTTTTATTCACATGCTAAAAATTACATATTAGTATAATAATATTACAATTAAAATTATAAAAAAATTATAATATTATAATAATATATTTGAATGAATATTTTATCAGAGAAGATAATTGTCAAACTTTTAACAAATAATTCATGCAAAATTCCTTCATTTATATAAAAATTGAACCAATATCCACCACATAATAATTATTCATAATTAATATTATGATCTCACAATATTAACAACCAGATCATTCCCAGGAAAGAGGGGGCTTTTCGATAAGGATTTATCCTTATTGGCGCGCAATTAGATAACCTAACCCCTTTCCTCGACATAATTTTCTAGACATTGCCAATAATGCTAACTAATAATATTGTCAATTATTGATTTAATAACATAAAATATTGTGCATATGATACTAAGACAATAATTGAATCAATAATATGAGATACTGTGCAACAATTACTGTGGCAATTATTGAATGAAACTGAGTGACTTCTTACGAAAGAATTAATAATCCAAAAATATTATGCAATACCGTGTGCTACTGTGTAACCACACGTATTATTGTACTTTTTATCACCGGATATTTTAATAGTTAACGGTAAAAATTTTGTCATTATTTTTATAAAAAGGTTATTTATGTCGCTTTCTATATCCGACAATTATTCTGTTATGTGGTCCACCAATGAATGCGTTGTCGTACGAATATTCCCTAACAAAAAGAATATTCCTCGAACAAGCGAAAATTTTATACCCACTTGCTTAATTTGCAAAAATTGCACATTTCACTCATAACTAAAGAATTATATCAAATCAACACCATATTATTCAAAATAATAATTAGAGAAATTAAATCTTTATTCATAAAATATTGGGGTCTTACAATCCTACTTGGTACTACAATGTGATTACAACATGTTTTAACATCTTGTTATATAATTAACATCTTTTTATGCTCAGTAGATTAGGTTAAGATTACACTTTCAACATTTGAACAAGCAAAAACTCATTTCTGTGCAAGACTGCTAACCGATGCGGCAGTGCTACTTTAAGCCTTCATATTGACACAGCAGCGCCACATGGCACAACAACGCTCCATTTAAACTATAACACGGTGCAACAGTGCCACTAGGCGCGGCAACACCCCAACTATGCCTTGGAGCGGCGCGGCAGCGCCACTTCGCAGACACAATTGCAGAAGTTTGCGAACGAACACAGAACAAAGCTAAAAAAACAAAAATTTCATTCAAACATCAAATTTACACATACCCAAATAATATAAATTTCATAGAATCATAACCCAACGTACATAACATGGTTTTAACAACATAAACAACTTAAACAACCCAATTTATAAGGATTAAAAGCTAAGGCTGTAAAATGAGCAAACAGTTCAGGCTCGATTCGTACTTGCTCGACTAAAAATTCGATTCGAGCTCGACTCGAAATATAAATGAGTCAAATTTGAGCACATTTTAAAGTTCGATAAATTACTTGAACCTTCTCAAATTATAATTTTTATTGATACTCGGATCATATTCGTTGGAAAAGTCCAAACTGCTCGGGCTCGATTCGGAATCGTGCTCGACTCGGTAGCTAAATGAGCCTCAATCAAACCTTATTTTATACTCGATAGATTTTGTGAACCAAATCTGAGCAACTCAATACTCTGATCGACTCGGTTCGTTTACACCCTTATTAAAAGCAGAGTTCATGCTATTTCACATATTTTGACATATTTAGCGAATTCAACCAATACGAATCCATTTCTCAACAAAATTAGTTCATTCAACTTGCATTTTTTCGTTTCTTAACGTATTAGCACCCTCAATCATCAATTTACATATTTCTATAACCATCAATTTTGGCTCTAAAATAAGCCATTTTTGTACGTACTCAACCAAAAACTAATTTATTCCTCTTAAACAGATTTTCTTTCATGAATTTGTTCATTCAAAATCATTTCTAGATGACAACTACAAATTACCAACCTCCAACAACATACATAAATCATATCTCAACAAATTAGCAATAGAGATCCAACTATCAATGAAAAACTCAAATTCTTCTTATTAACATTTATACATCGATTTGATTTTTGAAAACAACGTAGAATAAATTACACATATCTAAGAGCATTTATAATTCAATTTCTTAGCAATTCATGCATCAAAACTAATTACAGAGGAGAACTTGGAAAAGCATAAAGCAAGATATTAACTTATTACCTTGATCAGCTAGATGATAAAGCAACTTGAACATTCTTCTTACTTTCCTTTGATTCTCAGAGTTTAGCTCTCAAACACAAAAATTCTATCTTCTCTCAATTTTTCTCTATTCTTTATTTTCTTAGACTTAGAGAATATACTTATAATATGAAACTGATATACATAATATGTATAATTGCTTAACGTGGTGCGTCATGACTTAATCGTGGGCTTGTAGTGGCTGTCAGTTAAAAGCTAAAACAACTCGGATGTTATAAACACAAAAGGTCACAAGACCATGGTTGGTTAGTCCCAGTTAGCTCTTTTTAATTTATTTAAATATTATTCTTATCATATGATTCTCAAATGTCACACTAAGATTTAATTTAATTAAATCAAATCAAACATTATCATATAATTATAATTTTATTTAATAAATTATTAAATCTCTAATTTAATTAACACCATTGCACAATATCGTAATTATTTAACAACTCACTTATCCTCTAACTTAATTATTTAATTAAATTAAAATAGTATCATCACATTAGCGTAATAAAATACGCGTCAACTATAAAATTATTTCACATAATTTAATTAGCATTACCAATCTCAAATAAATTATTTCTCAATAATTTCTATCAATTATTTATCTTATTCAATAAATAAAATAAATAAAATATTTATTTTATTCGATAAATATTTTAAATTACTTGCAAAATTCTCGATCGTTACATTAATAATAATAATAAAAAAATTGTGCCATGAATGAACTCCGGGACAAAGAAGGTAAACGCGTTTGCATTATACATATATATATATATATATATATATATATATATATATATATATATATATATATATATATATATATATAGGGTCTCTATCCACAGCAACCGGTTGTTGGGGAGCAATTCCTTTTATCCAGCCGGTACAAGCTGTACCGGCTTATAAAAAAAAGTCTAAGGCTGGTACAGCTTGTACCGGCTGGATAAAAGGGGTTGCTCACCAACAACTGGTTGCTGTGGATGGAGACCTATATACATATATATATATATATATATCTATCTAATAAAATACAAATGATTTTGAATTTCCCGCTCACTTAATAAATCATCTGGGCCGTTCAAAGTTTGGGATAAATCCCATCGTTCATACATCTATCTAATAAAATACATCTATCTATCTAATAATCTAATAATAATTTAATAAAATACAAATGACTTTAAATTTCCCGCTCACTCAATAAATTATTTTGGTCGTTCAAAGTTTAAGATAAATCATATTGTCCATACAGTGCCGGAGGCACGGGACCCAGCTAGTCTATCTAATAAAACACAAATGATTTTGAATTTCCCGCTCATTCAATAAATCATATGGGCCGTCCAAAGTTTGGGATAAATCTCACTATCCATCTATCTAATAAAATACAATCTATCTAATTCTATCTATCTATATCTATATTCTATATATCTAATTATATCTAATAAAATACAAATAATTTTGAATTTCCCGCTCACTCAATAAATCATCTAGGACGTCCAAAGTTTGGGATAAATCCCACCATCCATCTATCTAATAAAATACAAATAATTTTGAATTTCTCGCTCACTCAATAAATCATTTGGGTCGTTCAAAATTTAGAATAAATCCCAACGTCCATAGTGCCGGAGGCACGGGACTGTTGCTAGTATATATATATGTGGACCTATTCCACAACATACGTTAGTTAGGAGAATTATTTCAGCTAATTGATCTCTGGCCATCCATTGTAAAATCTAAGGGCTAAGAATGAATAAAGCAGGGGCCTGACGCTAGTAGGATCTGCAGCCAGTGCAACTCTCATTAGTTGCTAGACTAATGACTATCATACTCTCATTTCTGACTTTTTAAATTGATCCCTAGTAGAACCAGTGGCCAGAATACAGAAGAAAAAAAAAAAGAGATGGGCCTGGAACACAACATAGGAGTATTATTTCGTAATGACATATTAGACAAAAAAGTTTAAATGACATGATTAATTTGTGTTTTATGAAAAAAAATAAATTTTATAATTAATAATTTTTTTAAAATTATAGTTTTTATAGTTGTAGCAATTATAATTAAATAAATTCATATCAATATTAATTTAAAAAATGTTGACTTTCAGAAAGGGAATATATGTGTGTAATTTAATGACATAAAATACAAATAAGATAAATTTCATATATATAATTTTACATGAACTGGGTTAGTGTAACCAACCACAACCATCTAGACACATTGTTTTATATTTATTTTTAATATTCATTCTTTAATTATTAAAACATTATTGATTTTTTCTATGCAATGCTAATTTTTATTTTTATATATATTTTGTAAAAAAATAATTATGCAACTATTTTTTATATCAAGTCCATAAAATAAAAAATATATAAAAGTTGCACTTGTAATACTCTTTTTGTGGTGTTAATAACATCACCCTAAACAAAAAAAAAATAATGTGTTGCCCACCCAATTTTACTAAATATTTTTTTTACAATTTTACTTAATAGCATTCTTTTTAAACTTTGTTGTTCTTAAGACATGATATATAATTTAACTTGTTATTTTATTAAAGTAAGTACCCAAAATATAATTTATTTGTTCATCTAATTCAAAAGATTCTATTTTGTCTTGAAATAAATTTAAAATTTAAAGAAAATAGAAATTATTTATTTAATTAACTTTTAGATATTGTAAACCATTTTTTTTGAAAAAAAAAATTTCAGTTAAAATAAATAAATGATAAATATGTTAATTGACTTCTATTAATTAAGAATAATATAATTTCTCTGATATATAAGAATGAGTAACAATTAATTTGTGGTGCGCATATATCAATTCGATTAAGGAGACTACGAGAGGGATATATTTGTCATTTTTCCGATAATGTATTACGACAGTATATCTCGGCTTCCAATCAGAGTCCTTCGTCCAAACTCTCTCTCTCGCCAAGACGCCTCAATTTAGTTGATTCATCGACCAAACTCCGCTTCTACAGGTACGTTTGTCTCTCCTAATTTTCTACCACCTCTATTATGTTCTTGGATTTCCTTTAGTTTTTCCTGTTATCACAAAATGCTCGTCTTTCCATTGATCTTATGCTCCCTTGAATGAATTCTAACTTATTTTCTCTTCAGTAGACAAGATCTCCAGTCAAGGGTCGTTAAATTTTCTTGATCTGTTCAAGTAACTGAATTTCTTAGTTGCTGAGTTTCTTTGAGTTTCTGGTATTATTTGTTCTAGTGCTTTTATATTTGTGACATGATAAGTTTTCACGTTAAGTTCGGTGATTTGATGGTTCAGTTATTGAATGGGGTGTTTTATATGTAGGTGGAGTCTGTTTTCTGAACTGGGTTAAATTTAAATGACCATTTGTAGTGATGAGATCAGTTGTGAAGTTAGTAAGATTGCCTTTGCTTCTAATATTGTTTTATAAAATGTCAAATGTGGTGGCTAGAATCCATCATACCAAATTAGATTAAGATGCTTGTTGGATTTTACGGTGATTGAATTTTTTATCTGACAATGGATGATGTTCTGATGTTCATAAGTTATCTTGACTCTTAATTATTAAGATCAACTTTTTTGTAGAAAGTTTTGGATTATTCTTATGGGTAAGAAATTGCTAATTTTTGTTGATGGGAACCACAGTTTAGATCTAATTTCATGAAAGTTATATATAGTTGTCTGGGTGCCCTTGTTTGGATTTTCGTAGCTGGGTTTGTATATATTAGAGACGTAAGAGAATTTGTGTTTTTTTACTGTTTCTTGTTTATGGGTATACTGCAAGTACCTTTGGTGGGATGGAAATTGGAACCTCTAGCACCGTTAAGTTTCACTTATTGTCCTTACCATATGCCATTTTCCCATAAAGCTGGGGCGGGGGTTTCAGTTTATTTAATTTTCTATTTGCTTACATCGTCTGGTTAGCAAATGTTGCAGTAGCATAGGAGAATGATAGTGCTTCTGTGAATCTGAAGCCCTATCTACTACCAAACGTGATTGATTGCTTTTGGTGTAACACTACCCATTTCAACTCTCTGGTGTGATTTGTTCTATTCTTTTGGTCCTTTTGGAACTCCCATGTGGGGGTGGCTATGTGTGCAGTTTCATACTTTCATTTAGAAGAGAGTTTAATTAATTTAAGAACGCTAAAAATTAAAGTTTGAATTCAAGAGGAAAGCTTCAGAAAGAAATTGAAGAACATTACAGCGATGATGTATTACATGGACTTTTCAGTTGACGGTGAAGTACATGTGTCGACATGAGTGTGGGTGTAGACCTGGACACTCCAAAATAGTACTCCCTCCGTTCCAAATTATATGATCATTATTGATTTTTGAAAGTTAATTTGAGACATTTTCAAACTCAAAAATTGAGACGACTCATTAAAAATTATGAAATAATAAAACTTAAAATGAGTATACTTTTTAAATAGTTTGCAATATTCATCATTGTATTGATTAAAATTAAAAGAATCAATGTCAAAATTTTGAATTTAAAAATCTCTTAAGTTGACTTTAAAAAGTCAACAATGATCAAATAATATGGAAAAGAGGGAGTATAAGATAGGAAAAAATGTTTTAGAAGATAGGACATTCCTGTGTTAGACACTTCCCCCACACCCACCAAGGATCCCGAATCCCTGGAACATAGGCGATGATATGAAACATGAGCAACAATCACTGACTCAGGTTTTTCGCTGGTGTGCATTATAATTGGTTTTTGTATCAAATTTTGTAAATTACTCTCTCTATTAAAACCTCTCTCTCTATGCCACGTAACGTCACAATTCAAAATTTAAGCTTAAAAGAAAAGTAAGGGTATCACGATATAAGCTTATAAAAATTAACCAACCCTTTCCTTGTATCCCCTTAAATGTATAGATTAGCTATGTACAGACTATTGCTTCCTATTCTTAGCCAATTAGTTTGAATTAGCTTTGTACCAAATTTAATTTTGTCTATTTAATTGGGGTCAATAAGCTATCTCTAATATACCTCAAAATGTGCCAAAAGTTTGAAGTTTATGCTTACACATTAACCTCATTTGAGAGTGTAACTAGAATTAGCTGTTACTCATATGATTATTTGTTCTATAAGATTTCAAAGCAAAAATGAAACTTGTTCGTCTTTCTTCTCCTTTCAGCAAAGTCATTTACATTTTCTAATATTATTTATTGAACATCTATCCTAATTTTGGGTCAGTCCTTTTTTTACAAGTACTTTGTGCCGGTCCTTACTTTTTCAATATATTGTAACCATTATAACAACTTCTCTCTATCAAACATTATAATATTTTCACGTAGCTTAACAGTCACGATTAGTTTTATGCAAAAGCAATTTCTTTATGTTTCCAACTGTATAATCTGATCTTCTCAATCATAATTACATATTTTTGTGTAGTTGATTTATCAAAGCATCATGGAAGCCAATAGGGGGCAGAATGGAATTCAACTCTTGTTAGCTGCAGAACAAGAAGCTCAGCACATTGTTAATGCTGCCAGAAATGGTAATTACTTGTGTTATTTCTATCGTAATCTGATTGTTTTTTGCATCCCGTATACTTCAAGGGTTTTTGTGTGATTTCTTAATAATTTATAGAGAAAAAGTAATTTTTAGTTCGAACAATCAGTTATTCATACGTTAAAATGTAGACGTGTGCTAGTGCGAGTAAACTAGTACAAAACATTGCTGTATCTCAGCAGCATGACACAAAAAGTAGGGGCATGAGAAGATGTTGCTGGCATCGTGAGTTTAGTGCTGTTTCACCAAACTTTGGTCAATATGGGTGATGATGAGAGTGAGTTTAAAGGTGTTGGAGGCCACAGTAGGATCCTATAAATCAGTTCTCTGAGCAATATCTTCCCATGATGGTTGCAATTGGCCTGTCTACTTCTGATTATGTACATATACTTTTCCATTACAAGTAAGATTTGCAAATTAGTGCCTGATGATTCTGTTTAATAATAGAATCTAATGTATTATTGGTGGCATTCCGAAATTTGGTTAACATAATTCCGTAACTTAATTAGTATCTTAGTTATTGAAAATTTCAATAGGAAAATTCAAGTAGACTATAAAACATAATTATCTTCATTAGCACCTCATGAACGTACACGTGACGCTATCCTGTCCTTTATAATCGTCTTCACAACTCTTCTAGCATCACATCAATACCATCCCATCAGCTCTTTCACCACCTCCTGCCACCACTCAAACAAAGGTCTTACTATGACTGTCACCAGGCCACCCTTCTATTTGCTTTTGACTTAACATGTTTTGTCAATTTGAGTGCATGCTAGTGCATGTGCGAATGCAAACACGTTTGCTGGGAAAATTTACTTGCTTAAATTAAGTGCAACTTCTAGGATGAGGATCAAGTGCTAGTAATATCATATGATTGAACATGTGTTATTGATAATTGATGACCTAGCGCCATAGTAGAATATTTGGGGGAGGCTTTTTTTCCTTGGAACTTTAGGGTTGACAGTGGGATGAGGGAGTTTTGGCTATTGCTTCAAAGAGAGCATTCTATGTTGGAACATTTCCTGTATAGGAATTTGGATTTGAAGTGTACTATTTACTCCCTTGTGTGGCTTATTTTAAATTACACGGTTGTGAAGCCTTGTTTTGGCATTAAAATAAATGGAGTAATATGTATGAATATATGGATGGAGTTCATACATATATGATGCATCTATAAGTGGGCCTCTAATTTTCACATCTAAACATGGAGAATAAATTGATATTCTTTTGTTTTTGCTATTTAATCTTCAAACTAATTGTGCACAATATTCTTATTCTATAAAAGTGATTCATACTCGTTGGTTCCTTTCAGAAAAAATGGCTAGACTAAAACAGGCCAAAGATGAGGCAGAGAAAGAGCTAGCTGCATTCCGTGCTCAAATGGAACTTGAGTTTCAGAGGAAGGTTGCTGAGGTAAAAAAAAACTGAAATATTGTCTGTCACCTGCCTGTAGGAAAAAAACTATCAGCTTGAATCCATTGGAATTTTAAGTTTCTGGGTGCAAACTAAACTTTTTAATTTTTTGGAGAACTTCTGAAGTGACCAAGCATACATATATAAATTTGGATAATGTACTTGGCATATTTAACACTTTTTTTTTCCTTTTTTTTTGAATATAGCTAGTTTGGGTAGTTGGGGAAGAGGTGCCCTATCTCATGCCATTTCGGCGTTCCCTCTATAAAAATTCTTTTTACATCAGAAAAGTTGTTAGATAAAAACTTCTTCTGAACAAAGCTGCTCATCAAATAAACCATGTATAATAAATTTGGATAGAGAATACTTCTGAAATTTGCAAAAAATTTATTATTATACACAATTTTAGATGTTTCACTATTTTATATGCTCAACAATATATTTCACGTTAAACAGCAACCTTTCCATTTATTTTTTTCTTAAAATCCTTGTTTCCAAAATTCTCAGTAATTTCTGTATTTAAATGGTATCACAGAAATTTTATTTGCTGCTTGTTGCTACGCCTCTTTCTGTGTTTCATCAAACAGAGTAGTGGAGATTCAGGTGCTAATGTGAAGCGCCTAGAAAAAGAAACAGAAGTGAAGATAGATAACTTGAAGACCGAGGCGTCAGGAATTTCCAAGGATGTTGTCCACATGCTTCTGAAGCACGTAACAACTGTAAGGAACTAAGATGCTTGGTAAGCTCTGAGGCCAGAAGTTCTGGATCTCTCATGTTCCTATTTTATGGATCAACGGCTTGGTGAAAATAAGAGGCTTGTATCTTAGTATTCTTCTTCTTATTTTATTATTATTATTATTATTATTATTTTATTATTATTATTATTATTATTATTATTATTATTATTTGTATTGGTTGACTGTGGCTCCCTCTTGAATAATTACATGACATTCTGATTTGTATCAAGGTACTATGCTTGTTGGAGAAATAACAAATCCCTTGTGTTCTTTCGAGAATTTATTATAAGTATCATGGATTTTCCGTATAATATGTTTGAGACAGAACAGCAGCCTAAATACTAAAAAGTGAAATTTATATAAATGTTTACAACTGTGTAGCTGCACTAGAATCACTAAACTATATACTTACGGATCTGGATTTCATGAAATTGTGAAGACTTTGATCATTTATAAGTTCATAGTTTTTTGTTGCATTCGAGTATACCAAATGTTGCATCTGCATTGGTCCACACAAGGATATTAGATGACAGAAAGAACATATACAACTTTTGATATTAGCAAATACAACCTGAAGCTATGAATTTACATGTGGTCAAGGGCTTGACAATTTCATGTAATCCAAATTCGTACTGCAAATGTGTATACTTTGAATGGGAAGGAAATGATACAAGGTGTTTGTTGCAAAGGGACTCAAATCTGGAGTCATGATTTTGTCTATCTTCTTTAGTGTTGCAAATTTGCAAGATCTTGCAGGATCTGCTCCACGACTATTGCACATGCAAATAATCCTACACCTAAAAGAGCAGGTCTTGCACTTGATATTTCCATAGTTTGCTCCTTATCGTTGCTATTTCCATGATACATAGCCAAAGCCATTACTGGTGGAAGAGCTCCATATAGCATTGTCATACAATAACCCCCCTGTTACACATTAGGATTAGAGTTGTTTGATAACTTAAAGAATGCATTTGAAGCAATTGGGATTTCTTTAGTTATTTTAATTCTTGAAAAATAGAGAAATTCCAGAAACACGCACATAAAGAACTTACTGCAATGTCTGTGGCAGCAGAGAATGCATCTGGAACTGTTGTTGACACAAGCAGAGTTGGAGCAATGACCATTGTTGTTGCTGTGATGTTTACTTTGTTTCTCCCCCACCAATTATTTAGCCCGAATAGTTTGCTTGGTTCCTGCTAAACTTGTGCATTTTACATGGGTACTGATAGAACTTTGTGTTTGAGCTAAGAAATTGAAAAGTTAGGCTGAGTTTATTTGATTACTAGCATTTGGAGTTTTTACGGTGATAGTGTTTGGTGCGCTTGGACTTCCAAACACACCTTCAAACTCTGCGTTTGTGATTTACATGTTTTTAGCAACAAGATTTTAGGGTGTGTTAAAACTTTCAAATGCGCCAAACACATTCCAAGTAAACAAGCAATAATACATGGGAATGGAAGGATGTAGCAATCCGGTTAATAACACGAGTTGATGCAAATGGAAAACACTACCTTGATAATTTGTTTTGAAGGAGAATTTGTTGACAGAATATTAAGTTGCTCCTTGTAGAACTGAGAGAAGCTCAGTAGAGTGCCAATTATTGATGTTCCTAGAGCTAGAAGAGAGAAGGCCCCTACCATAGCCGAAACACCTCCCCATCTTACCCTAAAGTAGAATTTAGTATTAGATAAAAACTAGTATGTTTGGCAAATATAGCCAATTTGGAGTACTGCTCAAGAACAAATTACCGCATAAGCAATTCAACAGGATCAGAAAATTGCTCAGCCTGAGCCGAGAGGCCAAGAGCTATCGTGTTCCAAACAAGAAGTGCTAACAATGGTACAACACTACCAAGCAAAACTGAAGCCCTTATACGTCTTAGATCCCCTTCTAAATATGCACAAAGAACTGCAAGAATAGCAAATAGCATAAGGTTAAGCCATACAATGTGATTGTCCCATAAGGAATTAAGTTCAGAAGATGAAGAACATATAATCCTTACCGGTAGCTAAATCGTGATACACCAACGAAAATATTATCACTGGAATTGTAGCTGGAACTTTTGCCCAGTCGTTGCTTCCCTCAAAGCCCGACCATCCTCCAACCACAATCACAACAACCTCGATTACCACAAGTAAACCTGTTCATCAACTCCTATATTAGTGTCATGTTGCTCTGTATTCTAAAAATTGCTAGGTGGACCTAAACGGCGGACGGACGGACGGACGCCTAACGTGAGTGCTGCCTAGGCAGCACTTGGGCATTTTCCTAGTGCTCTTATATATATCGTAGATGTAAAGATTAAAAATTTCACTTGAAAAATTGCCAAAAAAAAGAAGAAGAAAACTCTTGCAAGGCACAACATCATTTCAAGCAGAGTTTGTAAATGACTAATTTCACCTAGGAGCCTAAACAAATCTAGGCAATTGAGGATTAGCAAGTGCCTAGGTGGGGCTTAAGCGAGCTAGGTATGGATTTTTAGAACATTGTTCTTGTCATATTAAAAGACTATCAGGATATTCATGCTATCGTCATTGACAAATATAACACTTAAAACGTGCTAGTTACAAGAAAATACCTATCATAGAAGCAGTGAGCCATTGATTGACTTGATCAGTGGTTTGAGTTCCTCCAACGGTGATGAGAATAGTGAAGAGGGCAGTGAAGAAGCAGCCTGAGATCGACTCCGGGAGATTTATCAAATGGTAAAGGATCTCACCAGACTTGGAGCTGTAGGCAATCATAGAAGTGTAACCCATGAACACATATGTGACAGTAGCCAAAGAACCACCCCACTCTCCAAGTGTCTCTTGAGCCATGGTTCTAATGGAGATCACCTTTAGTTCATCTTCTTCTATGCCCTTTTTCTTCTTTTTTAGCAACCACACATTTATTTCAACTAGCAGAAGTGCTTCAATTAAAAGAAATACCCAGCATATAGAAATTGCTATCGTACTTAAAAGTATTCCCTGCAACGTCAAAGACAACTAAGCATCCTAAAATACTGCAATTTGGAGATAACAAAGGTTGGAATTCATATATATTTATTGTGATGTAAATTTTATTTGATGATCAAAATATAAAATAAAACAAATACTGCAATTCTTGATAGATGATGATGATGAGTATTAGGAACCTCGACCAATACGACAAAAATTAGTGTTCTAAAAATTCCAACCTAAACGTTAATCAGTCTCTACCTAGGTCCCCACCTAGGTGGAACTAGTCATCTACTGTATCGATTTGTTTAAACAAATCATTCATGTAAAATTTTCATGTACTAAATGCTTTATATAGTACTCCCTCCGTCCCATAGTTATAGACTGATTTCTTTTGGCACATAGTTTAAGAAAATCAGTTTAAGTGACAATTTTTAACAGAAATTTTTCACATATACCCCTTAATATGGAATTAATGAATAAATTAATTACTCCTTACTTATCACATTGGAACTCTTAACTTCATTGATTGTTGGTACAATTGTCTTTTATACACAAAATATGTTAAACTAGTAAAGCCTAAAAAGTTGAATTCTTTTATTGAGAATACAACAACATTAAATGTGCTGATAAAAATAATGACATTGAAGGTTGTTTCTTCAAAAAAAAAAAAGAGTAATGGTTGAATATTTATTATAAGGGCATAAAAGTAAAATAATGAACCAACTAAATTTTATAAATAGTAAGTAGATTATATATTGGGACATCTCAAAATAGAAAATCAGCCTATAACTATGAGACGGAGGGAGTACATATAAATATAAGGACTGATCCATAGTTAACGTTGTCAAATTAACTATGGATCAGTCCATCCGAATATCGAACGATTAATATAGCCCTCATCCGCAATTTAATTTCTAGTATTTCACAATTTAATACTGCGGACGGGACAAAAGTCCAAAATAGATCGCCTCTACAAGTTTACGTCTGCAACATTAAACTGCAGACGCTAAGTTTGCTTATGGAAATAAACGACGCAACTGGGAAAGTGAGAAGTTCGGGCAGTTGAGAAGTTCTGTCCGCAGTTTAATACTATAGACGCTACGTCTATCCAAACAACAACGTTTTGCAACTGGGAAACCGAGAAGTCACGTTCGCAGTTTAATATTGAGGACGCTAGGTCTTATAAGTACTACAAATTTCATAGTTCAAAGCATGACTTTTGGATCTCATGCACAAGAGTTCGAATTAAGGCTCAAGAATTTTTTATTTCATCTTCCATATTCGTAATCTTACTGATTCATGTGATCTGTGTTGATGAGAAAAAATCGTGACTAAAAATTCACGACTTACTGATTCATGTTGTCTCCTATGATTCATACTTATTTTCAAAACACTTAATCACACATGAATTTGTAACAACTAATAAGAATATTAAAAAAAAATAGAGGATTTTTAGCTTTAACATCTAACAAGAAATGTGATGTCAAGATGGGTCAATTGTTTAGCTTGTCAATTATTAAGGAATAACCTCAACATGTTGTGATGACATTTATAGGGTTTGCATAGAAGAGCTAAACAATTGACCCATCCAGACAGCCGTGTTTGACCTAGTGTCCGCAGTATTAATCTGCGGATGAGACTTTCTTAAAAACGACGTCGTTTCCCAATTGTCATACCATCTAGCGTCCGCAGTTTAATGGCAAAACATACAAATTCTCCATTGTGGTTGTCATGTTGTCAGCATTACCTCACTAAACTGCATTTTGAAACATTAAATATAACAGCATTTTGAGGCTCACTTTAATGAGGGACCCACACTCCAAAAATGTCGGGTCCATGCATCAATGCGTTCTCCTCAACGAGGAGTATAACGTGGTATATTTATGTGTTCAAATCCATTAAGAATTAAATGAGAAAATTGACTCCAAAGTCACCTACTTGAAATGTTGAAAATTATAAAAGTCCCACATAGGGCACTAGAGGAAAAAATGAAGAATTTATATATTGGATGTTTGCTTAATGGGAAGTGTCCCAAGGGGAACACCATTTTTGTGGAAGGGAGAGGACCTAGCCAAGGCTTGATTCAAACCCACATGCGCGCGCCATCGCCGTCCGGTCGACTCAGGCTCGGGTGAGTGGGTCGGGTCGTGATATATACTTTTTTGGACAAAATATGTTTAATATATTATCAGATTTTGTTTTAGTTATTGTCACGATACTATGTAGTATTGAACGGTTTGCACGCCAACAGTAATAACCCAACTGATAAACTGCGGAATTATTTCTATAAATAATCCATATAGGCGCACTAAAATAAAACAAGTTATTTTCCCCCATTCTCTGTTCTGTTCCTTCCCGTTTCCCAATTCTGTAAAACAAAGTCCCATTCTGCAATCTGCAATATTTTTTCCCCGTCCCCGTTCTGCAATATTTTTACGTCCCGTATTGCAATATTTTTCCCGTTTCTGTGTAAGTATATCCATTCATGCACTGTTTTTCATGCATCATTACTGTAAGTTCAATACATAACATAAAATTTGGTTCGAAGTGTTCTTAATTTTGAAGTGCTTCTAATTAAGAACTAGAAATCCATTTTATCTTGGGAAGCAATTATTCAATTAATCCTTAGCACCAATAAGGGAATAAATTTGCTTTAAGGAGACTTTGTGAATTCAAAGGACTCGAATTTATCTGTTTTTTCATTTTATAGTTCTGTTCTGTTTTGCTTAATTTTTTGTTATTATATATATATATATATATATATATATATATATATATATATATATATATATATATATATATTACGGAGCATACAATCTTAGAGCAAATTTATACGTTCTATAATTGTAGTATTATTTAATATCGCTTGTTTATGTGAACAGAAAATAGGTTTTAAAACAAATTTTATGTATGTATAGCATAATGTAAAATTAGTATTTTAACCGAATATAAATACACTGTCTTTGCATGTTAATACATGTTAATATATTAATACACGGTATTCTGGAATTTTATTGCATGTTAATACATGTTAATATAAAGTATTCTGTTATTATATATATTACAGAAATATTACATATATTACATGTTAATTGATTTATATATTCTGTTATTATATATGTTCCATGTTAATTGATTTCATTTTTATATTCTGTTATTCTGTTATTGTTTTAATTTATATGAGTAGTACAGTGTTGTATACTATAGCAGTATTAAATCAATAATTGCAATAGCATGTGATTGTCAAAACCTATCCAACTAAAGAATGCAAATCTGTTAAACAAAAATTTGTAAATTGAATTTGTAAACAGAATTTGGATTTGTGCTAAACAAATTTGTAAATAAAATTTGTAAAAAAATTTTTAACAATAGAAATTTTGTAAACAAAATTTGTTGTTTGAATTTTGTTAAATTTTGTACGACAGAAATTTGTTTATGTTTATTGATAGTTTTCTTTGTATAAAAGAAATGGCATCTACTAGCACCATTTCTGTCGTGAGTATGTCTCATGGAGAAAAGCCTGAAAAGTTCAATGGAACTTATTTCAAGCGTTGGCAACAAAAGATGCTCTTCTATCTCACAACATTGAATTTGGCAAGGTTTCTACAAGAGGACTGTCCTACTCTTGTTGAAGGAGAAAAAGACAAGGAAAACGTGGTTGCAGTTGATGCGTGGAAACATGCAGATTTCCTTTGCAGAAATTATGTAATGAATGGATTAGACAATACACTATATAATGTGTATTGTACAATTCAAACTGCAAAGGAACTTTGGGAATCTTTAGACAATAAATATAAAACTGAAGATGCTGGCATCAAAAAAATTCATAGTCGGTAGATTTCTTGACTATAAAATGACAGACTAAAGCAGTCATCACTCAGGTTCAAGAATTACAAGTAATTCTACATGACATTCATTCTGAAGGATTGTCATTAAGTGACTCATTCCAAGTTGCTGGATTGATTGAGAAACTTCCACCATCATGGAAAGACTTCAAGAATTATCTTAAGCATAAACGCAAAGAGATGAATCTTGAAGAATTTATTGTGCAACTTAGGATTGAAGAGGATAATCGAGGATCTGAGAAGAAGATTGGGAAAATTTTCATTAAAGCAAAGGCTAATATGATAGAACAAAGGCCAAACAATAACAACAAAAGGAAGCGTGAAGGCAAAGATACTTTCAAGGCCAAGAAAAAATTCAAAGGCAAGTGCTTCAACTGTGGCATTCAAGGATATAAATCAAGTGAATGTCGCAAGCTAAAGAAATTTAAGAAAGAACAAAGCCTCAAGTAAATGTGACAGAACTGGAAAAGTTTTCTGAAAATGTTTCAGACATGAATCTCTCTGCAGTTGTATATGAATGTATTTGGTAGGAAATCCTAAAGAATGGTGGGTGGACACTGGGGCTACTCGCCACATTTGTTCCAACAAATGGATGTTTTCTACCTACAAACTAGTAGAAAATGATGATCAACTCTTCATGGGAAACTCCTCAAGTTCAAAGGTTCAAGGACGTGAAAAGATTGTACTGAAAATGACATATGGCAAAGAACTGACTTTGAACGAAGTGCTTCATGTGCCAGATATCCGCAAAAATCTAGTTTTTGGGTCACTACTTAGCAAGAATGGCTTCAAGTTGGTGTTTGTGTCTGATAAATTTGTACTTACTAAAAATGATATGTTTGTGGGAAAGGGCTATATAACTGATGGGCTCTTTAAGATGAATGTTATGACTGTTGTACCGAAGTCTATTGATAATAATAAAATTAATTCTTCTGCTTACTTGTTAGAATCTTCAAATATATGGCATGCTAGATTAGGACATGTTAATTATAATACTTTGCGTAGATTAATTGTGACGCCCCCAAAATTAGGTATTCATCACCCATCTTGAGTCGCCAGATACATGGTACATATATTCAAATACAACTTAATTATACAACTGTTGTGTAAAATACGACAAAACATAAACAGCGAGTTTAAACAATAATATTACCTTCTAGACAATATTCACTCTCAATGGAGTCCTCGTTACATTTATTGTCACACTATTTAACAGAATAGTGAGGACTACTAATGCTATCTTCTGGACCGTCACTCCGTTCCCCGACTTGTCCCAACTATATTCTCATTTCCTGAAGAGAACGGTGAAAGAAAGGGTGAGCTCAACTAGCCCAGTAAGAAATATTATGGCTAAGATAATGCAGAATAAATTATCAATAGTCTTCAACAATGTTAAACTGATAAAATACAATAGACATCAAGTTTAACTGCAACGGAATAAACAATCCATTAGAAGAGTCAAGTAGGGAATAAAACCTACTATCTTTTATGATTTAAAAATGTTTTTATCAACTTTTATCGCTGAGACTCGACTTAATAAATAAACAAATCTTGTAATCATCCCTGTACTACGAGCCAAGGATATTCATTAAATCATCAACGGTCATGACTATACCGAATAATCCCTGGTCATAATCATAACAAAAACTTTCCATCAATGCATTACAGGCCACTGAGGACTTTCACCACATCACTTATAACATCACAGTTCATGATTATACCGAATAATCCCTGGTCATAATCATACTAAGTCCATCTATGCACGTAAGCCAAAGATGACTTTCAACATAATATAAACATGAGGATGATGACAATGTTATAAGAATTCAATAAAACAAGTTCAAGAATTAGTTTATCCAGGAACTAATAACGTCCAAATTGTCAACATGATACTTCTTTGTAAAGTAAAATTCAAGAATGCTCAAAAAAATATTTCCATGAAAAGATACTGGATGAAGCACAAATATCAAGGATATTCCACTAATTTCATGGAGTATAGAAGCTAAAACTTTAACCAACTGAGTATAATAGAATATATGAAACTGCAAATGGATTTTCGCCGCCATGCGGTAATCCACTTAGACAAATCATTTCCACAATTTAATAAGGAAAGAATACAAAGGATCATTCACCATGCATGTGGTACTCCACATAGACAGGTTATTCCAACAGAATAATAAAAAATGGAATAACAGAAGAAATCACCATGCATGCGATAGATCGCACCGACAGGTTATTCTTAACAGAATAATAAAGAATGGAATAACAATAGACATCACCAAGTATACGGTAATCCGCGTATACAGGTTATTCCAACAAAATAATAAATGGAACCAGGTCAGGCGAAATTCGCACTGACAGGATATTCCAACAGAATGATAAAGAACGGAATAATAGCAGAATCTTACCATGTATGCGGTACTTCGCATAAACAGGTTATTCCAACATAATAATATATAATGGAACAACAGAGGAATTTCACCAAGTATAGGGTATTCCACTTATACAGGTTATGTATAGGGTATGCCGCGTATACAGGTTATTCCAACAAAATAATAAAGAATGGAATAACATAAGGATTTCACCAAGTATAGGGTATGCCACTTATACAGGTTATGTACAGGGTATGCCATGTATACAGGTTATTCCAACAGAATAATAAAGAATGGAATAACATAAGGATTTCACAAAGTATAGGGTATGCCACTTATACAGGTTATGTATAGGGTATGCCACGTATATAGGTTATTCCAACAGAATAATAAAGAATGGAATAACATAAGTTCTCTTCATGAATAAGAAAGAATAACACCCCTTACAGGTACAACAAATAATATCCCTTACCGTAAAAGAAACTGGATATAGAAGTAGTGAAATAGCAGAATACTCTTCTTCTTTCTCTCTATAATTTCTCTCTCTAGAGTTTCAGTGAATTCGTAAGAAATAATGAAGGAATGAGATTCTATTTATAGAAGAATGGAATGAATAGTAACTAATTCATGAATGGTCCAGATCGATTTACTTTTAAACGGACGGTCCATATTAAAACTTAAAGCAACGGTCCATACTGATTCACTATTAAAACTTTTAAACCAGCGATCCATATTGATTCATTTTTATAACTTTTCCACCAGCGGTCCATATTGAGTCACTATTATAACTTTCCACCATCGGTCTATATTGATTCACTATTATAACTTCAACCAACAGTCTGAAAAATTAGCACATCTACTCATGGAATAATATTATACCCAAATACCCGAATGCACAATACTAGAGTGAATAGTAACCGGGTGAATAGTAACTCATGAATAGTAACTCATAAATAGTAACTCCGACACAAAAAGTGTCCCGAATACCCGATTGAACAATATAACCTCCAGACATCAATTACTATCGAAATAAATGTTTAACACAAATAATTTCAACACAATGGAACTATCAATTCATCTTTAATTAACACGAACTTATCCATCATTAATATCATAACTCACAATACTTAACAACCAGGTTGTTCCCAGGAAAGAGGGGGCTTTCCGATAAGGATTTCTCCCTATTGGCGCGCAATTAGATTATCTAACCTCTCCTTGACAGAACTTCTAGACATTGTAAATATTGCAATTTAATAATATGAATAACGTTGTCATCTCAATTATTGATTTAATAATATATCATATTATGCACATGATACTGTGACAATAATCGATAAATAATATGAGAGATATGATACAACAATTACTGTAGCAATAATGGAGTATAACTGAGTGACTTATCACGTAAGCATTAATAATCAATACCGTGTGCTACCATACAACCACGCGTATTACTGTACTTTTACTACCGGGTAGTTCAACAGTATTAACGGTAAAACCTCAGCCGTTATTTTCATAAAATATTTTTGTCGTTTTCTAACTACAACAATACTTCCGTTGTGGGGTCTACCAATGATTATACCATCGTACGAATATTTTCTGACAAAAAGAATATTCCCCTACCAAACGAATATTTTATAACAACTTACTTACTTTGTAAAATTTTCACATATCACCCTTAACTTTAAACTTTATCAATTTAACCATTTACTAAAATAGAAAAATTGAATACTTTTATTTCATAAAATTCGGGGTCTCACAATCTCCCCTCATGAAATTTCGCCCTCGAAATTTGCATACGTACCTGATAGTTCGAAGAGATGAGAATACATTGCTTTCTTTTCGGATTGTGCCTTCCCGGTTATATCCTCTGTATCATAATTTTCCAATTGCTCATCTCCTGTATTTCAGATATCATTCTAAAATATACCTTCAAAACAAAGGTTAATTGACATATCACAAATTGTCAACTTATCAAGTAAAAATTTTGTCTTAGGTAAGTTACACTCTAGCGAAGTATATTATTCGTCTCTCCCCTCCTAGTTCTAGACTAATATCTCCGCTAGTGACCATATCCATATAACATCAATCAATAATTCCTGTCCACAATCATATGAATAACTCATAATCATAATTGTGATTCTGAATTCCTTTTCGTACCCAGGAAGAAGATAATTTACATCACCTATCTTCACCTGAAACATAAAAAATCATGGTTATACTAAATCACAATTCCTGCTCATAATCATACTAATAAATTCATCTTTGCACTACGGCTAAAGATATATAACTATATAACCAATAATCAACAGTTCATCTTTGCACTACAGGACAAAGATATACAACTGTAAAACCAATAATGCTGAGACTCAGCTTAATAGTATCACGACCACGAATTATCCATGCACTACAGGCCAAGGATGTTCGTGTTTTCCATTACGATCATGATTATATCGAATAATCCATGGTCATAATCATACCAAGTCCATCTATGCACTACGGCCAAAGATGACTTTTACCACATTATTTATAACATTACGGTCATGATTATACCGAATAATCCCTGGTCATAATCATACCAAGTCCATCTATGCACTACAGGCCACAGATGACTTTCAACAAAATATAAACATGAGAATGAGGTATTGACGTATATAGGGTTTTAAACCTCTTAGAAACATTCGCGTCATTCGCTCCTCATTATCGACCAAATAGGATGCAAACCGGGATAACTCCGCAAACTTAGCCTCGTACTGCGATATAGTCATATTATTTTGCTCCATTGCTTATCTCAACATTTTCAGATGCCATTTTCAAACACTGCCACAAAACAAGGGTTAATTGACATATCACATATTATCCCTATACTCTGACCGACCAATTAAATACCAAATAAACTTAGGTAGGTCATACTAGAGAAGGAATTACCCTGTCTCTCCCCTCCTAGTTCTTGATTCACATCTCAGCCAGGGATCATATCCCTAAGCTTTGATACCAACTGTGACGCCCCCAAAATTAGGTATTCATCACCCATCTTGAGTCGCCAGATACATGGTACATAAATTCAAATACAACTTAATTATACAACTATCGTGTAAAATACGAAAAAACATAAACAGAGAGTTTAAACAATAATATTGCCTTCTAGACAATATCCACTCTCAATGGAGTCCTCATTACATTTATTATCATATTATTTAACAGAATAGTGAGGACTACTAATGCTATCTTCTGGTCGTGATACAACTAAGCTGAGTCTCAGTAATATTGGTTTTACAGTTGTATATCTTTGGCCTGTAGTGCAAAGATGAACTGTTGATTATTGGTTATATAGTTGTATATATTTAGCCGTAGTGCAAAGATGAATTTATTAGTATGATTATGAGCAGGAATTGTGATTTGGTATAACCATGATTTTTTATGTTTCAGGTGAAGATAGGTGATGTAAATTATATTTTTCCTGGGTGCGAAAAGAAATTTAGAATCACAATTATGATTATGAGTTATTCATATGATTGTGGGAAAAAATATTTCATTACCTTTATTGATGATTGCACAAGATATTGTTATGTATATTTGCAAAGAAGCAAAGATGAGGCTATAGAAATGTTTCAACTTTATAAAAATGAAGTTGAAAATCAACTTAGCAAAAAGATTAAAGCAATAAGAAGCGATGGAGGTGGTGAATATGAATCACCATTTGAAGAGATTGAAATAAATAAGAAGTTACTCATGGTATTATTCACTAAACTACCGCTCATTATTCACCTCAATCTAATGGTATTGTTGAACGCAAGAACCGAACATTGAAATAAATGTTGAATGCTATGATAAAAAGTTCTGGAGCACCCCAGAATTTGTGGGGGGAAGCTTTGCTTTCTGCCAATTATATTCTTAACAAAGTGCCTCATAAGAAAACTCACAAAACACCTTATTAATTATGGAAAGGTCATAGACATTGCTATAAATACTTTAGAGTATGGGGGTGTCTAGCAAAAGTAATGGTTCCTAAACCTAAAAAGGTTAAGATAAGATCGAAAACAATTGACTGTGTATTCATTGGTTATGCAAATAACAGTAGTGCTTATCGCTTTCTTGTTCATAAATCTGAAATTCGTGATATTCATGTTAATACATTTATTGAATCAAGAGATGCATCATTCTTTGAGAACATGTTTCCATATAATGGAAATAAAGATTTAAATTCAAAAAAAGACCTTTGGATGCTACTAGTAATAATCCTGAAAATATAGTCAAAGAGTCTGTAGTGGATAACCTATACGTAGCAAAAGGGAAAGGACGTCAAAGTCTTTTGGTACGGATTTTCTAATATTTTTGTTTGAAAATGATCCTCAAACTTACAAAGAAGCAATATCCTCTCCAGATGCTTCTCATTGGAAAGAAGCAATTAATAGTTAAATTGAGTCCATTATGCAAAATCATACATGAGAATTGGTGGACCTTCCACCTGGTTCCAAACCCTTAGTGTATAAATGGATCTTCAAAAAGAAGATAAAAGGTGATGGTTCAATTGATAAATATAAAGCAAGGCTTGTTGTTAAAGGCTATAGACAAAAGGAAGGATTGGATTATTTCGACACTTATTCACTAGTTACAAGAATTATATCTATTCATATGCTAATAGCAATAGCATTATTAAATAGACTTGAAATATATCAAGTGGATGTAAAAACTGCATTTTTAAATGGTGAATTAGATGAAGAAATATATATGGTACAACTTGAAGGTTTCATTGCTCCTAGACAAGAGAGGAAAGTATGCAAACTTGTTAAATCCTTGTATGGATAGAAACAAGCACCAAAACAATGGCATGAAAAATTTGATAATGTTATGTTAACAAATGGATTTAAAATTAATGAGTGTGACAAATGTGTTTATATCAAAAGCACTCATAAGGAATATGTCATTGTTTGTCTTTATGTGGATGATATATTAATCATGGGTAGCAACAATGAAGTTATCAACTCTACCAAACGTATGTTGTCAAATAGATTTGATATGAAAGACTTGGGGGTTGCTGATATAATATTAGGAATCAAGATTTCCAGAACCTCTGATGGAATTATATTATCTCAATCTCATTACATTAAAAAAATACTAGAAAATTTTAATAAGTATAATATAATTCTAAATAAGACCCCAGTTGATATAAATCTTCATCTAGCCAAAAATGAAGGTGATAACATATCTCAACTAGAATATTCTCGTATAATAGATAGTTTAATGTATGTCATGAACTGTACTAGACCAGATATAGCTTATTCGGTAAGTAAGCTAAGTCGGTATACGAGCAATCCAGGTAAAGATCACTGGAAAGCTATTTTGAGAGTTTTGGGATATTTAAAACATACTCAAAAATATGGACTGCACTATACAAGATATCCAGCAGTATTGGAAGGATATAGTGATGCTAATTGGATATCTGACAATAAAGACTCGAAATCCACAACTGGATATGTCTTTACCCTTGGTAGTGCAGCAGTATCTTGGAAATCCTCATAACAAACTTGTATTGCAAGATCTACAATGGAATCAGAATTCATTGCTTTAGACAAAGCTGGAGAAGAAGCTGAGTGGCTTCGTAATTTCTTAAAGGATATTCCAAATTGGTCAAGACATGTGCCAGCTATATGTATACACTATGATAGCTAATCAGCAATTGGAAGAGCACATAGTCATTTATATAATGGTAAGTCACACCATATACGACGAAGACATAATACCGTTAGACAATTGCTCTCAAATGGAATTATCTCAATTGACTATGTAAAGTCAAAAGATAATATTGCGAATCCGCTTACGAAAGGTTTAACAAGAGAGCAAGTGGAAAGATCATCGAAGGGAATGGGTTTAAAGCCTATTGTTTAAATAAGAGTCGTCATAGTGGCAACCCAACCTAGCTGACTGGAGATCCCAAGATCTAGGTTCAATGGGAAAACCAAACTATGTTGTACTCAGTAAAGCACTGAGGAGATATTTAATCCTAACCATTCCTATGATGAGACAGTGTATATCTGTCGCGAGAATTAGGATAAGTTACGCTTTTAATGACTTTTATATCTTGAAATACGTTCAAGTGGAGTGTTGCAGGATACTCTTGATAGAAGTCACCTACGTGAGTAAGAAGGGGGCCACTTCTGTGAGAATTTTAAAGGCTGAATTCTCTAATATACTCATGGAACCAAGAAGTGTTTCAAGGCCAAGATGAACACAAACGTGAGAACCAACTATGTCTGAAGAGATATTTTGTGAATTCTATTGTCTTGGTTTACAAGAAAAGCTGACAGTTCAAAGACATCAAGTCTACTGATTAGCCAAGTAAATTCGATAGATTTTACTAGGGCAAGTTCAGAGCCACTAGGCCACTTAACCTAATGAAATATCTTTTCTCATGTACTCGAACTAATGTCTTTATATTAATAACATATTTTTTTTTCTTTTTCATGAAATAAAGCCAATTTTACATTCATGTGGGGGATTATTAGAAAATGGGTTTGAAACCTTAAATATAAGAGCATTTTGAGGCTCACTTTAATTAGGGACCCACACTCCAAAAATGTTGGGTCCATGCAACAATGCGTTCTCCTCAACGAGGAGTATAACTTGGTATATTTATATGTTCAAATCCATTAAGAATTGAATGAAAAAATTGACTCCAAAGTCACCTACTTGAAATGTTGAAAATTGTAAAAGTCCCACATAGGGCATTAGAGGGGAAAATGAAAAATTTATATATGTGATGTTTTCTCAATGGGAAGGGCCCCAAGGGGCACCCCACTTTTGTGGAAGGGAGAGGACCTAGTCAAGGCTTGGTTCAAACCCACACGCACGCGCCGTCGCCGTCCGGTCGGGTCGGGTCGGGCTCGGGAGGGAGGGCGGGTCGGGTCGTGATATATAATTTTTTGGAAAAAATCTGTTTAATATATTATCAGATTTTGTTTTAGTTATTGTCACGATACTACGTTGTATTGAACGGTTTACACGCCAACGGTAATAACCTAACTGATAAATCGTGTAAGACCCCAAATAATTAATAAATGAAATTTAATTTCCTTTAATTATTATTTTGAATAGTAAGGGTTGATTTGATTAATGTGGATAGTTATGGGTAAAGTACGCAAATATTTCAAAATAAGCAAGTGGTTATAAAATATTCATTGTTGTCGGGGAATATTCGTTTGGTCGTGGAATATTCGTACTGTCGGGGAATATTCGTACGACGGCGCAGCCATGTGTGGGCCCCATAACGGAAAGCGATTGGAGGAAGAAAACGACAAATATAAGCTGTTTAAAAATAACGGCGTAGTTGTTACCGTTTACACTGTTGGAATACCCGGTGGTTAAAATACATTAATACGCGTAGTTGCACAGTAGCACACGGTATTGCACAGTATTTTGAATTATTGATCCTTACGTAAGAAGGCACTACTCAATAATTGCTACAGGAGTTACTGTTCATTACTTTATTGATTCAATAATTGCTGCGTTGATATTTATATTATTATTGTTTTAATAATTGTCATTGCACAGTATTTTCCATTATCAGATCAATAATTCATATTATTTGAATAATATTATCAGATAACATTATTGGCAATGTCTAGAAAGTTCTGTCAAGGAGAGGTTTGGTCATCTAATTGCGCGCCAGTAAGGAGAAATCCTTATTGGAAAGCCCCCTCTATCCTGGGAACGGCCTGGTTGTCAGTACTGTGATTCTGTAATATTATTTTTAATAATTAATTATTTATTATTATGATAAAGAAAATATTTATTTTATGTGGATATAGATGGAGAAAATTTTTAATGTAACAATTGTTAAAAATTAATATTTTATCTTTTTCTGATAAAATAATTCATTTAAATATATTATTTTAATAATATATTAACGGTGATATTTTACAATGAATGTGGGATATATGAGAATATGAGAAGGAAGAGTATTTTTGTGGCATTAAATGTTTAACATATGTTTTGTGTGTCGGTGGACATAATTCTTGACCGAAAATTGATTATAGACTGTAAAATCACTCGTTTGTGGATTTCGAATAATTTCTGTTTGGAATTTGGAAAAACTTCCTTCTGCAAAGTTGTAGAGAATTGAATTTCCTATAAAAAGTCGCGAGATTCGAATTTTCTGACAAAAGGGCTATTTATCATGAATTATTGAAGTTTCGGAGTTCCGAAATAATTGATTTTTGGAAGTTTTAATTATTTTATATAAGAAAAATGTTTTTGTGGTTGTTGGCACATGGGTGGCTGATGTTTTTGACCAAAGAAGGCATGCTAGAGTTTTTAAAACATGTAGGTAAGAATTTTGAAAAAATAATAATATATTTTATTAATTTAGTCTCCTTTGGCGTTCTAACGTTTTCCTATAAATAGAGGGCTAAGTTAGAATTGAAAATCACACCAGAAACAAAGTTTTCTCTCTTTCTCTCTCTATATTATCGAGCATATTCTTGTGAGTATACTTTGAGTGTTGCTATACGGTGCGAGTTTCTGTCAGCACTATACCGAAATTCAGTTAGAAGTACGACTATTTTGAGGTAAGGGATGTTATTTTCTTCTTAAATGATATTATTTTCTTCAATATCATTATGCCAAAATATTGGTGAACGTTTTTATCAAAGTGCCGGAGTTACTATTCACGTATACGGTACTATTCACGTATACGGCACTATTCACGAATACGACACTATTCACAGAAAAATTATTTTTTTTCTTTTCGTCCAAAATATCTATTGTGGATACTAGCTTTGATTGTATCCATGTTTTGATCATTCTTGAATTTTACACCACTATGATTATTTTTGAGGTATTTTTGGGCATGGATAAAACAAAGTACGAATCCTTAATCCTTAATCCTTGTCATTTTGTTTCACTGGATTCGCTTCTTTAAAAATATTTTTTATCATCTTCAATCTTAAAGGATGTTATTATTGAATATCTTTGGCCTGTAGTGCAAAGATGAATGATATCTGATGAATATCTTTGGCCGTTGTGCAAAGATGAACATGTGTTTAGATGAACATGACCAACAGATGAATATCCTTGGCCTGTAGTGCAAGGATGAATATATGATTCAAGATGTGCATTGATTGATGTTACAGGGATAAAAAAATACTGTTGATGGACTGTTAAATTCATAGACATTAGTAGATTTCATCCTCTACGTAACTCTTCTATGAATTAATATTTTCCGCTGCGAATATTGATTTAAAACTTGTTGTCTATTGTATTCTATTAGATTTTTTTTCCTGTTGAAGACTAACGATAATTTGTTGTATATTATCTTAGTCATAATATTCTTTACTGAGCTAGTTGAGCTCACCCTTTTCCTTTTTGTTCCATTTTTCTTCTCAGGAGACGAGAATATAGCGAGTACGAGTCGGGGTATGAATTGATGGTCCTTGAGAGAGTTGTTTAGTAGTCCTCACCATTTTTGTAAAATAATGTATCAATAATTATGATGAGGATTTATTTGTATGTGGATATTGTCTAGATGGCAATATCTGTATTTAAACTCACAGTTATATGTTGTAATAATAAAGTTGAAGTTAATTCTGTACCATGTATTTGACAACTCAGAATGGGTGATGTATACCTGTTTTGGGGGCGTCACAGTTGGTATTGGAGCTTAGGGATATGATCTCTGGCGGAGATCGGGGAATAGAACTAGGAGGGGAGAGACGAGTAAATCCTTCGCTAGTGTGTCCTACCTAAGCTTATTTGTTAGTTGGTCAGTATATTGGGATATTATGTGATATATTGATTTCCTTAATTAACCCTTGTTTTATGAAAGTATTTGAGAATGTCGACTGAGAATATTAACAATGGAAATGAGACCATGGAGACGCCTGTACTCACCAATGAGGAGAACGTGCAACAGGCTGGCAATGTTCCTCATGTGAACAAAACCACTGATCAGACGATGAACGACGCAATGTTTAGAAGCTTTTTGCAGTTCATGCAAAATCAGACAAGGGAGACTCGTGTTCAAAATACAGGAGAAAATGATAACAATTCACGGGTTGTCACAGCCAAGCAGTTCAAAGAGTTGGGACCACCAGAATTTAAGGGAAAGCCAGATCCGATTATGGCGGAGACATGGGTAAAGCAAATTACCAAGAAATTCGATGTCTTGTGATGCACGGAGGAACAGAAGGTTCCATTCGCCACCTTTATGTTCCGTGGCGAGGCAGACTACTGGTGGGAGTCTGTGAAGCGTACCCATCCAGCCGCACTCAGCATGTCTTGGGAGACGTTTCAGAAACTATTTAATGACAAATACTTTCCTGAAAGTGTTCGTCATATGAAGGAAGTGGAGTTCATCACATTAGAACAAAATAACATGACGGTGTCTCAGTACGAGGCAAAGTTTGCAGAGTTATCCAGGTTTGCACCTCATTTGGTGGAGAATGAGGAACGTATGACGCGGATGTTTCTGAGCGGTTTGAAACCCGGCATACGACAATATCTCATCTCTCATAAATTTTCTCTCTATTCAGATGTTGTTAACAGGGCTCAATTGTTGGAGCGAGATAACGAGTACGGGCAACCGAGGTACCACAATCAGGATCATACTGAAGATAGCAGTCAGCAAAACAACAATAACCAGTGGAGAAAGAAAAAGACGGACAGAAATGGTAACCACTCTGGTGGTAATCATAGCTATGAAAATAGAAGAAGCGAGTCAGGAGGAGATTTTAAAAAGAGGAGATTTAACAACGACCATGTGAAGACGACAGTGACGGCAGAAACTAGTTCTAAGGGAGGAGAAAGACCACCGGTCATATGCTACAAATGCGGGAAAGAGGGACATATCAGTCCAAACTGCCCACAACAGTTCAAGGTATGTTATAATTGTGGAAAGGAAGGACATATCGCTCGAGATTGTACGGTAGCGAAACCAATTCCAGCGGGGACGATGATTCAGAAGGGTGTCCTAGAAAAGTCAAAGTCAACGGTTCCTGGAAGAGCGTTTGTTGTGACTGGTCAAAATACGAGGAACCCAAACGAGGTGATCACGGGTAAGCTATTTATAAATTCTTGCGAAGTTTATACCTTACTTGATACCGGTGCTACCCATTCATTTATCTCTCCTGTTTGCGCTCAACGTTTAAACTTGACTCCGGAGAAATTAGACTTTGACCTATCTGTGGAAACTCCGTTAGGAGAAACTTTCATCACATCCACTATTTATAAATCTTGTTTCATTCAAGTTGGCACCATCACCTTACCTGTTGACCTGATCTCTTTAAAGATACTTGCTTTTGATGTGATTTTAGGGATTGATTGGTTAACTACTCATCATGCCAAAATTGATTGTTTTCATAAGGTTGTTAGTTTTCATATTCCTAATCAACCTGTTGTTCGAATTCAGGCAACTAAACCATTAAAATCAATCACTGTCATATCTAATCATAAAGCTATTCGTTTATTGAAAAATGGATGTCAAGCTTTCTTAGCCCATGTTATGGATTTGAATAAAGACACGTCAAAATTGAGTAATATTCCTGTTGTTATTGACTTTCCTGACGAATTTCCTGAAGAACTTCCCGGTTTATCCCCAGAACGTGAAGTTGAATTCTTTATTGATCTTGAACCTGGTACAAAGCCCATTTCTAAAACCCCATATCGAATGGCTCCTATTGAACTTCAGGAGTTAAAAGTCCAACTACAGGAGTTATTGGACATCGGTTTCATTCGTCCTAGTACATCTCCTTGGGGTGCTCCTGTTTTATTCGTAAAGAAGAAAGACGGGAGTATGCGACTTTGTATTGACTATCAAGAATTGAACCATGTCACCATCAAGAATAGGTATCATCTACCTCGTATTGATGACTTGTTTGACCAGTTGCAAGGAGCACAATTCTTTTCAAATATTGATCTTCGTTCTGGATATCATCAGCTGAAAATTAGAACTGAGGATATTCCAAAGACTGCCTTCAGAACTTGGTATGGGCATTATGAATTCTTAGTCATGTCTTTTGGATTGACTAATGCTCCTGCTGCTTTCATGGATATGATGAACCGAGTATTCAAGGATTATTTGGATCAATTCGTTGTTGTCTTTATTGATGACATCCTCATATATTCCAAAAGCCGTGAAGATCATGAGCACCATTTGAAGCTGGTACTCCAAAGGCTTCGTGAAAACAAGTTATATGCTAAGTTGAAGAAATGTGAGTTCTGGCTTGAGGAAGTAACATTCCTGGGGCACGTGGTGTCAAAAAATAGAGTATCTGTTGACCCGACGAAGATTGAAGCAATACAAAGTTGGGAGCAACCGAAGTCGGTCACTGAAGTACGTAGCTTTTTGGGCTTAGCTGGTTATTATCGGAGATTCGTGGAAGTGTTTTCTCGAATTGCTACTCCATTAACTCAGCTAACTCGGAAGGATACAAAATTTGTATGGAGCGAGGAATGCGAGAAGAGTTTCCAAGAGCTTAAGAGGAGACTTATTTCGGCACCTGTTCTAACAATACCATCTGGTTCGGATGGATTTGTTATCTACAGCGATGCTTCGGGCAAAGGGTTAGGATGTGTTCTCATGCAACGTGGGAAAGTCATAGCCTATGCCTCGCGACAACTTAAAGAGTATGAGAGGAATTATCCTACTCATGATCTAGAGTTGGCAGCAGTCGTTTTCGCGCTAAAGATCTGGAGGCACTATCTATACGGGGAGAAAGTGGAGATATATTCAGATCATAAAAGCCTCAAATATTTCTTCACTCAAAAAGAACTCAACATGCGGCAACGACGTTGGCTCGAGTTGTTGAAAGATTACGACCACACTATTCAATACCATCCTGGAAAAGCGAACGTAGTAGCTGACGCATTGAGTAGAAGATCATATGCAGGAATGAGTGCAATGATGTCAAGTATACGCATAGAGCCAACTTTAATAGAAAAAGTAAAGGTTGCTCAAGCCACCGATCCGGAGCTGATGCATATGAAGACGAAAGTACAAGAAGGTGCCATTCCAGAAGCGAGAATTGATGAAGAAGGAATACTTCGAGTCCACTCCAGACTTTGTGTTCCTAACGATTCTGATTTGAAGTACAAGATCATGATGGAGGCACATAATACACCGTTTGCAATTCATCCTGGAAGTACCAAAATGTATCGTGATCTTCGACATACATTTTGGTGGAACAATATGAAGAGAGAGATTGCAAAGTTTATTTCAACGTGTTTAACTTGTCAACGTGTAAAGGCGGAGCATCAAGTGCCAAAGGGTCCATTGCAACCACTTGAGATTTCGAAATGGAAGTGGGAACACATTACTATGGATTTCGTTACGGGTCTTCCTACGGTTTCTCAAGGCATCAATGCTATTTGGGTTATTGTTGATAGATTAACCAAGTCTGCTCATTTCTTGCCGATACGGGAGACTTATTCCCTTGAACGTCTTGCTCAAATGTACGTAAATGAGATTATAAGATTTCATGGCATGCCAGTATCCCTAGTTTCGGATCGTGACCCAAGATTTACTTCAAGATTTTGGGTTATCTTGCAAAAAGCTATGGGTACGGAGTTACGATTCAGTTCGGCATACCATCCTCAAACGGACGGACAATCAGAGAGGACTATTCAAACTCTTGAAGATTTATTAAGACTCTATGTCCTAAACTTCAAGGGCAGTTGGGATAAATATTTACCATTGGTGGAATTCTCCTACAACAACTGTTATCAGGCAAGCATTGGTGTGGCCCCATTTGAAGCATTGTATGGACGAAAGTGTCGCTCTCCAGTATGTTGGGACGAGGTGGGTGAAGCAACATTGTTGGGACCTGAGTTAGTACGTATGACTACGGAGAAGATCCAAACGATTCAACAACGTATACAAACGGCACAAGATCGACAAAAGAGTTATGCGGATCTTCATCGAAAGGACGTAGAATTTAGTGTTGGGGATCATGTATTGTTACGTGTTGCCCCATGGAAGGGAGTTACAAGATTCGGGAAGAGAGGAAAGCTTAATCCACGATTTATTGGTCCATTTCAAATTCTTGATCGAGTAGGTAATGTAGCCTATAGACTCGCGTTACCTCCAAGTATGTCTCGTGTTCATAATATTTTTTATATATCTGTGCTTCGTAAATATGTGAAAGACCCAAACTACGTCATTGAGTTAGAACCGGACGAGATAGCCGAAGATTTAACGTATGAGGAGGTACCTGTCAAGATCTTGGATAGGAAGGAGCATGTCCTACGCACGAAGGTAATACCACAAGTTAAAGTTTTATGGAGGAATCATGCCATAGAGGAAATGACCTGGGATTTGGAAATGGAAATGAAAGCGAGGTATCCTCACCTTTTCGAAACACCAGGTACGTATGTCAATTTCGAGGACGAAATTTCATAAGGAGGGGAGGTTGTAAGACCCCAAATAATTAATAAATGAAATTTAATTTTCTTTAATTATTATTTTGAATAGTAAGGGTTGATTTGATTAATGTGGATAGTTATGGGTAAAATACGCAAATATTTCAAAATAAGCAAGTGGTTATAAAATATTCACTGTTGTCGGGGAATATTCGTTTGGTCGTGGAATATTCGTACTGTCGGGGAATATTCGTACGACGGCGCAGCCATGTGTGGGCCCCATAACGGAAAGCGATTGGAGGAAGAAAACGACAAATATAAGCTGTTTAAAAATAACGGCGTAGTTGTTACCGTTTACACTGTTGGAATACCCGGTGGTTAAAATACATTAATACGCGTAGTTGCACAGTAGCACACGGTATTGCACAGTATTTTGAATTATTGATCCTTACGTAAGAAGGCACTACTCAATAATTGCTACAGGAGTTACTGTTCATTACTTTATTGATTCAATAATTGCTGCGTTGATATTTATATTATTATTGTTTAAATAATTGTCATTGCACAGTATTTTCATTATCAGATCAATAATTCATATTATTTGAATAATATTATCAGATAACATTATTGGCAATGTCTAGAAAGTTCTGTCAAGGAGAGGTTTGGTCATCTAATTGCGCGCCAGTAAGGAGAAATCCTTATTGGAAAGCCCCCTCTATCTTGGGAACGGCCTGGTTGTCAGTACTGTGATTCTGTAATATTATTTTTAATAATTAATTATTGATTATTATGATAAAGAAAATATTTATTTTATATGGATATAGATGGAGAAAATTTTTAATGTAACAATTGTTGAAAATTAATATTTTATCTTTTTCTGATAAAATAATTCATTTAAATATATTATTTTAATAATATATTAACGGTGATATTTTACAATGAATGTGGGATATATGAGAATATGAGAAGGAAGAGTATTTTTGTGGCATTAAATGTTTAACATATGTTTTGTGTGTCGGTGGACATAATTCTTGACCGAAAATTGATTATAGACTGTAAAATCACTCGTTTGTGGATTTCGAATAATATCTGTTTGGAATTTGGAAAAACTTCCTTCTGCAAAGTTGTAGAGAATTGAATTTCCTATAAAAAGTCGCGAGATTCGAATTTTCTGACAAAAGGGCTATTTATCATGAATTATTGAAGTTTCGGAGTTCCGAAATAATGTATTTTTGGAAGTTTTAATTATTTTATATAAGAAAAACATTTTTGTAGTTGTTGGCACATGGGTAGCTGATGTTTTTGACCAAAGAAGGCATGCTAGAGTTTTCAAAACATGTAGGTAAGAATTTTGAATAAATAATAATATATTTTATTAATTTAGTCTCTTTTGGCGTTCTAACGTTTTCTATAAATAGAGGGCTAAGTTAGAATTGAAAATCACACCAGAAACAAAGTTTTCTCTCTTTCTCTCTCTATATTATCGAGCGTATTCTTGTGAGTATACTTTGAGTGTTGCTATACGGTGCGAGTTTCTGTCAGCACTATACCGAAATTCAGTCAGAAGTACGACTATTTTGAGGTAAGGGATGTTATTTTCTTCTTAAATGGTATTATTTTCTTCAATATCATTATGCCAAAATATTGGTGAACGTTTTTATCAAATTTGGAACTTTGGTACCGGAGTTACTATTCACGTATACGGTACTATTCACGTATACGGCACTATTCACGAATACGGCACTATTCACAGAAAAATTATTTTTTTTCTTTTCGTCCAAAATATCTATTGTGGATACTAGCTTTGATTGTATCCATGTTTTGATCATTCTTGAATTTTACACCACTATGATTATTTTTGAGGTATTTTTGGGCATGGATAAAACAAAGTACGAATCCTTAATCCTTAATCCTTGTCATTTTGTTTCACTGGATTCGCTTCTTTAAAAATATTTTTTATCATCTTCAGTCTTAAAGGATGTTATTATTGAATATCTTTGGCCTGTAGTGCAAAGATGAATGATTTCTGATGAATATCTTTGGCCGTAGTGCAAAGATGAACAGGTGTTTAGATGAACATGACCAACAGATGAATATCCTTGGCCTGTAGTGCAAGGATGAATATATGATTCAAGATGTGCATTGATTGATGTTACAGGGATAAAAAAATACTGTTGATGGACTGTTAAATTCATAGACATTAGTAGATTTCATCCTCTACGTAACTCTTCTATGAATTAATATTTTCCGCTGCGAATATTGAATTAAAACTTGTTGTCTATTGTATTCTATTAGATTTTTTTCCCTGTTGAAGACTAACGATAATTTGTTGTATATTATCTTAGTCATAATATTCTTTACTGAGCTAGTTGAGCTTACCCTTTTCCTTTTTGTTCCATTTTTCTTCTCAAGAGACGAGAATATAGCGAGTACGAGTCGGGGTATGAATTGATGGTCCTTGAGAGAGTTGTTTAGTAGTCCTCACCATTTTTGTAAAATAATGTATCAATAATTATGATGAGGATTTATTTGTATGTGGATATTGTCTAGATGGCAATATCTGTATTTAAACTCACAGTTATATGTTGTAATAATAAAGTTGAAGTTAATTCTGTACCATGTATTTAACAACTCAGAATGGGTGATGTATACCTGTTTTGGGGGCGTTACAAACCGCAAAATTATTTCTATAAATAATTTTGAACACACAAAATAATATTGAAGATTGTTTGTTTATAGGTCCTAGTGTGAGTATTATAACGATCAGATAAATTGAGATCATTATGTGATATTTAAACGATATTTACCATTAGAACAACTGATGACTAATGTAGGTTATCTGAAGAGGAGGAATTTAGAGTTAAATAGTAGCAGCAATCCTTCTATAAGTTCATGGTCTTAAATGACCGTTCAGTATTGAAAATGTTATGATCTTAAAACTTTAACATTCATCTGTTCTAATTCGTTTAAATTACCTTATAAATTGATATCCAATCGATTTACACTCCTGAGATTGTTAAACTTTAAATATCACTATCTTTTATTGGCCTTATGCTTGTTAAGCAAGCTTGTTGTTCACCCTTGCCTATTCATAAATTATAAAGTTAAGGCCGAGCAGGGCAGTGGTTCCGGAAAGGACAAAGAAAAAGGCGACTACAGATTAGCCTTAACTTATTAGCTATTAAAAGGAAATGTTAGCAAATTTGTATTAATACTTATATTAATTATTTGTATTAAGTGATCTAAGCTATGTAATGTAATAGTGAAGGTTGAGAGAACCTGAGAGTATGTTATTATGTCTCATTAATTAATGTAAAACCTGATATTATTCTGCATTGAGTTGATAATTAGTTATAATATATGTTTTGGATCGTGAAGCGCTAAATTTGAGATAGAGGTACCTAAATTTGGGGGCATCACAACTTTTCAACCGTGTGACTTTTTTATGACTTTTTTTCCTGTGAACATATTGGATCAAATACATGATCATTTGCAACAACAACATCATCATCAAGCAATTTCATAGCGTCCTCGGCCTTGATAAAAAGTTGCACATTGTCGCCCGGTCTTATTTTGACACCTTCGGCAGAGATTTTGGCCACAATTGTTTCCTCACGATCTAACATTTCATAAACATATCTAGTGGCTTCTTTAGAAGATGAAGCTTCCAACACAAAACTCAGAAATCATTTGGCTAAATGATTGAACCGACCAATTTGTCTCTCAACATAATTTGTGACCGAGGTGAGAACGTATGGGGAGACACCGCTAGTTTTATTAGCATATTGAGTCCATCGCTTGTGTATTAATTCTTCAGGAATCTGAACCAAGTTCTTTGACATTAGTAGCCTAAGAATGTGACGACATATAACACCAAGTAGTTTTTTGAATCAAAAGTTGATAACTCATGCACCTTTTTAGAAGTTAGCTTGTGCGATTTTGTTAGTTCAATTTGAAAACGCTAGAACATTTCTTTGGTATATATTTTAGTTGCATGCATCTGTAACAGATCTCCAATAACAAATTTTCTTGCATGATTAACTGTGCTATAATCATTTTATTTTTCTCTGATGTACTGTTTCTCAATAGCTTTCTGTGACTTTAAAATAAAATCTCTAATCCCCGTGGAAGTATTGACAAATTCGTTAAAAAACTGTTCATACTTTAACTTTTAGAAGTAGTAGTCATTCTCACTAGGAAGAAATTTTTTGAATGCACCCAATCCATTTTTCTTTTGATTCATACAGAGATTTCAACCATTCGTGATTCTACAAATTGTAGTTTTCAAGCAACAAATTCCATATATCCTCAAATTCTTGAATAGTCAAACACTAAAAAATACAATAGTTAAAATCTGACTTAAAAGTCGGATGCGATGAATAGACATGCCTAAGTTTTTTAGGATAGTTTTTGCTATTATGCCAGGTACACAATGCATGGTTTGTATTAGGAGAAACCCTAGCAATCGCATTCAATATAGCACGATCTTGATCAATGACAATAGTTATTGGATGTTTAAAATTCATTGTTTCAAGTCACTGCTCAAACAACCATACAAATGCATCCTCAGTCTCATCGATCAAGAGTGCACACCGAAACAATACATAATGCTAATGATGATTTACACCCGTGAAAGGAACAAATTGTAAGGCCCCAACTTTTTATGAATAAGATTTAATTTTTTTTATATATTATTCTAAATAGTAAGGTGTTAATTTAATAAATATTATAGTTAATGGTAATATATGCAAATTATCAGATAAATAGATTGTCAGGAAATATTCGTTGTGTCATGGAATATTCTTTCTATAGGAAATATTATATTCGGTAAAGTACGATGGCGTCGAAATAACCAATCATTGGTGGGCCCGACAATGAAATAACTGTCAGGTATAGAAAGCGACATAAATAACCTTTTTAAAAATTGACTGTAAAACTTTTACCGTTAACTGTTGAAATATCTGGTGATAAAAATACAGTAATACACGTTATTCCACAGTAGTACGCGGTATTGCACAGTAACACACGGTATTGCAAAGTATCTCTGATTCCTTATTCTTACGTAAGAAGTCACTCAGTATTTCATTCAATAATTGCCACAGTAGTTGCTACATAAATAATTGTTACAGTAACATCTGCACAATATTTTATATTATTAAATCAATAATTGTCACGACATAGTTACTCATATTATTTGATATAATATAATTATTAGTTAGTATTATTGGCAATATCTAGAAAGTTTTATCGAGAAAAAGGGTTAGATAATTTAATTGCGTGCCAGTAAGGAGAATTCCTTTTTAGAAAGCTCCCTCTTTCTTGGGAATAATCTGATTGTAAATAAATATTGTGAATCTAAAATATTAATTGTGAATAATTAATGAAGAATAAAAAGTGTTGATAATTATTGTATGGTGGATATTTGTCCAATTTTTGGTTACAAATAGAGGGATTTAACATGAGACATTTGTTAAAAGTTTAACATATGAGAATCACAATTATCTTCTCTTATAAAATATTCATTTAAATATATTATTATAATATTACATTATAATAGTATAATGTGATAATATAATACTATAATTTAAATAGTAATATTATTACAATAATATATAACTTTTAGCATATGAATAAAAGTGGAGTGAAGGTTAGCATTTTGATTTTGAATTCGTTTTTTAAAAAAAACTTCACGTGCACTTAATATTTTCCAAATTGGTGGGTTGAGAATTTGTCCAGGAATTCATTTTTCAAATTGTAGGCGCTCAACCAAAAAGCAAGTGTGAGTTAGGCAGAAAAATTTGGCAGACGTTATGAGGTTATCAAGCGTAGCACGCCACCATCCTCCTATAAATAGGTTGCTTAGTTATGAAATGAAACTCACACCAGAATCATGAAATTCTTCTTCTATAATATTGTGCGTATTTATTTCGAGTATAAGTGTGAGATACCAAATTTTATGAAATTAAAGTATTCAATTTTTTTATAATTATTATGTTATTTAGTAAATGGTTAAATTGATAAAGGTTAAAGTTAAGGGTGATATTTGAAAATTTTAAAAAGTAAGCAAGTTGATATAAAATATTCGTTGTGTCGGGGAATATTCGATTGGTCGGAGAATATTCATTTTAAAAGGGAATATTCGTACGACGGCACAATCATTGGCGGACCCCACGACTGAAGTATTGTCAGAGTTATAAAACGACAGAAATATATTTTATAAAAATAACGATGAAAGTTTTACTGTTAAACTGTTGAACTACCCAGTAGTAAAAGTACAGTAATACGCGTGGTTGCATAGTAGCACACGGTATTAATTTTTGATGCTTACGTGAGAAGTCACTCAGTTATACTCAATTATTGTTATAGTAATTGGTGCATAATATCTCTCATATTATTGATTCAATTATTGTCACAGTATCATCTGTATAATATTTATTATTATTAAATCAATAATTGAGACGACAAAGTTATTCATATTATTATTTACGATATTGACGATGTCTAGAAAGTTCTATAGAGGAGAGGTTTGGTCACCTAATTAGGCGCCAATAGGGAGAAATCCTTATCGAAAAGCCCCATCTTTCCTGAGAATGATCTGGTTGTTAAATATTGTGAGTTATAATATTTATGATAAATAAGTTCGTGTTGATTAAAGATGAAATTGATAGTTCCATTGTGTTGGGATTATTAGTGTTAGTGGAAATCGACATTTATTTCGATAATAATTGATGTCAGGAAGTTATATTGACCAATCGGTTAATTAATCGGATAAATAAGCAATTAATTGCTATTAATTCACATGCTTATAACAATGTGTTCACATTTATGTACTATTGATTCACATGTATGTACTATTAGGGGAGGTGGTGCAAGATTGATAATACTTGCATGACTAAATTAAAAATAGAGGTATAGATGAAGGTACTATACTGTAATTATTTTTTTTACATGTATAGAGCTATTGATTCACATGAATGTACTATTAATTCACATGATATACTATTAGAGGAAGTGGTTCAAGTTTTATAATACTTGCATAACTAAATTAAAAATAAAGGAAAAGATGAAGGTATTATACTGTAATATTTCGAGCTCCAAAACGTGCAATTATCAAAACTATTTTTTCTATAAATAGAAGCTCATTCTTCTTTCATTCTCACCAATTCACTAAGTCTCACAAGAGCAATTATAGAGAGAGAAACTATAGAGAGAAAGAAGAAGCGAAGTCTGCTACTTCACTTTTCCAGTATCTAGTCTTCTTCTGAGGTAAGGGGTATTATTTATTTCATATTTAGAAGAGATATTATTTTTTGTATTCGTATGAATATTATTTTCGTTCAATATTCATAAAGAATATTATCTTCGTTCAATATTCGTAGGAATATTATATTCGTTAAATATTTGTTGGAATATTATTTTCGTTCAACAGTTGTAAGGGATATTATTTTGTTCAGTATTCATAGGAATAATATTTTTCTTTCATACTCTTTAGTATGTGAGTAATATTATTTCGTCTCATATTCCTGATTATACCCTCATCTTGTTAAAGTATTGCTTCAATACTCCGTGAAATTAATAGAATATCCTTGAAATTTATGATTCATGTAGTATCGTTTCACAGGGATATTTTTTGCACATTCTTGTTAAATTTTAAGCTTTTCATGCCGGAGTATTGTCCATGAGTAATATTCATTTATACGGTACTATTCACAAAAGTACTATTCACGGGTACTATTCACAAAGTACTATTCATAAAGTACTATTCATGAGTACTATTCACGGGGTACTATTCTCGAAGTACTATTCTTGGGGTACTATTCACCCAAAGTACTATTCATGACAAAAATTGATTTTTTTTTCCAGTCCAAATCATTTTTGATACAATATCATTCTTGAATTTTAATCCACAAAGCAGTATCATGTTGGCAATTTGAACATTATTGAATTCTGGATAAATTCAATTATAAATCTTTAAAAATTTATCCTTTGTTTCTTTTAATTGAATTCCTATATCATTATCATCATCTTCATGCTTATATTGTGATGAAAGTCATCTTTGGCTTACGTGCATAGATGAACTGTTGATTGGGATGTTTATGACCAGGGATCATTCGGTATAATCATGACCCATAATGTTACAAATGATGTGGTAAAAGTCCTCATTGGCATGTAGTTCATTGATGGACAGTTGTTGGTATGATTTAACCAGGGATTATTCGGTATAGCCATGACCATTGATGATTACATGAATATCCTTGGCCGTGGTGCAGGGATGATTCGATGATGTGGTTTATCTATTAAGCTGAGTCTCAGCGATAAAGTTGATGAAAATCTTTTTAAATCATAGAAGATAGTAGATATCATGTTCTATTTGACTCTTCTAATGGACTGCTTGTTCCACTGCAGTTAAACTTGTCGTCTATTATATTCTATCAGTTATTATACTGTTGAAGGCTAAGGATAATTTATTCTGCATTATCTTAGTCATAATATTTTTTACTGGGCTAGTTGAGCTCACCTTTTTCTTTCATTGTTCTCTTCAGGAAATGAGAATAAAGTTGGGATGAGTCGGGGAATGGAGTGATGGTCCAGGATAAGTGGCTTTAGTAGTCCTCACTATTCTATGAAATAGTATGATAATAATTGTAATGAGGACTACATTGAGTGTAGATATTGTCTAGGAGACAATATTCATGTTAAAACTCTCAGCTTTTGTTTTGTCGTATTTTACACGACAGTTGTATAATTAAGTTTTTATTTGTATTCAGTATCATGTATTTGGGCGTTACAGTTGGTATCAAAACTTAGGGATATGATCTCTGGCTGAGATGTGAGACAAGAACTAGAAGGGGAAAGAAGGGGAATTCCTTCGCTAGTATGACCTACCTAAGTTTATTTAGTATTTAATTAGTCGGTCAGAATATAGGGATAATATGTGACATGTCAATTAACCCTTGTTTTGTGGCAGTATTTGAAAATGGCATCCGAAAATGTTGAGATAAGCAATGAAGACATGAGACCGTTGAGTCACCAATGATCAATACCCAGGATAATGTCCAACAGAAAGACAATAATCCTCAGGTAAATAAAAACACCGAACAGATGATGAACGATGTTCAAAGGCTTTATTCAATTCATACAACATCAGGCGAGAGAGACTTCTGTTCAAAATACAGGTCGAAAGACTGGCAACTCTCGGATGGTCACCGCTAAGCAGTTCAAGGAGCTTGGACCACCGGAGTTTTTGGGAGAGCCAGAACCACTTAAAGAGGAGACGTGGATAAAACAGATCTCCAAGATATTTGATGTTTTGGGATGCTTCGAGAAGCAAAAGATTCCCTTTGCCACCTTTATATTGCAAGGAGAAACAGATTACTGGTGGGAATCAGTAAAACGTACTCAGCCTATCACACTCAAAATGTCTTGGGAGAAGTTCCAAGAGCTGTTCAACTACAAGTATTTTCTCAAAAGTATTCGTCACATGAAGGAGGTGGAGTTTATCAAGTTGGAGCAAAACAATATGACTATGTCGCAGTACGAGGCTAAGTTTGCCAAGTTGTCCCGGTTTGTATCCCATTTGGTTGATAATGAGAAGAGAATAACGCGAATGTTTCTGCTAGGTTTGAGACCCGAAATACGTCAATACCTCATTTCTCACAAATTGTGTTTGTATTCAGATGTAGTGAATAGGGCTCAGTTATTGGAGCGCAATAATGAGCCAGCCCAACCAAAGGATAACGAGCAACAACACAATAATAATCGTTCTGATGGCAATGATCATCGGAATAATGTGTCATCGGAACAATGATAACCATCGTAGAGGAAATTATCATGCTAGAAATGGTAACCACTTCGGTGGTAATTATGGCCAAGATAATAGAAGAAATGATTCAAGTGAAAAATTTAAGAAGAGAAGATTTAACAATGATGGGAAGACGTCGGCAACAGCACCAACACCAGCAACAAATTCTAGGGAGGAGAACGACCGCCAATTAGATGTTACAAATGCGGAGAGGAGGGACACATAATTCCAAACTGTTCACAGACTTTCAAGGTATATTTTAGTTATGGAAAAGACGGTTACATAGCTCGATTCTGTCCTGTAGTGAAATCAAGTCCAGCTGGGACGGTGGCACCAAAGGTGGATACGGACAAAAGAAAGTCGGTGGTTTCAGGAAGAGCGTTTTTTGTGAATTCTCAAAAAGCGAGTAACCCGAACAAAGTTAGCACGGGTTAGTTAATTATAAATTCTTGCAAAGTCTATACCTTATTAAATACCGGTTCTACCCACTCTTTATTTCTCCTACTTGCACTAAACGTTTAAATTTGACTCTGGGGAAATTAGACTTTTACTTATCGGTTAAAACTTCGTTAGGAGAAACCTTCGTTACACCCACTATTTATAAATCTTGTTGGATTCAAATTGGCACCCTCACATTACTTGTCGATCTTATCTCTTTGAAAATACTTGCGTTTGATGTGATTATAGGAATCGACTGGTTAACTACTCATCATGCAAAAATTGATTATTTTCGTAAGTTTGTTAGCTTTCATATTCCAAACCAACCTATTATGTGAATCCAAGCAACCAAACCACTAAAGTCAATCATTTTCATATCAAGCCATAAGTAAAGAGCCCCGAGCCTTTCGCTGGTGAGTTCCTTGTGTGGAATGCACCGAAGACAGACTTTTCGTAGGCGACGCCGTGAATGACGATGGCAAGTTTATAGGTATCAATGTGACGTGTTATCCAAGTCTTGGATGAGAGTCACACTTTTGAATAATATTTCTATTGTTAATAAATTTCTGGACATATTCCTGAAGACTTCCTAACCTACCCCTAGAGCGTGAAATCAAATTTTGTATTGACCCTAGTACAAAACCCATTTCTAAAACCCTCAAATATTTCTTCGCCTAAAATGAACGTAACATGCGCCAAAGACGTTAGCTCGAGCTATTGAAGTTTACGACGATACCATTCAATATCATCGTGGAATAACGAACATGGTAGCTGACGCGTTAAGTAGAAGATCGTATGCATTTACGAGTGCAATGTTATTAACACAAAAACCCATTTCGTATAACTTACGAATGATGAAGATAGAGTTAAAGACTCTAGGGACCCACGTGGTGATATCAAATATACGAGTAGAATCGACTTTAATCGATAAAGTTAAAGGTCGGCCAAACTACAGACCCGGAGTTGATAAATACGAAGAAGAAGGTTCAAGAGGGCGTTATTCTAGAAGCAAGAGTCGATGAAAAGAGGAAATCTCAAACCTCGATTTAATTGTCCCATTTGAAATCTTCGATCGAGTAGAAAATGTGGCCTATAGACTCGATTTACCACCAATTATGTCGCGTGTTCATAACGTTTTTCACGTATCGATGTTACGTAAATATGTGGACGACCCGAACCACATTATTGAATTAGAACTAGACGAGATAACAGAAGATTTAACGTATGAGGAGATACCTGTTAAAATGTTGGATAAGAATGAATATATTATACGCTCAAAAGTTATACCTCAAAAGTTATACCTCAAGAGTTAGAATTTGACGAGGTATCATCATCTTTTCGACATACCAGGTACGTACATAAATTTCGAGGGCGAAATTTCATAAGGTTGGGAGATTGTGAGATCCCAAATTTTATGAAATGAAAGTATTCAATTTTTTTATAATTATTGTGTTATTTAGTAAATGGTTAAATTGATAAAGGTTAAAGTTAAGGGTGATATTTAAAAATTTTGCAAAGTAAGCAAGTTGATATAAAATATTCGTTGTGACGGGGAATATTCGATTGGTCGGAGAATATTCATTTTAACATGAAATATTCGTACGACGGCACAATCATTGGTGGACCCCACGACAGAAGTATTGTCGGAGTTATAAAACGACAAAAATATCTGTTATAAAAATAACAGTGAAAGTTTTACCGTTAAACTGTTGAACTACCCAGTAGTAAAAGTACAGTAATACGCGTGGTTGCATAGTATCACACGGTATTGATTATTGATGCTTACGTGAGAATTCACTCAATTATACTCAATTATTGTTACAGTAATTAGTGCATAATATCTCTCATATTATTGATTTAATTATTATGACAGTATCATCTGTATAATAATTGTTATTATTAAATTAATAATTGTGACGACAAAATTATTCATATTATTATTTGCGATATTGACGATGTCTAGAAAGTTCTGTCGAGGAGAGGTTTGGTCACCTAATTGCGCGCCAATAGGGAGAAATCCTTATCGGAAAGCCTCTTCTTTCCTAGGAATGATCTGGTTGTTAAATATTGTGAGTTATAATATTTATGATAAATAAGTTCGTGTTGATTAAAGATGAAATTGATAGTTTCATTGTGTTGAGATTATTAGGGTTAGTGGAAATCGACATTTATTTTGATAATAATTAATGTCTGAAAGTTATATTGACCAATCGGGTAATTAATCGGATAAATGAGCAATTAATTGCTATTAATTCACATGCTTATAACTATGTGTTTACATGTGTGTACTATTGATTCACATGTACGTACTATTAGGGAGGTGGTGCAAGATTGATAATACTTGCATGACTAAATTAAAAATGGAGATATATATAGATAAAGGTACTGTACTGTAATTATTTTTTTCACACGTATAGAACTATTGATTCACATGAATGTACTATTAATTCACATGATATACTATTAGGGGAGGTGGTGCAAGTTTGATAATACTTGCAGGACTAAATTAAAAATGAAGAAAAAGATGAAGGTATTATACTATAATTTTTGAGCCCCAAAACGTGCAATTATCGAAACTATATTTTTCTATAAATAGAAACTCATTCTTCTTTCATTCTCACCTATTCACTAAGTCTCACAAGAGCAATTATAGAGAGAGAATCTATATAGAGAAAGAAGAAGCGAAGTTTGCTACTTCACTATTCTAGTATCTAGTCTTCTTCTGAGGTAAGGGATATTATTTATTTCATATTCAGAAGAGATATTATTTTTCGTATTCATATAAATATTATTTTTGTTCAATATTCATAAAGAATATTATCTGAATTCAATAATTGTAGGAATATTATCTTTGTTAAATATTCGTTGGAATATTATTTTTGTTCAACAGTTGTAATGGATATTATTTTCTTCAGTATTAATAGGAATAATATTTTCTTCCATACTTTGTAGTATGTGAGTAATATTATTTCGTCTCGTATTCCTGATTATACCCTCATCTTGTTAAAGTATTGCTTCTATACCCTGTGAAATTAGTAGAATATCCTTGAAATTTGCGCTTCATCTAGTATCGTTTCACAAGGATATTTTTTGCATATTCTTGTTAAATTTTAAGCTTTTCATGTCGGAGTACTGTCCATGAGTACTATTCATTTATATGGTACTATTCATAAAAGTACTATTCACGGGTACTATTCATAAAGTACTATTCATGTGGTACTATTCATGGGGTACTATTCACCCAAAGTACTATTCATGACAAAAATTGATTTCTTTTCGGTCTAAATCATTTTTGACACAATATCATTCCTGAATTTTACTCCACAAAATAGTATCATGTTGGCAATTTGAACATTATTTAATTCTGGATAAATTAAACTATAAATCTTTAAAAATTTATCCTTTGTTTCTTTTAATTGAATTCTTATATCATTGTCATCATCCTCATGCTTATATTGTGATGAAAGTCATCTTTGGCTTATGTGCATAGATGAACTATTGATTGGGATGATTATGACCAGGGATCATGGTATAATCATGACTCGTAATGTTACAAATGATGTGGTAAAAGTCCTCATTGGCCTGTAGTTCATTGATGGACAGTTGTTGGTATGATTATGACCAGGGATTATTCGGTATACTCATGACCATTGATGATTACATGAATATCCTTAGTCGTGGTGCAGGGATGATTCGATGATGTGGTTTAATTATTAAGCTGAGTCTCAGCGATAAAGTTGATGAAAATCTTTTTAAATCATAGAAGATAGTAGATATCATGCTCTACTTGTCTCTTCTAATGGATTGCTTGCTTCGCTGCAGTTAAACTTGTAGTCTATTATATTCTATCAGTTATTATACTATTGAAGGCTAAGGATACTTTATTCTGCATTATCTTAGTCATAATATTTCTTACTGGGCTAGTTGAGCTCACCCTTTTCTTTCATTGTTCTCTTCAGAAAATGAGAATATAGCTAGGACGAGTCGAGGAATGGAGTGATGGTCCAGGATAAGTGTCTTTAGTAGTCCTCACTATTTTATGAAATAGTGTGATAAAAATTGTAATGAAGACTCCATTAAGTGTGGATATTGTCTAGAAGACAATATTCATGTTAAAACTCTCAGCTTTTATTTTGTCGTATTTTACACGACAGTTGTATAATTAAGTTTTTATTTGTATTCAATATCATGTATTTGGCGACCCAAGATGGGTGATGTATACCTATTTTGGGGGCGTCACAATAAGGCTACTTTGAGTGTAGCTAATAGTGCAAAATTACCACAAGATAATCTCCATTATACTAGTTAGATCTAGTCTTCTACTAAGGTAAAAGATGTTATTTTCTTTCAATACTCGTAAGGGATATCATTTTCTTTCATACTACATATTATGTAAGTGATATTATTTCAATTTCTATTCCTAAATCTAAACTTATTATGGTAAGTATTGTTTCTATAATTCTTGAAATGATTAGAATTTTTTTGAGGTTTTCGGTTTATCTAATATCATTTCATTGGAATATTGGTCTGAATTTTTTTATTAAATTTTAATCTTTTCATATCGGGGTACTATTCATGCCGGAGTACTATTCATAATGGAGTACTATTCACGACAAAATTTAGTTTCTTTTTCTTGTCCAAATTATCTTTGAGATATGAATCTTAAATATCATTCTTGAATTTTACTCCACAATTAGATATTATGTTTGCAATTTGGACTTTCTTGAACTCTATTTAAATTATAAATCTTTAATATTTATCATTGATCTCACTTTTATTCATCCTTTATATCATTGTCATCATCCTCATACTTGAATTATGATGAAGAGTTTTTTTTGGCCCGTAGTGCAAAGATGAACTGTTGATTGGTATGATTATGACCAAAAATTATGTATTTGTATAATCACGACCTTTAATGTTAAAGATAAAGGCTTGTGGTGAAAGTTCTCTTTGGCCCGTAGTGTAAAGATGAACATGTGTTTGACATGATTATGACCATTGATGATACAAATGAATATCTTTGGCCCGTAGTGTAAAGATAAAATGTTGATTTGCATAATTATTGATTGGTGTTATAGGGATAATATATTGATGATGGACCCGTAAATCATAGAAGATAGTAGACATCATTCTCTACTTAACTCTTCTAATGGATTGTTTGTTCCGCTGCAGTTGTTGATCTAAAACTTGTTATCCATTATATTTTATCTGATTTATCATTGTTGAAAGCGAAGGATAATTTAATCCTCATTATCTTAGTAATGATATTTTTTACTAGGCTAGTTGAGCTCACCCTTTTTCTTTCTGTTTCATTGTTCTTCTCAGAAAATGAGAGTGTAGCTGGGACTAGTCGCGGAGTTGAGTAATGGTCCGACATGGTTACTATAGTAGTCCTCACTATTATGTAAAATAGTGTGATAATAAATATAATGAGGACTTAATTTGAGTGTGGATATTTTCGTATTATATACGGTACAATATTTGTATTGAAAATCACAGCGTATGTGTGGTCGTATTTTGCACGACATTTTAATAGTTGTAAATAGAAAATTTTGTATTTGAATTTTGTAGTATGTATTTTGGCGACACAAGATGTGTTGTATGGACCTATTTTGAGGGCGTCACACAAATGACATGAAATATTTATTTATCCAGTATATGGTATCAAAAGTAACAACGTAACCAAAATTTTGATAAGCAAGTATTGACTAATAATCTACCCATATATATATCCGATATAACTATCCACGCCTGGTTTGACATTAAAATAAAATCTGCTCGAGCTCTCACGCTGTAAATTTCTCAAGTAATCTATTACAGCCTGTGCATCACTCGAATCGATATTATTACGTCTAATATCTCTAACTATATTTCGCACATCCATTTCAAAGAACCCAACATTGCTCATACCTCCTCCCAATGAGCTCAAAACATTCATCATCCTACTTGGACCAATCCCAACATTATTAAAGGTTTCAATCAAATCCCTAACAACTCTTGAAATATTTTTGTGTGTTTGAATTTGTGAAACTTTACTTGGGGACACAAATTCATGACTGTGATTCAGTTCAAGAGTAGACACAAACCATTTATCTTTACTCTTATCATGCACAACATAAAATTTTGCTCTACATTATGTTCCATCAATAAAGTCCCTCCTTTGCTTTCCCTTAACCACATTATTATCTTCATCATCAGTGACAATCTCATTTTTCTTAACAACCCTATATCCAGCTTTATGACACTGATACAATCTAGAACAAAAATCTTCAGATCTCACATGTTTCCTGCTAGTTTTTATTCTTATTTCAAATCCAACACATTTCACATATTTTCTGTAAAAAAAATTCAACATCTTCCAAAGTATCAAATATTTGGCCAACATAAAGAATGATATCCTCAACTAAAACAGTTTTATCATTATTATCATGCAGTTTTTCCTCTGTACTTGATATTGAATGAAATGATTCTTCAGCAAACAAATTCATGGTAAAACTAATGAATCAGTTATAAAAATTAAATTACAGATTACCGATTATTGGTGATGTTTGTCTGCAAGTATACTAGCTTGCTTGCTTGCTTGTAGGCTATGCACTCTCAAGTTGATCGAAGTCTTTAACGATAAAAGAGAATAACACAAGTCGTTTGCAATTTGTTTTTAATTAGTTAGGATTCGTAGTATTAAAAATGACATCGTTTGTATATTAAACCAACGTTCACAGTATTAAACTGCGGACGAGGACTTTGTACGAGAAAAATTCAATTTAAAGTTATTAGTCTTCCATTTCTTCTAGATATTCTTGTTGTCGAATCATCTTATCTAAGATGATGATAAGAATACCCATAACAAATAGAAAAGTTAATAGCTTTAATCGAATTATACTCGTCCTAGATCGGTACTTTAAAAATGAGATGAGATCCAAAAATATAAATATAACTTATTAAAGCTAAAAATCATCTATTTCTCTTACATATTCTTGTTAGTTGTTACAGATTCAAGTAAACTGGGATGATGAGAAACATCCATGGCTAAACAAATGGAAAGATGGATATATACCAATGGGGTGAAGTGTTTTCAATATATCATTCAAATTTTTAGCCATGAATTTTTCTCATCAGCACACATCACAAGAATCAGTAATAATAAGAATATGCAAGAAAAAATAGAAAATTCTGGAGCCTTAATTCGAACTCTTCTACTATAACACTGATATGAGATCCAAAAGTCATTATATGAAGTATGAAGTTTGCAACAGTACTTGGCCGTATTATATTTAAGAAACCTAGCGTCCGCAGTATTAAATTGTGGATGAGACTTCTCAGTTTCTTGGCGTCGTTTAGAAGGACCTAGTGTCCGCAATATTAAACTGTGGACGGACATAAGATTAAAACGACATCGTTTTATCTCCATAAGCAAATTTATCGTTTACAATTTAATACTGTGGATGAAGACTTGTAAAGACAGGGTATTTTGGACATTTGTCCCGTCCGCAGTATTAACTTACGGAATATTGAAAATTAAACTGCAAACAGGGACTATATCAATCGTTCAATATTTAGATGAACGCTCAAGATCTGTAGTAAGGATAACTTTAATTTGATAATATTAGTTGTTCCCCTATAAATATATACAATAAAAAGATAAATAAATAAATAATACGGTCTAAAAAAATACCTAAACAGTAATCATTAGGCACCCCTTTCCTTACGCCACCTAGCAATTTTAATAACACTACAAAATACCAATAACTTATTTCACGTATTAGATCAAAGTTCTTAAACACCAGCCTCACCACCAAGGCATAGCATCGGAAGGTATCACCACCCATCTGCATAGCAAATGACGTAGGTTCAAATTCCCTATCCCCCAGTTGTGAAATGTAACCGTACCAAAAAAAAAACTTGACTCATAACTCAAGTGGGCCCACCAGGGTCCCACACCCCAAGCAAGATCATAATCATAACAGAGAGGGAGGGAAAGGGAGAGATTACTGCAGGAGAAGTTTTCTGGGGCAGAGCAAGAATCCCAGAACCAATACTGGTGCCAATAATCAAAGCAACTGCACCAGCTATAGTCCCCTTCTTCTTTGAAACCTTGAAAGGCTCCTCTTTCAATTGTACAATGCATTTCTTTCTCTTTGTTTGCTTTTTTGCAGAAAATTTCAAGCTATGTGATGATCCTTGTCCTCCTTGAATGTGGCAGTATGCGTAAGGATTAATGAAGGTGCTGCAGCAGGTAAGAAACTTGATTAATTACTATAATCCACATAAAAGGTAAATTTATGGAGAGAGATTTTGACAGAAGGGAGTTACATCATACATCCTGGACTTGCAGCAATTTGTGATGTTCTGTTGGTAACATTTTTCCCATGAAGTTGGAATTTTCTTTAAATTTTTGTGGTTCTTTAGATGAGAGTAAAGAGAGGAAGGAATATACTGAATATCCATAAAAAACACACACACATAGAGAGAGAGTAAATGAATGAATGAGAAAACTGCATATGCAAGTTCTCCAAATATCTAGGAAGCAAAAAGTATTTGATTGGTTAGAAAGGTCTTTCAACCAAAAGTTATAATGCCAATATTTATTTATTTTTTGTAGGGACTAATTCAAATACAAGAAATTATATAGGGCTATATGTATATACACAGCTGTGTATTACACAATAAGGTTTTGGCGACAGATTTTTTGGGCTATAGCGACGGTAAACTGTCGTCATAGCCCAGAATAGCTATGACGACAGGTGAAATCGTCGCTATAGCCCAAAAAACCGTCGTAATAGTCTACTGTGTAATACACAGCTGTGTACATACATTTTTCCCAATTATATATACCACATATCTTGATATTTTTTATAAGCATATTCTTAAAACTAAGAATTTTTTATTTTTTTTCTCATGACTTTTGCTAAATTTGGCCACCGTCTATTTCACACGAACAAGTTGTTCACATAAGGAATCTTTGGCTGAAATTCTGTTCCTATACTTCATGTTTTTAATCTAGTTTTAGAAATGACTTGAACACAAGCTAATGCTAACAAGGAAACCTCTTAAAACAATTAGGGCAATAGTACTAACAATCAAGGATTGGGATGACCCAAACTAACTTGAATTTGTAGCTAATGAATTTAGGGACCTTTTGATCATGAACACTACTACTATAACAACTGTCTAGTAAGGCAAACTCTAGTTATAAGATGAGGAAATCATACAAGTCCTTGTTGTAGATGGCCTAGATTATCATTCCCAAGACTAACTTCTTCTTTTTTATTTGGAAAAAGACCCCAAATAATTACATTTATATGGTCCATAATTTGTGGTCCAATAATAAAGTGAAGTTGGGTGAGGTTTTGAATAAGTTTGGGCTTCCAATTAAAACTTAGGAGCCTATGAGTGAGGCATTGGATCCCTCCCCTATTAAATACTAAGAGCTTGTTTAGCAACGACTTATTTTAAAATGATTTAAAATTAAAATGTAAATTGACTTATAATTTATTTTTTTAATTATGTCAACATTGTTAAATTAATAATTATTCTTTTTATTTCAAAATATAAAACCGTTGTGGACATTTTGTAGTCAATTTGAGATATTATCGGATTCAAACTTTTAATTTTAAACAATATACTTTTGAAAATCGTAAACATAAAAATTACAATTAATTACAAAATTTATTACCTTCAAAACTAAAATACACATTGACTTTGAAAATAAAACTTAAATTCTTATTTTAAAACATAAATGTATTGTTTTTGAAGGTAAATAAAAAACACACTTTCATCCTCAATAAATTAAAAGTTTTATAAATAAAAGTAATTTTATGGAGAATGGAACAAGGACCGAAGTTATGGACTATAATTTATGGACCTTTTATCGACGAGTTGTTCTACACAGATCGAAAAAATGGACAGGAAAATTAGACTTTTTTTCAAAAAAAATTACTTATGAGTCTCAAAAAATGTATAGTATTTATTTCAACAGAAATTTTTATAAAATATAGTGTTTTAGGTGTAATTTAGATACATATATAAGTACAAGGTTGTACTGTACAACCCTATAAAAATTAGGGTCCTTAACACTAATATACAACAATTAGAAAGTAATTACAAAAATAAAACACACACAACATAATTACAAAAATAAAACAACACAATATAAAATTGATAAAATCAGTCCTATATTCAAGCAACTGAACAGAACACGCTCCTACATTTAAGCATTTGAACAGAACACGCAACTTTGATATTGGAGAAATCCAAATCTTCTGGCGCGACATACTGAGATCGGAGAAGACGAAAAATTTTGTCGCGACGGCAAGCTGAGATCGACAGCAACTCTGAGATCGAAGAAGAACAGATCAACGACGTATCTACCGGAGAAGAAGAAATCTCTTGTCGCGACGCAACTCTGAAATCGAAGAAAAACATAAAAGATCGACAACTTCAAGATCTGATTGTTGATCGTACTGCACTGATTGTTGATTCGTTACAATTTTGTATACCAAGGTATTTGAGTTTCCAATTTATATGCATAGTGTTATCCCGTGTTTACTACGTATTCGTCTATTGGTTACCTTTCTCAACTTTTTCACTCTTTAAATGGTCACAAAGTCAGAATAATGAATGTTTTGAATGCAAAATGCATTTTAAAATATGTTTTATACTCTAGTTACTAAATACATATAAATTGGCTACTATTTATTATTGATTTGGTTACTGTTTATTATTAATTTGGTTGATGTATAATGTTTATATGCTTGCTTTATAATTTTAAACATTATTCTACTAATATTTTTTATATTAATGATTACTTATTAAATACATTGGTTACCTTCCTGCAACTGTTGGTTACTGTCTAATCTGGATTTGGTTAGTATATAATACTAACTTGGTTACTGTGTAAAATTGCAATGGTTACTGCATAATGTTACCCCAGTTCATGTTCTGGTTACTAACATTATGTAGTTTGGTTACTGTTTGACATTGTGATGGTTACTTTACAGACCATAAGCTAACAGTAATATTACTATATATATTGGTTCCTGCAACTGTTGGTTACTGTCTAATCTGAATTTGGTTAGTATATAATGCTAACTTGGTTACTGTGTAAAATTGCAATGGTTACTGCATAATATTACCCCCCAGTTCATGTTCTGGTTACTAACATTATGTAGTTTGGTTACTGTCTGACATTGAGTTGGTTACTTTACAGACCATAAGCTAACAGTAATATTACCATATATATTGGTTACTGACTAATATGTATTTAGATACTGTAAGGTGTTTATTTGGTTACTGTATAATGTTATTGTAGTTTATAATTGTTTCTTTTATATTGGTGGTTACTCATTGAATACATTGGTTACCTTCATACAACTGCTAATCTGATTATATATATTGGTTGTTGTATACTATTTAATTGGTTACAGTATAATGTTTATTTGGTTGCAGTGACAATTTGACAATTTCTGTCAAGTTTGGAGTGTCGAATTTTGGCATTTTTAGATCCTAATTTCATTGGAAACGGGTCAACGATCAAAAGTCACTAGCTTTGCTGGTGAACTTCAGGGTTTTTTGGTCGAATTCCATCATTTAGGCCTTCAAAATTGCATGTAAAAATTTGGTTTATTTTCTGGTTACTAAAATTATGTAATTTGGTTACTGTCTAATATTAATTTGGTTACTTTACAGTGTTTATTCAGTTGTTAGACAATGGCTATTGACAGTAACCAATACAACAAATTTAATTGTTTACAGGAATATATAATTGTTTACTGCTAGTAACTATTAACCACATGGTTGGTAACATTTTTGATAGTGTACAGTAACCAAAATTGATGTTGATTAATATTTTAATTTTTGATTCCATCATGAGTTATCAATATAAAGTAAACATATACATTGAACAATTGGTAACTGTTCTGAAATATTTTTATGTAAATTTGATTATCCATCTAAAATAAAATGGTTACCTCTATATTTATATTTAGTTACCAACTGGCATAGACCATTTTCAAATAACTTTTATAACTATGTAATTTAAAAGTATCCATCAGCTAGATAAATGGGAAACCTCACATTTACATTAAGCACTTGATAACTGTTCTGATATAAGTTTTTAATTATTTGGTTACTAACAAAAAACTAAAATGGTTACCCTTATAATAACTAAAATCCCTCACTGATTGTACAATAATAGTAGTCAAACACAATTAAATAACAGTAAAAAAAATATAATAAATAAGTAACCAAATAGTTACATAACAGTAACCATAATATGTTTTAATGGTAACCAAAACATAAAACAACCTGTGTATCCAGCATCCTGTAATGAATGTGATATTGTTTGTTTAGGAAACCCAATTATACTATGACATGTACATTTTACAATTGATATATATGTCCTGAAACAAGATTGTAACTCTCTGGTTACTATCAAAACAATAGTTGGTTACCTTTATATACATATTTGGTTACCAACTGTACATCTCAAACAATGTATCCAACACAACTTAAAAGATACAATAAATAATAACTAAAATACCTCATTGATTGTACAACAATAGTAGTCAAAAACCATTAAATAACAGTAATCATAATGTAACATAATAAAACAGTAACCACATAATTATATGATAGTAACCAGAACAAGTTTTAATGGTAACCAAAATATAATAAAGAAGTAACCAAATAGTTATAGAAAAGGTAACTAGAACATGTTTTAATGTTAACCAAAACAGAAACAACCTGTATATCCAACCCAGTTTAGGCCCCATGTATACTCTCACATATACATTTAACACTTGATATATGTCCTGATACAAGCTTGTAACTATCTGGTTACTTCTAAAAAATAAAATAGTTACCCTTCTATACATGTTTGGTTACCAAACTGCACCTTTAATATTAATGTATCAGACACAACTTAATACGAACCAACAAATAATGTCAAATAATTGATTATATAATCAAATATGTAATTTCACTAACATAAGCTCCAATAAACATTACATACTCACTAACCATAACAAATGGTTATGGATATCCAACAAAAATCAAAGTACGAAACATAATTCATAATGACAAGACAACGATAACTGAACTAATCAAAATTTGGTACAAATCTTCTTGAAACTTGAGCTTTTTGGTTGCTGCTACTTTCTTCTTCATGGTTGCTCTCATTCTCTAGAAAAGACTTCCGCATTATGAACCTGTGGGATGAAGAGAAATACCTTGGGATTAGTGAATAGAGAGCCCATGTAGGATGTGTTTGTGGAAATGAAAGTAGAAAATAACATAAACCTTGTAGAATATATTTGAAGGGATTTATAAAAAATATTATACATCAATGTATACTAAGCAAATACATGGTAACCAAAAATCATAAGCTAAAAGTAACAAAAAATATATTAAAGAAGTAACCAAACAGTTATATGTTAGTAACCAAAATATATTTTAATGGTAACCAAAAATCATAAGCTAACAGTAACAAAAAACATACTAAAGAAGTAACCAAACAATTATATGTTAGTAACCAAAATATATTTTAATGGTAACCAATACATAAACAACATATAGACCAAACACAATTTAGTCAATCCATGTATACTCACCAAATACATGGTAACCAGAACAACACAAAATAGTACCCAAAATCCCAACTCAAGAGAACAAAAATGGTATCCAAATCATAAACTAACAGTAACAAAAAACTTACTAAATAAGTAACCGAACATTTATATGATAGTAACCAAAATATGTTTTAATGGTAACCAATACATAAACAACATGTACAACAAAAACCAGTAACCAAAATATAATGCAGAAGTAACCAAACAGTTATATGATAGTAACAATAACAAAATTTAAATTAGCACACCTTTAAAAAATTTTGGGTTGGAAATATCTTCTGGCTATGAACTTGAACTTCTGTCTTAACTACAGGAACCTCAAAATCAGAATCCAACTGCACAAACCCAAATAAATTTCTTCAAATCCTTAATAAAATCACCCTCTGTTATTCTTTTCCTTTTTCCATCCTTCTTTCTTGTATCAATCATTCTATACAAAACATAAAAACAACACAAATCCAAACAATCAATACTCCATTCTGTTAGAAACATAGCGTATATATATGATCATATTGACAATTAATTAGTAGAATAAGAATTAACAGAAATTAGAAACAGCCCTTAGAGAGAGAAACCAGAATCCTTTCAGTTGGAGAGAGAGTTGGAGAGAGAAAGTCGCGTATTCGACTGTGTGATTTGTTGATTAACAAGTGCAACAAAAGTAAATTAAAAAATAATTAATTTACGCCACCAATTTGTCTAACAAACTGTGATGAAGAAGAAGAAGAAGAAGAAGAGAGAAATACGAGAACAAAAGTTATGGAGAAGGAGAAGAAGAAGAAGATTTTAGAGAGAAAAATATCATGCGTTTGAAATAAAAAACCACCAGATAATGATCCCCTAAATTAAGGAAACTGCCCATTAATAATTATCCCTTAATTTAAGGACCTTTAAATGTATTAAAATTAATAATAAAAATGATAAAATGTTTTACTTTTGTAATTATTTTATGAGTGTATGATTTTTGTAATTACTTTCATAAATGTACTAATATATGTAATTAATCCTACACCTAAAACACTATATTTTGTAAAAATTCCTGTTGGAATAAATACTAAATATTTTTTGGGAATCACAAGCAAAAAATTAAAAATTAAAAATTAAAAATATCCAATTTTCCTGTCCATTTTTCTGATCTGTCAAAGATTATTCTTTATCGACACCCTGAGGAGATTTGACACAAACTGACGGAACCACTTTGATAACTGATAAGGGAAGACAAATTTATTACAAACACTTTTAATTATTTTTACAACAAAAGTGTTGCTGTAGATGTATAGCTATGGTGAAAACAGTCGCTATAGGATCTACAACGACACTTTTGCTGTGAATTTAACAATTTCCTTATTATATATATGGTTGATTATAGTCAAACGTTATAAGGATAATAAGGATAATGTTATCTTTATAATAGATTTCAGCTGTTTATTTGCGAATCCAACGTTAAATTATTTTTTTTTAATTAATTCGTAGTTTAATATGGAAGATTCATGCTGTGGATTGAATAATGTCCAAAATACTTCTTGTCAATCCGCAATTTAATACTTTTGAATCTCATTTCATCTTGACAGTAGCGATCTAGAACTAGAAGAGTTCCATTTAAAATTATTAAAATTTTTATTTCTTCTTGCATATTATTGTTCTTAATGATTCATGCGATCTGGATTAATGAGAAAATACATAGTTAAACAATTATAAGGGTATATACTGCACACTACATCAAAAATGACCTCTAGTGAAGGACAAATTCTTCACTAAAGGCCCTATATCTCTCGCAAGTGATTTATTGCGAAAAAATATTTCCTTCACACGAGTGCTCGCATTAGACCTCTTCGCAATTGGGTATCCTTCGCTAAGTAGTAACTAAATATTTTTTGTGAAGGATATATTGTGAATAACTTATTCCTTCACAAATTGTATTTAGTCATGGAATATTGTTATTTAGTGAAAGATTGGTTTACTTCACAAATAATATTTTAAGGACTATTTGAAATTAGTGAATAACTTTATTCCCTCACAAATAATATATTGTGAAGAACAAATTTATTTAACGAGAGAATATTTTCCTTCACTAATTATAAATTGAGAATCTTTTTCAAATTAGTGAGAGAAAAATTCCTTTACAAATTATAAATTTGTAAATAAAAAATTAATTGCTAAATAATCAAAATTCATTGAAAATTATAATTAATTTTCAAATCAATGATTTCATATTTATTATTATTACTATTATTTTTAGTAATTGCTATAATAAATATTAAATTTAATATTTCAAGTTAATATAAATATCATACCTATTTCAAACTAATTGATAAATTAATGTATAAAGAGCCAATAATTAAAACTAATACTCCATATATAAATAGATAATGTTCAAGTCACGATAAGCACAAAATTTGTTTTTATGTCTTGATCTCCTAAAGATCATAGTACTTAAAATATTTAATAACTAACACAAGAAAACTAAAAAAAATAACAACGAACTAGATAGAATGAAGTGTACATCATATTAGCTAGGTCCAACGCAAAGATGAAATCTCCAAGGGCAGATAAAGATTTGTTTATATGTTGTGCTTCCTTAAGTCTGTCTCCAGTTGCCTCAGAACCAGTTTGGCCATATGCAAATATACATACATTGTATCCATCCGATACCGACTGTATCAAGGGCCGGGTATCTGAATATACATTCGCTGTCAACATTCAAAATAATGATTGTAAGTGATGACACATATTTGTGTAAATCTAAATCTGATAGCAAGCATCATAATCAGTTTTGCACTAACTGTAATAGAAGCATAAACAAACCACTTGTCAAGGCCTCATGTATTGAATTGGGTACGTATTGTCTAATTGAGGATTTGTCAAGGCCTCGTGTTATATATAAGCCTCATTATCGCCACTTGCTGTCACAAGACTGTCTCCTAATAACTTCTTTATGTACCCTTCTGTATCTACTTTCTGATAAGTTTTATCTCTATTATTCAATATTTCTTTAACAAACTCTAGTTCTGTAACAATAAACTGAGCTCTAGGACCATACCAATTCAGAATATTCTTCCCTGAAATAGAAACAAGGAATGCAAATAATGAGCAAAACCAGAGCTAGTACTAGTAGTCATTCGCTATATGAAAAACTCATATAGTAGTCATTCCTAATTTAGTTTTAAAAAGTTAAGACCAGTATAAAACTCATGCTACAATTTAATACACCATAAAATTGCCACACACAAAAAAAACAAACTAATAAAGTCTTCCTCTAGGCCCCAGTTCTTTCTTGGAGGTCCAGAGAGCAGCAGTTCAAATAATAAGAATTTGACAAGTGAAGGTGGTGGCAATGGTCGGGGGTGTTAAAGGGGTAATGGTTGGGTGAGCAGGAGAAATTTGACAAACTTACAGTCCAGTAGGGGTGGCACTGCAGGCATCCACTCTGTGGCCTTTCCATTTCCATCACTACTACAAAATCAGCCACAGAGTTTCAATCCTTGTGGCAGAGTTTTGCCATTCTTCTGATATTCCTGGCATGCTTCTGTTGATATTGTCAACCCATGGGAAACTGATAAACCAATACTTGCCATTTCAGCCAAGTTTGCTCCATTGCCTCCAAGATACATGCAATATATACACATACAAAAGCACATTATTCTAAACATAGATGAACCACAGCATCTTTCTGCAAATATGTAAAATGCACATTAATATCTGAAAAGCAAATAGTCAAATTGCTAATTTGCAGGGCATTCTTACAAACACGCATTGCTAAGGCATAGGGCATACACAGATCAAAACTTGATCATATAAGACGATGGTTTTCCACATAATATGGAACTCACAAATACATACACAAAATTGTGTATGATATTAATATTAACCCCGACAGCCACTTTATAAAATCATGCTGCAAAACACAATATATATAAATAGATAGTACAACCATTAAAGGGGGAAAAGGAAAAAAAAAAAGAAAGGGTCTCTTTAGACTGGACCAAATGCCTGGAACAAAAGAGTAAAGGAGGAGTTCATACAACAGTCCATGGTTTGAACTTCTGCAAGAACCAAGGTACAATAGGGACGAGAATTTTGTGAGAGACAATCTGCTCCATGCAAACAGGCCACATCTTTTCCACAGCATGGTTTAACCACTTGACTGTTTCAGAATCTGAAAGTAACTGTAGGAGAACAAGATTTTTGAACTTTCACGACTATATAAGGAAAGAATCAATCGAAAACCCCAACTCATTCAACCAATTAGCAACAAAAAGTATATAAGAAAAGTGGCATAAAGAAAGTGGGAGTAGACAGTAGTCTAATCTGAAACTTCTCATGTTTATATCTGACCAGATATGTAATGGATTTAAAATATTCTAGTTAATTTTCATGTCATTGATTAAATGTGTACGAGCAACATAAATCCCAAAAGAGTGATTTAATAGTCCTTGACTTTCCCCAATTTTTCTACTCTGTCAAGTCTGTCAAAAAAATGTATAAATCAACATACCATCAAAGTAAAATGTTAAATAAAAACGCAGAAAATTACTTACCCGTCTTTGATTAGCCTGTTTTCTTTCCTCGAAATGTATTTTCCTCCGCAATCGCATTACATAACGATCATGAACCTTGACAAAAAAATATTAACTCTAATTCAAACCCATCCTCAACAGATAATAGACTGACCAAGTTCCAAAACTTGGTTGGCAAATTAAAATCATAATAGAAACATATAGTGTGTAGAGTTATATTTAAAAAGCTTAATTAGTAATTACCAGATAGAGATATATCAAGGAGATGAAGTAGGCGACTGGGTGGCAATAACAGAAATATTAGTTATTTAAAGAAAGAAAAGATCAAACAGTCTAATGAATATGCATTTTAGTTATTTAAAGAAAGAAAAGATCAAACATTCTCATGAAAAGATCAAACAGTCTCATGAATACGCTGCTGCCACTGGGCAGCAGCTATTCCCCTCATTCTTGACCAGAATGTTGTAAAACTACATTTAAAATATGTTCAAGAGAAGGGTGCAGCTTACCAAGGGAGAGATAAATTCTGAAAGGAGGCTTAAATGGCTGAGTCTCATGGAGGCAGTAAAGACAATAGAGCCCGCCTAGTCTACGTGATAGAGATGCACTAGACGCCATGTAACATGCACATGAGTTTATCAGAGACAACTAAATGTAAGATCAACAGTAGAAAGATAATGAGAGAGTGAATGAGAAATTTTTCCAAAGAAGGGAATACACGGAAGAAAATATACAGGCTTCAGAGGCGCCTGCCTTTCAAAGTCATAAAACTCTTTCCACTATTTTTTTAGGTTGCTCATACTTGATTTTGCAAAATACAGAAAAGCTCCTATCTAAATTCGAAAAACAGAGACTCCATTGCGCACAATACATTAATTAGATGGATGAACTAAAGAACACTACAAGCAACTATGCATAGAAGCACATTCATACCAATGGAATGGGCATAGAGTGATTGCATAAAGCAAGTCAAGTTTGTGGTAGGCCTAGCCTCAAAAATGAAGGAGAACTTTTTAGAAAGCCATACTCTCTTCATATCAGCCAACACAGTTGATTCATCCTGCAATTTTCATAAATCCATGAAACTTAACTAGTAGAATACCACATAAAATTTATAGAACCGTTCTACTCGGTGAATCAAGAAAAAATTCATAACCAAAAAAAACCTTCTGAGTGAATACTAACCTTTGCAAACTCCTCAATAAGATCATCAATGTCTAGTTTGAACGGCTTGATATCAAAACTTTTTTTACCCTTTTGATAATCGTTGTATAAAGGCTCTAGCCTCTAGGTAGCCGTATATATCAATATCTGACCCTGTAAGACGTAAATAAAAAACACCAAGAACCCGGACATATCTGCTTAGCAAAGAGTGTAAATATGGTTGCAGAATGAGCCCTTCTGGCATATCTCTAGACAGCTGTTAGGGATCTTGGTCTTGTGTAGTCAGGGTATGGCTGGGCATTTGAGGAAATGGGGTAGGTTAAGAATGTCTTGGTTCTTTGGGGTATATTGAGGTCTGTTTTAGAATTATGTGAGGACTGAAATAATGGAGACAGTTTTGTGTATGTACTTAGAGCATTTGGAACCATGGTTTTATAGGATTTGGCTTGCTTATAGGCTTGTTCAACTATTCACATGAATTGGGTGAAAATAATGAACAATTAAACCAAGAAGGGAAAACACAAGAAAGAAGATCACCAACGCCATCATGGTGGCAAGCATGAGAAAGTTTCAAAGTACCTAGCAGAAGAGCTTACAGTCATCTTAGAAACCCATCATGTGCAGCCATCAAGTATCAAGAGGAATGATATTCAAGGCAGTTCATCAAGGGATTATCAGAAGTGGTTGAGTAACTAAAGAAGCTGAGCATCATGCAACACTCAATGGCACTTCAAGGATGATCACGCCAAGCTGCTAAGTATAGAAGATGTTCAGAGTTTAAAGACATCTTAGCAGCTTAGCACCAACTCCAACAAACAAACAAACAACTCAACAACAAGAAGCCAGGGCCTGAGGGGTCCTTGTCCGGAGGGACTAAATGAAGTTCCAAGCCTGCTAGGCTTGAAGAGTTCCTAAGGAACTAGAGAAGTTCCAAGGCTGCTGGCCTTGAAGAGTTCTTAGTAAATTGAAGTCCCAAGGCTACTGGCCTTGAAGGAATCTTAGTGATTCAGGGTGCTGCCCTTCCTTAGTAGAAATCCTGCTAGTTGAAAGCAGAAGAGTGGATTAGGAGCTTGAGTCTCTGAACCACTTAAAACCCTTTGTGTCTTTTACTTTATGTCATTTACATTATGTACATTAACTGCTATAACTGTTATATATGTTTTAATTGCCTACCACAGAACTAACTCTACGAACAACGTATGTATGATTATGAATATATCAATGAAGAGGATCTTTTACTTATTCCGCTGTGCTTGAAAAGATTCTTATGTTTGTCACATGCTAAATTATTAGCAATACAAAATAAACCAGAAAAGTATTTAAAATTAAAAAGGATCTATCCAACCCCCCCTTCTAGATCTATTGTGCCTACTGGGAACTAACAAATTTAAAATTTTAAGAACTTGAGAAGGATTGAAGTTGAATTTAAAGTGATTGTTTTGGGTAGATTTGGAACCTATTTCTAGGTTTCCAAATACCCCTTTGAAGATATACATCCTTTCATAAGATTACATCATTTTGAAATGTTACATCCTTTTGAAAAGATACATCCCTTTGAAAGGATACATCCCTTTGAAAAGGAACATCATTTTGAAAAGGTTACATCCTTTTGAAAAGGTACCTTTTCAATTTGAAAAGATATGAACCAAAGAAAAAAATAATATATAATTTATATATTAGTACGTTACTAATACTTACTTTATATATTAGTAAGTTATATATATTTACTTTATATATTAGTACGTTATAATCTTCAATTTGTGAATGATTCAACCAAATCACTATGAAGAAATTAATTTCTTCTACTCATTCATATGATACGAGATAGTGATACCTGCAGCGGTTATAGGATAAGCTATGCTTTTAATGATTCTTAAATCTTAATAAACATGTGGAGTATGGCATGATACTCTTAGTAAGAATCACCTATGTGAGTGTGAACTGGGTCAATTCTATGAGAAGGATAAGGCTATCCTTCTCTAAAGCACTCATAAATCTGGAATTGTTTGAGGCCAAGATGAACAAAATCATGAGAACCAAATAAAGTCTAGAAAGATTTTGTGTGAATAACTATTGTCTCGATTTACACAAACGATTGGACAGTTCAAGACATCACGTTCACTGGACAACTAGTAAACCCGATAGTTTTTCACAAGGGAAGGTTCAAAGCCAAAAGATACCTCTCTCGATAAAGATGATTTTTAATTCTGTCTCTCTCTCTCAGAGTCTGCATAACATTTGCATAAGGCTGATAGTCAATATCATTCATGCGGGGGATTATTGGAATTTGAGCCTAAACTAATATGAGTGCCATTAATTATTTTTAATGATTCCATATATTAATGTGTTCTATTCCATGAGTAGATTAAATTAAATATTTGGAAGCTCAAATCTATGGATTAATGAATGAGATATTAACTCTCAAAGATCATGATAAAAGATAATAAATACATTTGGGAAAAACCAAGTCCCACATAGGTTAGGAATTAAATATTTTATATGTTTATATTCAAGGAAAGTGCTCTTGGGTTTGGGCCCCAAGGGGCACCCCACTTTTGTGGAAGGGAGAGGACCTAGCCAAGGCTAGGTTTAAAACTGTGTCATTTTGAAGCTGTATTTATTATATTATCAAAACTGTGTCATTTTGAGAAGCGGTATTATCAAAACTGTGTCATTTTGAGGAAGTGGTATCTGTAAGGTTGAATGGGCGGTCCTAAACTATGTCATTTTTATCGCGCCTTTTCTTCTAAGCCTAAAACTATGTAGTTTTGGTTCTGCTAACGCTTAAACTATGTCATTTTAATAGACCGAATAGATGGGCCTATTTTGCAAATGGTCAAAAATACGTCGTTTTGACCAACAGATACAAATAATACCTCTTCAAGAGGCAGCCCATGTCTTTTCAGGGGTGATGTGCCCATCCGAAGGGTCACCAACCCTCCTATAAATAGATAGGAGGGGGCAGCCTTCATTTCCATCCATTTCTCAAGCATTCTAGTCTAATAAAGCATTCTAGTATATAGTTTCTTCATTGGTTTCTTTAGTAAATTTGAGAGAGAGTTAGAGCATTTCTTTTGATTTGAAGTGTATACTTTTAGTTAGGGGTGCTCAAAAAATTTGGTTTTTTCATTTTTTTATCGAATCGGTTGAAATCGGTACCGGCGGTACCAGTTTTTTTTGTACCGATTTTTTTGGTATTGATTTTTTGGTTTTTTAATACTTTTCGGTACCGGTAGCGGTAATGAAAATTTTGAATTCGGTAAATACCGGAAAACTGAAAAAAAAAATGAATTACTGAAAAGTTAAAGCTGACTATATGTGGCTTGGAAGGGTTTTGCTAACTGATTTTACTAGCCATGTTGTGACGCCCCCAAAATAGATATACATCACCCATTTTGAGTCGCCAAATACATGGTATAGAAACAACTACAACATTATTAATATAATTATCGTGCAAAATACGACAACACAAATACTGTGAGTTTAAATACAAATATTATCCTCTAGACAATATCCACACTCAAATAAGTCCTCATTACAATTAGTGATATACTATTTTACAAATAGTGATGATTACTATAACAACTGCCATGGAATCATCACTCCACACCCCGGCTACTCCAGGTTATATTCTCGCTTCCTGGGAAAAAAATGGAACAAAAGGAAAAAGGTGAGCTCAACTAACCCAGTAAAGAATATTATGACTAAGATAATGAACAACAAATTATCGTTAGCCTTCAACAAATCAGATAAAATATAATGGAAAACAAGTTTTAGATCAATATTCGTAGCGGAAATAACAATTCATTAAAAGAGTTTAGTAGAGAATAAAATTTACTATCATCTTAAGAATTTAGAAGTTCATCATCAATATTTTATCCCTGTAACATCAATCAATATACATCTTCCATCAAACATTCATCTTTGCACTACGGGCCAAAGATATTCATCAAGTATCACCAGTTGGTCATGTTCATCTCAACACCTGTTCATCTTTGCACTACGGGCCAAAGATATTCATCAAATAATCATTCATCTTTGCACTACAGGCCAAAGATATTTATCAAGTATTACCATTAAAGATGAGGATTATGAAAAATATTTTAGAGAATGAATCTAGTAAGATAAAAGGACAAAGATTATGGATTCGTACTTCGGTTTATCCATTTTCAAAAATACTCCATAATAAACCATAGTAGAGTAAAATTCAAAATATGGATTCAATTTCAAGAATAAGGGTCACAATAGATAACTTGAAAGGAGAAAAAAATATTTTTTTTTGTGAACAGTACCCGTGAACAGTACCCAGACATAAAAAGTTTCAAATTTGATAAAAAAAAAATCAGACCAATATTCCTATGAAAGGATATTAGATGAAGCGATCATTTCAGGAATTATAGAAGCAATAAAATAATATCCTTTACCTTAGTAGAAACTAGATTTGCCTAAAATATCGGATATTATTCTGAGAAAAATCTTGCAGAAAACTACGCTCAAAGTATTCTTGTACTCAAGGAAAATACTCACAATAATACGCTCGATAATCTAGAGAGAGAAAGCTTATGTTTCTGGTGTGATTTTCAATTCTAACTTAAGCACCTATTTATAAGAAAATGATAGAACGCCAAAGGAGACTAAAATAATAAAATAATATTATTATTATCTTCTCTTCTACGCACACCCTAATTGAACCAAACTTTTCCAACTTTTCTCACCCACCCCATTTATCACATGTTTTTGAAAAATAAATAAATAAAAGAATTCAAATTTAATTTGAACACTAATTCAATTTGATTATCTTTACCCCGTTTAATTCACAATAAATAACTCTTTTATCAAAAAAATACGAATTTAATGTTCATTCCATAGGAAATTGAATTCTCTACAACTTTGCAGAAGAAAATTTTTCCAAATTCCAAACCGAAAATATCCGAAATCCACATACGGATGATTTTTAATACCTCCATTCCGACAAAATACTAATAAAATACCTCAGCTTTAATTCATTCATTTACAACCACATAAAATATATTCATCATTTATATCCACATAAAATAAATATTTTCTTATCATATAAATCAATAAATAATTATTCACAAATAATATTATAGAATCACAATAATGACAACCAGACCGTTCTCAGAAAAGATGGGACTTTCCGATAAGGATTTCTCCTTACTGGCGCGCAATTAGGTGACCAAACCTCTCCTTGACATAATTTTCTAGACATTGCCAATAATGTTATCTAATAATATTATTCAAATAATATTAATTATTAATTTGATAATGGGAAATATTGTGCCGTGACAATTATTAAAACAACAATAATATAAAATATCAACGCAACAATTATTGAATCAATAAAATAAAATATTGAACAATAATTACTGTAACAATTATTGAGTAGTGCCTTCTTACGTAAGAATCAATAATTCAAAAATAATGTGCAACCACGCGTATTACTATATTTTAACCATCGGGTAATCTAACAGTGTTAATGATAATAATTACGCCGTTATTTATAAAAACTTAAATTTGTCATTTTCTTTATCCGACGGTTATTCCGTTATGGGGCCCACAAATTACTGTGTCGTCGTACGAATATTCCCCGACAACAAGAATATTCCACGACCAAACGAATATTCTCCGACAACAATGAATATTATATAACCACTTGCTTATTTTGTAAAATTTGCACATTTCATCCATAACCAAAGTATTATATCAAATTAACTCATTGTTATTTCAAGATAATAAATAAAAAAATTTAATTTTATTTATAATAAGTTGTGCTCTTACACATGCGTCTCTTGTTACTTCTAATTCGTGCCGAGGTGCCGATGTTATCTTAAATATCTTGGTATTGAAAATACATGAAAATCAAAATTAATTGATTGAGTGGCATTTCTGGCTAATTAGAAACCCTACTATAACTAGTATTTTACATGATTAATGTAAGACCCCAAATAATTAATAAATGAAATTTAATTTTCTTTAATTATTATTTTGAATAGTAAGGGTTGATTTGATTAATGAGGATAGTTATGGGTAAAATACGCAAATATTTCAAAATAAGCAAGTGGTTATAAAATATTCATTGTTGTCGGGGAATATTCGTACTGTCGGGGAATATTCGTACGACGGCGCAGCCATGTGTGGGCCCCAAAACGGAAAGCGATTGGAGGAAGAAAACGACAAATATAAGTTGTTTAAAAGTAACGGCGTAGTTGTTACCGTTTACACTGTTGGAATACCCGGTGGTTAAAATACAGTAATACGCGTTGTTGCACAGTAGCACACGGTATTGCACAGTATTTTGAATTATTGATCCTTACGTAAGAAGGCACTACTCAATAATTGCTACAGGAGTTACTGTTCATTACTTTATTGATTCAATAATTGCTGCGTTGATATTTATATTATTATTGTTTCAATAATTGTCATTGCACAGTATTTTTCATTATCAGATCAATAATTCATATTATTTGAATAATATTATCAGATAACATTATTAGCAATGTCTAGAAAGTTCTATCAAGGAGAGGTTTGGTCATCTAATTGCGCGCTAGTAAGGAGAAATCCTTATTGGAAAGCCCCCTCTATCCTGGGAACGGCCTGCTTGTCAGTACTGTGATTCTGTAATATTATTTTTAATAATTAATTATTGATTATTATGATAAAGAAAATATTTATTTTATGTGGATATAGATGGAGAAAATTTTAATGTGACAATGGTTGAAAATTAATATTTTATCTTTTTCTGATAAAATAATTCATTTAAATATATTATTTTAATAATATATTAACGATGATATTTTTATAATGAATGTGGGATATATGAGTATATGAGGAGGTAGAGTATTTTTGTGGCATTAATTGTTTAACATATATTTTGTGTGTCGGTGGACATAATTTTTGACCGAAAATTGAGTATAGACTGTAAAATCGCCCGTTTGTGGATTTTGGATAATTTATGTTTGGAATTTGAAAAAATTTTCTTCTGCAAAGTTGTAGAGAATTGAAATTCCTATAAAAAGCCACGAGATTCGAATTTTCTGACAAAGGAGCTATTTATTGTGAATTGTTGAAGTTTCGGGGTTCCGAAATAATTGATTTTTGAAAGTTTAATTATTTTTTTATTTCAAAAACGTTTTTTTTATTTTTTTCTAGAAGGTGAGCATGTGGGAAATGCTAAAATCAGATTCCTTGGTGGTGGGCTTGAATATTTGGTAAATATTCATATTTTATTAATTTAGTCTCCTTTGGCGTTCTAACATTTTCCTATAAATAGAGGGCTAAGTTAGAATTGAAAATCACACCAGAAACAAAGTTTTCTCTCTTTCTCTCTCTATATTATCGAGCGTATTCTTGTGAGTATACTTTGAGTGTTGCTATACGGTGCGAGTTTCTGTCAGCACTATACCGAAATTCAGTCAGAAGTACGGTTATTTTGAGGTAAGGGATGTTATTTTCTTCTCAAATGATATTTTTTCTTCAATATCATTATGCCGAAATATTGGTGAACGTTTTTATCAAATTTGGAACTTTTTGTGCCGGAGTTACTATTCACGTATACGGTACTATTCACGTATACGGCACCATTCACGAATACGGCACTATTCACAGAAAAATTATTTTTTTTCTTTTCGTCCAAAATATCTATTGTGGATACTAGCTTTGATTGTATCCATGTTTTGATCATTCTTGAATTTTACACCACTATGATTATTTTTGAGTTATTTTTGGACATGGATAAAACAAAGTACGAATCCTTAATCCTTAATCTTTGTCATTTTGTTTCACTGGATTCGCTTCTTTAAAAATATTTTTTATCATCTTCAGTCTTAAAGGATGTTATATCTTTGGCCTGTAGTGCAAAGATGAATGATTTCTGATGAATATCTTTGGCCCGTAGTGCAAAGATAATCAGGTGTTTAGATGAACATGACCAACAGATGAATATCCTTGGCTTGTAGTGCAAGGATGAATATATGATTCAAGATGTGCATTGATTGATGTTACAGGGATAAAAAAAATACTGTTGATGGACTGTTAAATTCATAGACATTAGTAGATTTCATCCTCTACGTAACTCTTCTATGAATTAATATTTTTCGCTGCGAATATTAATTTAAAACTTGTTGTCTATTGTATTCTATCAGATTTTTCCCTGTTGAAGACTAACGATAATTTGTTGTATATTATCTTAGTCATAATATTATTTACTGAGCTAGTTGAGCTCACCCTTTTCCTTTTTGTTCCATTTTTCTTCTCAGGAGACGAGAATATAGCGAGTACGAGTCGGGGTATGAATTGATGGTCCTTGAGAGAGTTGTTTAGTAGTCCTCACCATGTTTGTAAAATAATGTATCAATAATTATGATGAGGATTTATTTGTATGTGGATATTGTCTAGATGGCAATATCTGTATTTAAACTCACAGTTATATGTTGTAATAATAAAGTTGAAGTTAATTCTGTACCATGTATTTGACAACTCAGAATGGGTGATGTATACCTGTTTTGGGGGCGTCACAATTAACAAATTGAGGCCAGTAGTGCATCTAAAGGAAATCATCAGTCAGATATTTAAGAGAAAAAACTGAAACCTGTTTATGTCGACTATGTATAAGAACTTAATAATAACGACCAATTAAAATATGATTTAATGCAAATAAGTTATAGTTTATTCCTAACTTCACATTATTTTAAGACATATATTAGATAATCATTTGAATATATTATAACTACAATAATATTATTTTGTTGGTATAATATTATGTTATGGGTGTATCAATAAGGTTATTATCTTTATGAGACATTAAGTAACTATCTTCGACATTAATTTAAATGGTATAATATTAATAAGTATTAATTTTATAGCAAGAAACATAATACTATTTAACCATGATATTTAAGAATTAGGCAACTTATGATAATTATTGCCACTAATAATTAATTAAATGTTAATTTTTAATACTAACATTAGTCATGCGAGTGTATTAATATATGTGACATATTGTATACACTATCTTCAGATAGTGTATTTGACTAGAGATTACTAGCATCGTAGGTCTTTATTTAATTATTGCGGTATAATCGAAAATCGAACCAAAAAAATCGATATTGATTTTGTACCAAACCGGTACCGAAATTGATTATTCGGTACCGGTTCTTCATTTTTTGGGTATTTTGGTTCGGTACCGATTCGATTTTTTCGGTACCGGTTCGATTTTTTTACCGATGAGCACCCCTACTTTTAGTAGTGCTGCTAAAGTGTACGGTATCATTGTATCTTGGGAGACAAGTGCTATCAATTCTAAGCACCATACGGGGGGCATAATTGTCTTAAGGACATAATACTAAGTACTAGCTTTGACAAATATTTTTTCTACAATTCTGCTTAATTAAGAGAAGTCAATATATATATATATATATATATATATATATATATATATATATATATTGTTCTCTTCTTAATTTATTTTATCTATTATTTCACAACAAATCAATATATCAATTTTCATTCTATAATGTCAAAAGTGGTCATGATCTAAAAATGTAATATTTTAAATTATTAATTTCTAGAGATTTTAGGATTAGGAAAATCCAGCGTGACTCATGCTTGCGCAATATGAAGAGAGCAATAATCTCATCCCGTTTATCCGAAACCTCGGGGCTCTAGTATCTATTACCTCCAATTATTCAACTATATTTTTACAAATATTCAACCGGATTACCGTTACTATACGGTTTTCACCCCAAAGCAACTGGATTACATTAGCTTGACTAAAGAATTGAAATTCGCCTCGAAATTGTATTAAAAATCGATCAACTCTTATCAATTTTAGAATGTCTAAAAAATCACATGTGTGGTCACATATGGTCACAAATATTTCTAATTAAATTGTAATAGTTTGAGAAATGTTAAAGCATTCATGAATAACATATTTCAAACCTAAAACTTATTGTTTAATGTTATTTTGCTAATTTTATGTATGATTTCTTATACATAAAAATGAATCGTTAAACCGCACTTAAGCGGTTTTAGAATCGCAAACGATATCATGTGCGGTTTTAGAATCGTTAAACCGCACTTAAGCGGTTTCATGTGCAGTTTGAGCTTTCAATCGTACCAAACTATACGATACTCTACACTAGATTACACTCATCTCATACTTTGACTTTTCGTTTTAGTTCATGTCCTATTTTTTTTTTGGATAATCATAATAGTATAAGTTTTGTTATGTGTAGACCTGGCAAACGGGCCGGGCGGGCCGGGCCCGGCCCGGTCGAGAGCGGGCCGGGCCGATGACGGGCCGGGCCAAAACGGCCCGGATTTTGGTGGGCCAAAATTCTTAGGCCCGTGGCCCGGGGTTGGGCGGGCCGGCCCGGCCCGCGGGCTTTTTTTTTTTTTTTTTTTTTTTTTTTTTTTTTTTTTTGCAACAATGATCATCAAAAAGAAACAATAATAATAATAAATATTAAAAATAATTAATAAATCAATAATTAATAATTATAGACTTTTTGAAACAAGACAAATGAAATTAATTAATAGTTAAATTCTATTATGAATTATTAAAAAATGAATTCTATCATTTTATTAACTAGTTTACAAACTTGGTCATTCCTTGCATGGGCACTGTACTGTGCTTGTGTAAAACAAAAAGTAACAAGAAAAAAAATAAAAGCTTGCATTTTCAAAAGGAAAAAAAAAGTATTGGGCTTTGCTAAGAGATTCATTATTAAATAAATAGTATATAGAAAAGAATGCTTGTGTATATCTTTCATGGCATGGGCTATGTTAAACCCCAACTCATTATTATTAATTTATAATATATAAAATAATCTATGGGCCTATAAATATTGTACTGTGCGTGCATGTGTTTCTTTGATAAACAAAACTAGTAATGACTAGTATTACATCACAACATCATTGATGTTTTGAAAACATTGCGACTTTTGTTACTCTTATTACTTTCAAAAGGTTTGAACTCTTATTTATTTAATTACAAGTCTTATGTTCAAGCCTCATAAGCCACAAATATAAATTTTCTGTAAAAAAAAAAAAAAAAAATATTCGCGGGCCGCGGGCCGGGCCGGGCCACCCGCGGGCCGGGCCAAAACGGGCCGGGCTAAAACGGGCCGGGCCAAAAACGCCCGCATTTTTCTGGGCTGAATAATTGAAGCCCAACGCCCGGCCCGTGGCGGGCGGGCCGGCCCAGCCCGCGGGCTTGGGCCTCTTTTGCCAGGTCTAGTTATGTGTTGTGAATTTTTTTTGTAGAATTATAATTGCAACGTATATATATACATACATGTCATATATATGAACTATTGAATTAAGAATGTTCATCATAATTTATTTTATATTATTACTTAAACTTTCACGTTAGTTGTATTTCAATTTCGCCATATATTTATCGACATATAAATTATTTTCAGAATAATATACTTTCAAGTATAAATAAAACTCCTCCATTTTACATGAGTAATACCATACAACAAAATATTCTTATATAAAAATCTTATAAAATAATGTGTCTGGTTGTAATTAGTTAATGATTAACCCATACATGAATAGGTCTTATGGTGAAAATCAAACAAAACTAACCACATTATGTACTCTTTCCGTCTCTAAAAAGATGACTAAAAATATAAATTTTTTTATTTTAAAAAGATTAGATAAAATACATAAATTAAGGATAATTAAGTCATTTAGTGGAGTTCATTAATATAAAAAAATTAAAAATACTCATCACTTTATATAATCATATGGGGCAATTATAAATAAATTTAGAATTTTTTGCTCTCCTTTTACTACTTTTATATTTTTTTAATATATGTGCAAATTATATTTTACTCATCTTTTGGGGATGGAGGGTCGAGGGAGTATAAATAAGAGTCCCCCTATATATTGGCATAAATTTATGCTGACACATGCGAAACTTATCAATTCATGCGATTGATAGGAATTATAAAAGGGTCTTATTTATTACAAATTAATCCAAAAAATTATCATTAATACTTATCCACATAAGTGACAATCAAATACTCTCTCTGTCCTCTAATATAAGTCTTTTTAGAATTGTGCACAAGTACTAAGAAAATAATTATATAATATTAATTGTCTATATTACCTTTATATTGAAAAAAAATAATATTATTTATTATGCAAAAAATAGTGAGAGTATATCATTTTCCTATAAAGTATTAACGAAGTAGTATTAATTCTATATTTAGGTGGACCCCATATCCTTGAAGTCTAGCCGGGTTAATATCTATCTAATAAAATACAAATGATTTTGAATTTTTCGCTCATTCAATAAATCATCTGGGCCGTCTAAAGTTTGAGATAAATCCCACTGTTCATACATCTATCTAATAAAATACATCTATCTATCTAATAATCTAATAATAATTTAATAAAATACAAATGACTTTAAATTTTCCGCTCACTCAATAAATTATTTTGGTCGTTCAAAATTTGAGATAAATCATATTATTCATACAGTGCCGGAGTCACGAGACCCAGCTAGTATTATTATATAGTGGAGTAGTATTTTCACAAAACACTAACCAAAATCAGCACGACCATTTAGATTAGTGCTTCTCCATTCTTTCTTTCTCGCCTACTACCATTCTTATTTCCATCTCCACCATGGGTCCCACATTTGGTCCTGGTTCAGCGACAAATTGAACTGATAGACCGTTGATCACGGTCAACCAACATCAATACCAACCGTTGATTCCCACATCTACCGTCGGTCATGCTAACACTACCATCAACCTTAAGTTAAATGGGCCAATACAGACTATACTCCTATTTGTCCTTTGTGTCGCATCTTATTATAAGTATGTTGATATTGTTATAATAAATATGATGATATGAGAATAAATTTAAGTAACATTTATTATTTTTGTTCTAACTTCTAACAATATTGTCAATCTATTTTTACATAATTTAAAGCTTATTACTAGTTTTTTTAAAGCATTTAATTTAGTACTCTATCTCTTCTAAAATTAAAACTTTTTCTGTTCTAAAATTAAAAATATAATTTAACTTTTGAGGTCAAACGAGATATAATATAAAATAAAGCGGCTCAAATTCTAAGACTTTAACATCCAACGGCCTCAAATCAATTTATGTTTTAACATCCAACGATTTAAAATCATTTGGAACTTCAACATCCGACGACCAATAATTTATCTCTCAAAAATTCAAACTCGCATCCATCATCTCACTCTCTCACTCCAAAGAATTTTTAATTGTCAAGTTACTATTTAAAAAATTACAATCAATCAAAAAAACATATAAAAAATAAAAAATAAATATAAACTTAGTTTAAATTTATGAGAATTTGACTATTAAAGGTGGATATTCTTTATTTATTCATTGAAATTTGTCTTCATAAGAATTTTTGTTTAAATGTTTTGTGGAGTATGTATGAAAAGTGCGGATGTGTTAAGAATTAATTTAGACTTTTAGTTTAGTGTGTCCATATTCAGTGCTTTATTTTTTTGTGTTCATGATTTTTTTTTATTTTTTTTTTGAATTATACAATACTTTCAGGTACGTGTTATCGCTAGTGTGTGTGTGTATATATATATATATATATATATATATATATATATATATATATATATAAAAGGATGTTTAGTGAGATTTAAAATATTAAGGGAGTAACATTTATTATTTTTGCTCTAACAATATTATCAATCTATTTTTACATAATTTAAAGCTTATTACTGTTTTTTTAAAAGCACATTATTTAATAGCTTAAAACATTTAATTTAGTACTCTATCTCTTCTAAAATTAGAATTCTCTTTATTTTAAAATTAAAGATATAATTTAATTTTTGAGGTCAAACGATGACATATTAAATTTCAAAATTGATATGACTCATAAAAGTTTAAAATAAAATAAATTATGTATGCATCGTTTAAAATTTAATGTGTCATCATTTAACCTCAAAAATTAAATTTAAAAAAATTATATCAATTTAAAATTTGAATTCAAAAGTCAATTTGTATATCTAATTTTAAAATGAAGGAAGTATAAATTTTTAAAACAATTATTACTAGACTAAGCAATTGTGTTTGACAAATAATTTTAAAATATATACTTAAAATGTTAAATATATTATACGCTGAAAAATAAGTATGTAAATATCAATTTTTCCTTTCGTACATCGAAGATATTGTACTTAATAATAACTTATTTTAAATAAGTTAAAATAAACACTATTTTTTAAACTTATTTATAGAATTGATATTTTCACCAAAAATATTGATAATTTCACAAGTCCCCTTATTTATACTATAATCTATAAACTGGAAACTATATATATAGAAAAGAGAAAACAAATTTTAATACGCAACTAATTATTTGTGGTGTGCTTATTATAAATAATCATAATCCTATTATTCACTCCTCTACATTTATTCAAAGATATCATAAGAGGAGAAAAAAAAACAGACATCCTCTGTAACGGCCGGCTGGGTTCGTCGTCCATAAATTAGTACTTCTTTTTCTTCTTCGTCTTGCCGTTTGGTAATCTTCTCTTTCTTCCTCCTTCTCCTCCTTTCCATAAATATATATATACTGAGACAAAATATATATATATATATATATATATATATATATATATATACACACACACACATATATACGTGCCCCCAACTACCGTAATTCTTCATTCCATATATCTATGTGGAGTATTTGGGAGAAAACTAAAAATTAACGGATATCTGCTTAACCAAAAATAAGTTTTCCAATATATACATATATAGAAATATTGGGGTTTACAGAAAAAAAATGGTGGTTTATTTATGAGTAATATCCCAAATTGAGAATTATACAGGTCATCCTACACATATACATGTCCTCAATTTAATGCAGAGCAAATCCCATTTTCATCTGAAACAACATACATATTATGCTTTTTACAAACCCTGGCTAAAGGTTTTTCTTAGTTCATGCTTTGAAGTTTGAAGAATAAGAGATTAATGGCTTCTAATCCCTCAGAAATGCAAGAGCCCAGCATCGACACCGATAAGCTCAGTTACGAAATATTCTCTATTCTCGAAAGTAAGTTTCTCTTCGGTTACGACGATCAAAAGTTATGGATCCCCAAACATATTTCTCCGGCCATCGAACAACCCAAATTGGAAGCCGCCACCGTAATTACGCCCACAACTGTAATTTCCGATACCGGAGTTCAGGCGATTAAAAATCAGAGGGGCAAAATTTGTATACTCAGCATCGACGGCGGAGGAATGCGAAACATTTTGTCGGGAAAATCACTGGCTTATTTGGAACAGGCTTTGAAGGCCAAGTCCGGTAATCCCGACGCCAGAATCGCTGATTATTTTGATGTTGCCGCCGGTACCGGCGTCGGAGGAATTTTCACGGCGATGCTATTTGGTACCAAGAATCAAAACCGTCCGATTTTTAAGGCTGATGATACGTGGAGGTTATTGGCGGAGCAAGGAAAGAAATTCTACCGTGGTGGAAAGGGAAAAGGTGGCAGCGGGGTTTTCCGGCGGATATTCGGCGGTGGTGGGTCTGCAAATGCGACGGCGGGAATGGAGAAAGTCATAAAGAGCGCGTTTATCGAAGACGGACGGAGTTTAACGTTACGGGATACGTTGAAACCGGTTTTAATTCCCTGTTACGACTTATCCAGCTCGGCTCCGTTTCTGTTCTCCCGAGCCGACGCGCTGGAGACGGACAGCTTCGATTTCCGGCTTTGGGAGGTGTGCCGAGCCACGTCAGCTGAACCGGGTTTATTAGCGCCGGTTTGTATGAAGTCCGTGGACGGTCAGACGCGGTGTGTGGCGGTTGACGGCGGTTTGGCGATGGGTAATCCCACGGCGGCGGCGATTACGCACGTGCTGCACAACAAGCAGGAGTTTCCGTTTGTTCGGGGAGTGGAGGATATTATGGTACTTTCACTGGGAACCGGGCAAGTCCTTGAAGGAAGTTATGGGTATGACCAAGTCAAAGGGTGGAAGGCTAAGGACTGGGCTCGACCCCTGGCTCGGATTTCTGGGGATGGCTCGGCTGATATGGTTGACCATTCCGTAGCCTTGGCGTTTGGTCAGAGCCGTAGCAGTAACTACGTCCGTATACAGGTACATACTGTTTTTTTTTTACAACATTCGCTGGCTGTGTTCATAAAGTATAATTACAAGAATTTGGATGAATTCCTTATTTCAAGATAACAGATTTATTTCAACTTTTTGGTCCGTTCCAAAATATAAAATATAATAATTTTATTTTAGAATAGGTAAATGATTTATGTATGGATTAATTTTTTGCAAAATAGTAATATATTTTAATATTTAAAATTGACATTTTTCATCATATATATATATACTAGCTATAACCCGTGCCTGAAGGCACGACGTAACGAAAAATTAAATTAAAATTCGAAAAATCTCAATCATCACCACAACAATTAATACATACTCAATCATCAATACATATCCAACCACCAAAACATCGAGCTAGTCGGTACTAATTTCAAAAAAAAGGGCAAAATTTTCTTTAAAAATAGATATCCAAAAAAATCTAAACCTGTCTACAAAACTTACAATCATCAATACATATCCAAACCACTAAAAAAACCATCATTCCATACCCAAAATCATCATAACCATGTATAATTAGTTAATTTTACAAAATACGAAACACACAAAATACAAACAATCATCAACACATATCTATCCATCAAAACATCAAGCCAACTATAACCCGTGCATGAAGGCACGATGTAACAATTAATACAAACTCAACCATCGAGCTATTTGGTAGATGTGCGAAGATTACAACAGAAAGGTAAAGGATAAGTCCAAGAAGTAGGCAGATCATGTGGCATGACCAGAGACAGTGTCCATATGTGAGGGTTCTAGAAACAACCTCTCAACGAACATAACCTTTTTAAAATGTATCATAAAAGGAACAAAACCATCAAATTAGGAAATTTTAATAATAATTGAAGATTTCCAGAAAGCTCATAATCTTCTCTCTCTATCCAATAATAATTGTGGTTAAAAGATATTGACTCCTTATGACTACTTATGACTAACCTTTTATAGCTAGCTGTCGGATGTTGAAACCCCAAATGATTTTAAATCGTTGGATGTTGAAGCCTAAATTGATTTAAAGCCGTTGGATATTGAAATCTTGAAATTTGAGCCGCTCTATTTTATTATATAAATATATAGCAACACTTCTCACTATAAAAGAATATCAAATTATCATATTATTACTACTACATTTCTAATCACTGTTATGAATAAATTTATATATAAAAAAATCATGTTTTTACATGTTTTTAAAAGCGTAACTTTAGTTTTATATACATATATATGTTGTGGAATTTTTGTTTAATTGGTTTTTGGGTTTTTCATTTTTGCCACTTTGAGTGCATGAGATAGGCTGTGGCTGGCAGGAGAGAGAGGAAGGGTTTAGGGTGTAAATCTTTGCTGGGTGGGATAGGAGTGTTTTTAGTAGCTACTTAGCTATCGTGAGCCGGTAGAATTGGGTTGGGGGCCTTGGGGCTCATGCAATATTGTAGTGCAGCTAAGTGTAGTATGTGTTTTATCTGGATTAGAGGGGTTATTGGTTTAAGAAGAAGAATATGTGGAGGCATCGTGTAGGCAAAATAGTTAATCCTTAATAGAAGCATATATTGTCTCGTAGACAGTAGTGTTGTTGCAATGCTATCTGACAATGGTTGGCTCCCATAATTGAGAGACGCACCATGTTCATAATGCAACAGTTTATTTTCTTATTTTTGCAGTTTGGCGCGTGTTAGCCAAACTTTAGTTACCAATTACAAGTTCTTTGGAAAAGATAATTTGATTCTTGAATCTTTTAATCCTAAGGGAATTATTTTTTGGGAATAAAAATCCTACTTTTCCTTATAAAATTTTCAATATTTAAAATAATATTCTTTCTTCGGACAGAATGAGTGAGAATATAACACATAAATATATTTTCCACATATGTTAAATTAGTAATATAAAACTCTCAAGAAAAGAGATTTTTTTGCTTGCAGGAAGGGGTAATATATTTGCTTTTATATATTTTTTTCTAATTAAAATTTTCTTTTATATTTAATTTTACCCGAATTCTATTTTAATTGGAAACAGTTGCTTTCAGTGTTTCAAAAGTTGCTTCTCTTTTCCAGATTATACAAACCCTGGAAGCAACAAATATTGATCCAATAACATAGGATTGCTGAGACTACAAAATTCTTATTTTTTTGGGGCCAAGTTACTTCTTTTTGAAAATTTAATAACTTAGAACTTTACTTACATGTATTTAAGTTTACCCAATTACTTCACACCCATTGAAAGAAACTATATACAGACATATTTCAGGATTCTCTATGTTTTTTGTGTGTTTCATCTTTTTGATGAAATAGCAAGAAAGAAGTAGCTTGATATTTGTGGTTTAACCTAGTACCTGTTGCATGGTGGCCCCCATGACCAAAAAATCAAAGAAGAAAAGTTTCGCCATTTATTACTATTAGTATCACTACATCAATCTTCATCTTATTCACCTAAAAGGGAATATAGGTAATGCTATTTTTTTGTGGGGATTGTTTTGCATTTGTCTTACAGTACCTATGCCTTGCCAACCAGGGCTGAAGCTTTACATTAAGTGGGGCAGTTTTGATACTGTTGTGGAACACCACTTTGGTGAACTTAATTAATCAACTTAGGAATGGTTTCCATAATTAGCTACCTGTTTTAATCATGGTGCATGAGTATATTGTATGATAAACATCGCCTGCTGGCAAAAATGGACCAGTGCTTGGTCTTTGAGTTACTATTATTCTTCCTCTGACACCTAATATTTGTAATGAATGGTGGGGTTTTCTTGTATTTTTGATATGTTCCTTTATTTGATCATTCACACAAGAAAAGGGATGTTTTTCCTTTTCTCCTTGTTCAATTCAGAGCTTTTCGAGTCTTTGATTCCTGTTCTTTGAGTTTTAGGCACTTGTCTCATGAAATTAACAGTGCAAGCTAGTTTAAAACTTTTGTTACCAACAACTCCTTTTACTTTTAGATATTATATTGTTACTGTAAATATGAAATAATATCAAGTGGATGACATGTTATGATAAATTAAGAAAAAAAGGAGACAATAAAGTCTAAATAAGAATGTTACATATTCTAACTACTTTCCATTAAACTATTTGGATCACTTTTTCATGTCTATGGCGTCTTCTATTTCTAGCTTTATTTATGGTCATTTGTTTATATTCGTGATGATTGAGACTCTAATTTTATGATTATTTACTTTCTGGTGAGTCACTTTAGTTTCTTTTGGTGTTCAGCATTAACATATCATTAGTAGACAATGCAAATATGGCATTTTACACAGGCTAATTTTTTTTTTTAATGGCAGGCAAATGGATCCAGCTTGGGTCGTTGTGGGGCCAATGTAGATTCGGACCCTAGTCCCGGCAATGTAAAAATGCTGACAGAAATAGCCGATGAAATGCTGAAACAGAAAAATGTAGAATCTGTGCTGTTTGGGGGTAAGAGGATCGGAGAGCAGAGTAATTTTGAGAAACTGGACTGGTTTGCCAGAGAACTTGTATTGGAGCATCAGAGGAGGAGTTGCAGAATAGCTCCCACTGTTGCATTTAAGCAAGCTAACCAGAAACCCACCTAGTAAAATACTCAAAGACCTCACTTATTTAAATGGTAAGCTTTCCTTTATCATCTTATATATAATTTATTCATTTGGCACCGTCACATTACTTGACCTTTATCGCTTTCTAGTATAAAACATTCTGTATACCTACCCCATATAATTGAAACAAAATTGTCATCTAACCTTTTGTTTTACTTATCTCTTTGATCACGGGAAGATGTTGGTATCGTCTATTTGTGCACTCGTGGGGCTCATCTACTATCAATCTCTTGATCAAATGATTTAACAAGTGGTTGTTGCTCTCTATGTTCCACAAAAAAAGTTTCTTTTTTTAATTATAGTAATATAAATCATAAAATCATGCAATATCCTCAAGTTTATCATCACAATTTCATTATCATATCACCACGAGTAACAAAAGATTTACAAATTTTGCAAGCCAGACTTTTTTATGTAACAGTAAGAGTAGTACTTCATAGTTAAATTGGAACACATTGAGATTTATAGGATATGTTGGGGAGAGAAATAGCCCTCCCCCTTCTTTGTTGTCGGTCAACCGACACTTAATTCTTCTAAGAAGAATGAGGGCATTTGTGTCATTTACAGTAAGACCCTGAAAAAGGTTGTGGCCTTATGGAGGGAGGGGGGGAGAGGGGGGGTCTTGATGTCATTTATGAGGGTTTCATATCAGCGTGGTGCCCAGGAGACAATGTGCCTAGTCCTGAAAGATGGAGACTTTATTTTGCTGCCTTGATTATGTTTTCTTTGACTGTTGGAGTTCTTTTACCCTTTCAGCTTTGGGGTAAAGTTTTATTTATTTTTTTCTACTATGTGCATGTTTGATTTAGAACTTTTAGAGTTGAAACGCATTTGAGAATCTTATTTTTTTAAATACAACACAATTCAAGTGTAGTATATTTTTTTTTAACTCACAATCGCGGTTTTTAAGCTCCAAATTCACTGCAAGAAAAATAGTATGATTTGTTTGGAGTTTAAAAGCCGCCTAAACGCCCCAAATAAACCCAAAGCCTTCACCTGATCACATATTTAGGTAATCAACAAATGTCAAATTTTGATTAAAAATCAAAGTATCACATTGTGCACGAGGAATTAAAACCCTTCAAGTAAAATATTCTTATACAGTAGTACTATTTGTTGAATAAGATTATGGTTCATTCCGAAATTAATGAGATAAGAAGAACACAAGTCTTGTTGATTTCTTTTTTAGTATCAAGCTCTTTCCAACACCTGAGTAATAATAAAATTATAAATGGGTACTACAAGGCAAGAGTGTGTTGGGTGAATTATTAATGCTGTCAAGTGTTCAGTGGGGGTTCTGGACAAAATTAACTTGCATTATTACCGACCAACTTCAAGTCTTGGACAGTGAATGGTGGGTCCAAAATATGTTTTGTTAAAAAGAAGAGAATAAAGTAAAAACATTATACAATGATACAAACTTCAAAAAAAAATTACATTGCTCTCCTTTTTGTTTTGAATTACTGTATGTATGTTATGCACTTAACCCTTGAAATAGATGAAATTTATTATTTATAATATCTACAAGTTCTTGAACCTCCTGTTTATATATATATATATATATATATATATATACACACAGAGGAGATCCTGTCCGGACTCCCGGACAGGTTAAAATGCGGATCTAAAATTAATTTTTTTTAAAACAATTAAAAAAATAAATAAATTATGGAACTTGAATTTTTACATAATACAGTGGTTTGGGTGTGATTTGGGTACATATAGCAAAACATGTCTGTACAGACTGTACAAAACAAAGCAAAAAAAAAAAAGGACCGGATTTTAAACCTTTCCGGGAGTCCGGACAGGATCCGGTTCCTATATATATATTTGTTATTTTAGTTTATGGATGCTAAGCCATGCACTAGGTTAATACTTGGTTTCAAACCTTTTGGAAATATCTAGTAGTTAGAGGTTGAATCAGTAATAAAATTGTGCTTCATGCATGATATTGCACACTTATTTGTCACTTGTGTTGTGTATCATCTACTATGCATTGTTGCTAAACACTCGAGTGAAAGAGTTGAAGTTTAATATATCGTAATAGGTGTTAGAATTATGACACATTATTTTATTAATGACATGTCATAATCTTTAACTGTTGGTGTAAATTTAAGCTCCTTATGAAATGCTTGGTTATATACTGCTGATAAGCGAATAGGATCCTTACCTGTTTTAATGCAAAATATACAGGGTACTGCTGCTGCTGCTGCTGCTGCTTCTTCTTCTTCTGTATTATTATTTTTTTATTTTATCATAATACATGGGGTTTTTTGTTATGAATGCAGTAAAATCAAAAAATTGAAGAAAGAATAGTTACTTTTGAAAGAGAAGACATGCAGGAAGAGGTGGACAGCACAGAACTGAGTGAAAATGTCTATTTGAAAATGTCTTTTTCAATAAGAAACTTGAATGTGGATGGTGGTGGTGGGCTGCTTTTGAAGAAATCCCATGCATATACCCAAAGTTGTTTTTAATTTTACACTTGAGTCCGGCTATATATTGTAGAAAAGATTTGTCTTTATAATAAAAAAAAATCAATATGTAAACTGCAATATATATTATTTTTCTAAATTGTTTATATGATAGGAGTCCTCCTAGTTTTGTGGTTAATATTTTATGTTTCTTTTCCATTTTATACGACTTCATCTTTCCATGTTTGGCAGAGCCGTGGGGTGATTCAAAATTATTTTTAATCTGAAAATGTATGTAACGTCTGTTAACATGATAAAACTACTTTAATGGTAGAGATTTTGGGTGTATTATTCTTTAAATTTTAAGGTATTTTTTATAACGTTAGAATAACAATTATGTTGTCAGAATAAATATGTATTTAATTATTTTTAATTTTTAACATTTATTTTAATAACATTTTATTCTTTAACAACATTTATTGCTCTGGTATTATTAACCGTTTATTAGAGTGCTTGTTATAACTCATCAAAATTCAAATTACTGAGTATTTGATTACTGGTAATAGAAATTAATAATATCTTATTATTTTTGTTTAGTAGAAGTTATCTGATTACCAGTAACGAATTTATGATAAATGGGTATATTTTTTTGAGTTCTGTTATGTATTGCAATACATCTATGTTGAATTATAATTGTGAAACCGCTACTACTTATAAAAGTCGACCTAAACATTAACAATATATATCATTTTTCTAATATATAAGGAAAACAATAAGTTAGTGAGAAAAGAGTTAGGTTAAAAGATTGAATTCCCATCCACAAGTTCTTTGGTCTAGTAATAACAAAAAAACATTTTCCGAACATTGGTACTCAATTCATACATATAGGGAACTGATATTTCACATGTTAAAATAATATTTTTAAATGAATTTCTCTCACATAAAGGCGAGACCCATTCACTATTCATGTGAGAGAGATCATGTGGAAATATTAATTTTTTATGTGAAAATATCAGTTACTTATATATAAGGAGGGGATCTGGTTATCATGAAGTTAACTTCATGGTAAGTTGATCAATACAGTACTGACACGCAGAGAGATCATCTTTCACTTGCGTGTCGGCATTGTATTAATTAATTAACAAAAATTAATTCCATATTGTTGAGGTGATTACGGGTCAGTAATCCTGCTGTCTTATTCTTATTTATTTCACTTTTAATCATTGCTTTCCGATTAATGTAATAGTAAAAATGAAAAATAAGAGAGTTAAGGTCTGTTTGTAAATTTTGATTTGGAGGAAATTTTTTCTCACCCCACCCCCACCCCACCCCACCCCCACCCCCAAATCAAAACCAACAGGCCTTAGGGGGCATGTACAATCAGTAAAGTGTGAAGTGCATGTTCCGTTTTCCACTACGAAAAGCTACTTTTAACTTCTTTTACCCTTTGACTATTTGATCACCCTAACTCCATCTTTTGTTAGTGTCACAACTTTTGATCCACATGGCTCTTAACCCCCTGTCTTGCACTTTTAAATTGGAGAGAAAAAAAATTAAGATAAAAGAGTGAGGGTATCTCGGAGTTTTTTAATATAAGAGAAAAGAAAAGAAAAGAAAAGAAAAGAAAAGAAATGATAATAAAAAGATGTTTTTGAGTTATCAAAGGGTGAGTAAATAAGGAAGGAAAAAGGGATGATATAGAGTTTTATTTCCAAATTCCCTTGTTTGAGGTTTTTTGAGAAGAAAAAATAAGAGAAATTAAGAATGAGAAATATTTGAGAAGAAAGTGGAAAATGTCTAATAATTTTTTAAAAAAACATCATAAATATTTGTTGGGATTAACTAATATTTCTGCGAGTAATGATCACTATAAAAGGGTAGTCGGGGATCTCGCTCAAGCGAGCAACTGTCCTCTCACCGGTGAACGGGTAGGGGTAGCTCACCTTGAAAGCCAATCGTAATGTGGAATTAGACTTGAAAATTTAATAGTAGTCCGGTCTTGAATTTTAATAATGTATTGGAGCTTATGGGTTTGAGCCTAGGATATAGCGGTTAGGATTTTCTAGTTACTATATAATCTTTGTTTTGTGTGTGTATTATTGTAGAATGCGCGAAATATCTAATGAATACACAGGGGCGGATCCAGCCCCGAAGTTCAGTGGGGTTAAATTCGGAAAAAAAAATTTAAATAAAAAATTAATAAAATGAATCACAAAATTAAATAATACTCAAATATTATATACAATAATATTTTTCGAGATTTCATTGTTTAAAATTATTGCATCTCATTTTTAATAATTACAAAAATATCACGTTGAATATAAGTTACTAATGTACCATTTTATAAGTTTTATTGGGGTTGGATTTTGACCCAAAGCTTCACTAGGATCATGGACCTATGTATGTAGACTATATACACACACGAGATATTATGGCCTAGTTAAATTGGGTTGGGTTGGTTGCTCTCTTTGGAAAAAATTACACAAAACGTTGTAATTGACTTTTCAACAAAATTTATTACATAAGCCCAACTTAATACTGTTATGTTTACCCTTATCTGTTTTTTTATTTGGGCGTGGGGGATGACAAGGCTTGGTTGATAAGTTAGGGTCTTTGGAGCATTGAATCTACTTGACTACTTCATCCCTCTAGTTCATTATTACATGTATTTATTACATTTTTTGCAAATACAAAAACGTCCCATTTTAATATCAGTCACTCACTTATTAAATACTGACAGATATAGGCTCATAAAATTTCAGTTGGGGCAGGTGACCCCCCTCCTGCCCCTAACCTGGGACCGCCCCTGTGAATACATCAGATAAATAGGATTAGCCAAATTGATAAACCTGAGTATGACATGTGTTCTTATTTTTCTCATTCTTAATTTAAGTTTTGTATGATTGTACTATATTTCGATCTTAAATTTTAACAATATTAGTGTAGACATCTATAGAATTTGAATTTGCATAGTAATTAGTAATGAACAAATTTATCTTTCACTTTACTTTTAACATGGACGGAGGTAGTATAAGGCTGGAGGGGGCCATGCCCCCCCCCCCCCCCCCCAAGATTTGAGTTTTTTGTAAGGTCCACTTGGTATTCTATTGTTTTTGGCCTGGCCTAATAATTGTTATAGTCTAATCCAAAATTCCAAAATCTAAATTCAAAATTTGAAATCCAAATCTAAAATTTAATGTTCTAATCAGATTAGTTGTTGCTTAGTATAATAGTATTGACTAATGACTATTGTGAAGATAATTTCAGGAGTATATATTTTTCCATTTTCCCATTTAGTATAATAGATGGATTTCGTGATTTGAAAGAACGTCGGGTGCAATTCTGACGAATCTTTGATATATTTTAAAGGACTTTTTTTGCTATATTTTGTTGTCTTTGTCAAAGAAAATTATATTACTACATTTTCTTTATTTTAGTAAAAATATGTTTTTTAATTGTGAAACTTTACTTTTTAGTGACAAATATATATTATGTTAAAAAAATTATTCCCCCCCACCCCAACCCAAAATATCGAATCATAGCTCCGTCCCTGAACACGTGAAAATAAAAAAGCAATAATTTATCTTAATTTTCTTACTTCCCTTCTCACTTTCTTTTCTTCCCTTTCTTTCTTTTCTTTTCTTTTCAAACTAACGAAATTAATTTTCACTTCAATAAGTCTAGGGGGACCGGAGGGTTCCGGCCGAGAATTTATTTTTTTATTTTTTTACTTTTGATTATCAAATAATTAATGTGATTTATTAGAACTGAAATTTTTATAAAATGCAGTGATTTAAGTGTCATTTCGATACATATAAAAAAAAGAGTTGTACAGTCTGTACAACTCTATTTTTTATATGCATCCAAATAACACCTAAAATACTGCATTTTATAAAAAAATTAATTTTAATAAATCACATTAATTATTTAATAGTTAAAAACAAAAAAATTAAAAATAAATTTTAGACCGATCACTACCCTATCGGAACCCCCTTTCGCCGTAGAAGGATTCTTTTCACTTGGGCTCCCACTTGTAAGGTGTACTTTGTTGTGCCATATAGCTAAAGCCGCATATGGTGGTAACTAATTTTCAAAGTAGATGACTTCTTTTATATATCTAGATATGGAAAAGTGAGGGTTATGATGAATTTATAATAAAAAATTATAATTACGTAGTACTTGTATAATAAATATGTAAAATGTAATTCTTTTCAAACGAATGCAACTTCTTTTTATAAACTTTCTAAATAAATTCCTTATTTTAAATTGTCTGAAATCAAAATGTATATAGAATGTTGCTTATATCATTCTCGTAGGTATTTGATAAAACTAAATGAAATAGTTCTAAATGTTTAAGTAATCTGAATGAAGCAGAATTTTGAATACTGGATGAAAAAAATTGTTTAATAATTGACATGTCTGAAACATCTGGATAACAGATTTTTATTATTTAACCCCTATGAAAAAAATTCAAAATTGTTGTAAATTTATTTAATATAATAGTTAATATTATATAAAAAAATTAAATATAAAATAATACTTCATTCAACCCATTCTGCCTAAAAAAATTATACGTGGCTATTCAGCCCAAAATTTTGTCCGATTCAACTATTCATACGATTTTTATTCAAAACAAACATACTGAATGACTGACCGATTCAGTCATTCAACTATTCAGCTCTAAACAAACATCCCTTAAATTTAAGTTTCGTAATAGGGCGAATATGGTACATGAAGCCCTTTTTCAAACCAACCCCGCTAATATGTAACTCTCCCCCGACCCCAACTCCGAAAATATTATCTCATACTCGTCCCGTCCCGATTATCCGATTGAAATTAAATTTCTCTAATCTTTTTTTTTTATATTAAATGTCTCATACTGCAGTTTATAATTAACTGTCAATGCGTCAAAGGAAATTTCAATTCAATGATTAGATTAAAGAAGTCTAAACCTACCATTCCTACCCTTTTAGAAAATTGAAGGAGGAAGAAATTATCCAATCAACACTAGTGGACTAGGTAATTTTTAACAGATGGATGAAATGCTTGTTACTCTTTTAATTGGTTTTTCATATTTTCAAGAAAAAATAATAATTTTACTAGAATAAATATATATTTAACAATATTTTTGCAATTAATTTATTTATATATAATACAACACTTACTATTCTGACAATAATAATTTTATTTTAACAATAATAATCGCCAATACACGATGAGTTTAAACTTTCTTAAAACACTCCCTTTCTCTCTTAATCAATCACAAGTCATATCATATTTATGTCAAAAATAATCATTATTGAAAATGGTGAAATATCAAAAATGTCATTAATAAAATCTCTTAAAATAATAAGATACACACAAGTTTATGTGTGTTCAAGACATATATTCATTTTTCAATTATAATTATTTTATTTATATATAATATTATAAATAACATTTATTATGACAACATAAATTTAGAAAACTGATAAATGTACAACAAAAAATGATATTTTTACATAAAAATCGTCAGTATAAATCCTATTTTATAGATAATACGACTTGTTTTGATATCCATAGAAATATAGACCTTTAAAATGGAATCTACTTTAAGTTTTCCATCAATTTATAAGTACTTATCCTTTCAAAAAAATTATAAAATTTTCTCAATCTTTTTAATTTGTTTTTTTAGGAAAATTTTAAACCCAGCAAACTCGTGCTTATGATAATGATAATGACGATGATTATGATTTATGACAAGTGGGGTTCTTTGATTCGCTTTCATTTGCCCACTTGTTGTACAAACACTTAAATTAATAAACAAAACAAGAAAAACAGGGCAAATAAAATTTTGAAGGAATTGAAAGAGAATAGACATGATTTCAGAGGAAGGAAAGAAGGAACGCCACACATGTGTTTATCATTACCTTAATTAATAGGGACTGCTCATAATAAAAAAAATAAATTTTTGAAATTAACTTTAAATATTTTTAAATTTAAAATTGACATAATAATATGTATTATAAACTATCTAATAAGTATTACTTATTGTTACGTTGTCTTCAATGAACAATAAATTTCAAAATTTTTAAAATTGATTTTTATAAGTAATTAATAATTTATAACGGAAATAATATTATTTTATGAATTGTTTTTGTGCATATATAATTTTGTGGGCAAAATACAGCAGTACTACCAAAATATTGGTCCCAAATAGAAAATAAATCCAGAGACAACACCTCGCTAAGAAATCTGAAAGTTTCTGGCTTACGAAACTAGAAACTAAAAAGTTGCGGATACTTAACGCATTAACTACAACACTGCACGAGTCGATACACACAACGTCTAGTATCCATCATTTACGATTATAATTAGGACTACGGGGATATATAATCCCATTCGATCACCTAATTTTTGTCTCTCAGTGTCTGTGTCAGCCTAGTAGAGGGTTTTCGTCGTTTATATTCTTTTCGATCTCTACGTATTTTACCGCTCCACCGAAAATTCCCTCTACCCTACTGTACTCCAACTTGGTAATTTCTACCGACTGTCCACAGTTAAGCCCAGGACTTAAAATAAAAGCCAAAACCAATACTTTCATTAATTCATATATAAAAAATATCACATGCTGAGTTTTTATTTTGTAAAGCACCACAATGAATTGGTGCACAGTTTTTTGCCTCCAATTAAACAAAAACGGACCGTTTCGAAACAGATGTTATAAATTTTCACTACAACAAATACACTCTTTAATGGTAGGAAAAATTCCAGTAATACAAGGCAAAGAAGCTTTTGTTAGAGATGCAAGAAAGATGTAAAAATCCAGTTTACTCTGTTTATAGATGAAAGGTAGCCGACTCAAGTTTAGGTAATTGCAATGTTTCCTGCAGATCTTTGTTGATGGGGAATAGCTGATTTTGTGCAGCTTGCGCCAATAATTGATCCACAAGCACCAGAGCTACCATGCTTTCCACCATAGGAACAGCTGCGTTAACCACACCAAAAAAAATATTAACAAAAGGAGTAAATTTTTAACTACTTGTATATTTTATATACAAAAATGCATACACCAATTTTCATATTATAACCGAGCATACGCATACACCAAGAACTAGTTGAATGTGACGAGGAGAAAATAAGAATAAAGGTAGATGCCAATTAAACTATCCTAGACTGTATTAACTCTAGGGCTAATAGTGAACGAAAACAGAACGGATTACAGCCCCTGACATTTATTTCGCATAAAAATTATAGTAGTAACTAGAAGTCCCCGAGACTATAATATAAAGGTTACTGATTAACTATTGTTATTGCAAGTACTTGGTGACAGATTAGGAAAAAGATATCATTTGATACGAACCTCGTGGCACAACACAAGGATCATGGCGACCACGGGCAATAAGCTCCGTCTCTTGTTTATCTCTGGTCACTGTATTCTGTTTCCTCTGCATGATCATCATTATAAAAATATAAAAATGGCATTTAATTAGGAAAGAAAAAAATATCCGAATCTGTTCAAAAGATTATAAATTAATATAGATGACAGAAATTGTTTAATGTAGTGATATACTCGGGAAGAAAAGGCATCCTCGAGGTTTAACAGCTAGTGTCCATGATTTTACTACTCTAATAGACCAATACAACCAGGCAATGTAAAAGCCATAATACAAGACACTATCACATTGGGGAATTTTAGAAATTAGGAATGTTGCAATAAATCCTCTGTCTATGCATGAGGCCACATATTTATAAATGAAACTATTGTTTTGTGGTCATCATTTATGAAAATTTAGTAGAACCTCTAGGTAAAACGAGATTATTTCTAGATTAAGACCAACATTTATTACAATCCATTTGACTAATGATTTATTTTTGTATAAGGACGTGTGTTTGACGGGAGGGATGTTCAAGAGAGAGAGTGTGTAAACTTACTCCAATCGTAGACGTTGGCTTGAAGGCTATTCTCATATTTATGATTTCTCCATTGGATATGCCGCCCTGCACATCATAGATTATGAGGAACCACAAACATTACAAAAGGGAACAACTAATTCAGCCACATAAATCTCCAAAAAGTTAAAACAAAAACAAAATACTTGTATCCCGCCAGATCGGTTTGTTCTTGTCCTGATTCGACCATCTTCATTAAAGAATTCATCATTGTGCTCACTCCCAGTCAAGAATGTACCTAGGAGAATTTTCACTTAGAAGGTTAAAAAACACAATATCCAACTTAAAATTTAGTCCTCCTCGTCATCACAACAAATAAATATATAATCAATAAAATACAGTCACCCACACAATTATATGATTTTGCATCATTAACTTCTGGAGACCAACTGGATTATGTAATATTATGGAACATACAAACCACACATACAGTAGTACCTGCAAATCCACTACCAAACTCGAAACCCTTTGTTGCAGGCAATGACATAGCAGCTTTAGCCAACTCGGCTTCAAGTTTGTCAAATACCGGTGAACCAAGACCCTGAGATTCAATAACAACTATTCAGGCATATATTGTAGATTGTTAATATGGATTATGTAAAATATACATGTCAATTGTCAAGCAAATCCACAGTTTTCATTAAGAACTCCTCCGTGCGTTTGTGCGCTCGCTCGTGCACACACACAGAGACAGATAGATAGAACACACATACAGACAGACAAATAGATACACACACACAGAGACAGAAGAGAGCTTACACGAGGAACGTTTCTCACGATGCATGTGACGACACCACCAACAGAATCACCCCTCACCCTAACAGCATCGATGGCAGCAATCATCTTCTCTGCATACTCAGGATTCGGGCACCTTACAATGTTACTCTCAATCTGATAATGTTTCATACAGAAGATTATTGGTACCGGTAAAGAATAAGATTAAAGAACAAATATTTTCTTTGGGTGGGAGGATGCCCTCACCCAACCTAGATCATCTAATTAATTCCTTGCTAATACTCAAAGTGATGCAAGACGTATGTTAAAGGCTACATACATATATCATGGATTGATTATCAAGTTTTTAGGCTATTTAGCTATTCGGGGTTTTGTTATACATTTAGATTGGTAGAAACCAGTTTAAATTGGTATATACATATTTTTATTATTTCCAAGTTAAGGTCCAAAACACCAAATACTAGTAGTCTAACGGTTTTACTTAGTAGTCCTATACAAAAAAAATAGTAACCCCTATAATTTAAAGAATAATGCTACGGTGCCCAGGAGTTCATGCCCGGAACACCCGGACCACTCACAGCAATGGACCCCACTACCATGCAGTGGGTTCCATGGTTGTGAGTGCTCCGAGTGTTCCGGGTATGAAACACCTGTGGACTAGTTATATCGTAATTTAAATAGTGTTAAGCTTAAGCACAAAGTTTTGTGTTTTTGGTCGTCTGCCTGCAGGCATTGTGGATGCCTTGTGAGTATGAAACATTTTCGTTCTTAACTCTTTTTCTGGGGATCTTGTTCTTGTCGTTGACGAATAAGCTACATTACCAGTCCTACACACAATGTTCCTTGAACTCTCTCTCAATCTAAGGAGGAAAGGGAACAAATGGGTAATTAGGCTAAATGGATTGAATTTTCACCATTATGATTTTATTTTCGCTATAATTCTTCTTATAACATAGACGTCCATCTAATTTGCTAATCCTCTAACAAGATTTCCCAATTTCATCAAAAACAAATGGTTTCTTGTTTATCACCAAATTTGAAGAACTTCAATAGAAAATTCCAATATATTCAACATTATCGCAAATCCCTACCTAGTGATTCAGCGCAGTAGGAGCAAAAAGTTTGCAAAATTACAGAATCAATAGCAGAATAATTAAGATAGGAAGTTAGGAACTCAAAATTAAGTTTTTAGGTCAAAGACCAAAGAAAACCCTAAATCTGATTATACTATAAAGTGCAAGTAACAGCTACTGCCTAACGACTTAAATATTGTTTAACCATAGAACTGTAGCTCTTCATAAGACATTCTCTTCATCCCACACATTATCTGTAACTTTCTTTTTGGAGTGGCACGGATTTTATGACATGGAAAAACATATTTAAATTTTATATTTTCTATATAGTTGTATATTTTAATATATTCAAAACTTATACTTTCAAATATATTATAAATATTTTATAGATATAATATTTAAATATATTTGTAACGTCTTAAAATGACACACACCAAAGTGTTGCAAATAACGTGGGATGGAGGTAGCATATCTTTTTTAGTACTAACCCTACCCTATAATCTATACCTTATATATAAAAATCCGACCAACAACTATCTCATGACCATCTGAGTTAACTCATTCTAATCGGCAACTAATTAATAAGTTAACTCGGGTAATCATTAGTTAACTTGGACGGTCATTATTAAATTTAATATAATACTAATAATTGCAATTAATTTTCGTTGAATCATGAAGGAAGAATATGAAATGTTTAAGTTTTTTCTTGAAATACTAAAAGTTATATGTAATTTCAAAGTCCCTTCCTGACAATTAATTTGTAATTTTCAATCACCAAGTAATAAAAGCAATTAAATTTCCTTTAATTGTGTTAGAATATGAAGTGTTCATTGCTCTTGCTTATCTATTTCTGTGTAATGTATTATACAATTGTAAATAGGATATTATATATGTATTATGTTAATAAAAAATGATAAATGTATATCAATAAAAAATTATTAAATATCTATGAAAAAGGTGATATAAACTAGGCACGGGCAATCAAACTTGTGTCATTAAAATCACATGATACTCACGTGACTTTTAGAGACCCAATATACTCCCTCCTAGAAATAAGATTATTGTTTCTTCTGTTTAACTTTTTTTTCAAATATTAAGGTATACACTGAAAACACTTGGAGCTAATTTTTGGATAATTATTTTTCTTATATAAAATTTCAAAGAGTAAATTTATGACTATGAAAGTTTTTACAGAAAAATTATGTCCAAGTGTATCAAATGCAAAATTCAAAAAAAAATACAATAGAAGTTGGACACTCGTTCCCAGACTGAGATAATATTAAAAAAATACCCTGCAATGGCTAGCCCTAGTAGAGTAGTGGACCTGCTGGGTCATAGATGCTCCCGTACTGCAACTCACAAGGTAAAGGAAATATCTACTCCAAGGAAGCGATGCTTTGGCTATGAGCTCACATAGCCTACTAACCAACTGAATGCAATATATGTTTCTATATCCGAACTTGAATATTTCTAAAGAAAGAAAGTTAAGAATTTAGAGAGAGGCATAGGATATATTCTTATATGCTAGTGGTATGGACTATGGAGACAATTAGATGATGTACTTCTAAGTTTACAGAGATTTTCCTTTAAATGATTCATTGTAAACCTTACTGTCACATGAACTCCTTTTTTTCCTTTCTTTTTTCTTATTGTTTCTTTATTTGTTGGCATGTGTGGGTACTTCAAAGGGTTTTTATCAAAACGTGTCAGCTTTGTTACTGTCTTTCTACACAGACTTGATATTATTTGAGAAGACCACCTCCAAAATGAGCTGCAGCTTAACTATCTCTGTAAACGGGTACCAAGAAATCATATGGCATGAAGGAAGTCCAATTTCCACCCTTCACAAAACTCATTCTACTGTACTCAAACATCTTCTAGTGAAACCATATTAGTGAAAAAATTAAATGAGAAAGAAAAACACACCTGATCCATTGTCAGAGTCTCATGATCAACCAAATCCTCTGGAAGTACAACCTTGTGGGCTTGAGAGACGTAAGCAAGAACCTGAGATATTACAAAATTTATTGCAGAGGCGTTAATCGCAAATAAACTCAGGAACATATGTGAACAAAGTGAACAATATTCTGTACCCACAGTTCATTATGATAAGTAGGATTTAGAAATATAATAAGCAAGCACCCACAATTCTCTCTGTTATAACGGCTATTGTAGGCATGTGTGACGTGTCACAACTAGTTAGTTAAGTTGTGAATTGTGATAGGTAGTTGGCCTATGCTATAGTAGTTACTTGTTGTCAAGTTGCCTAAGGACCTTTGTGTCTTTTCCATGAGATGGTGAATTCTTTAAATAGGGGAGATAACAGTAAAAGTGAGTAGTGGAATCCCCTAATCTCCTGTAAGTTCACCTCTAATGTACTGAAATCTAATTTCATAATCCTAGAGTGTGACAGCCTGCCTTGTTTAAGAGGCTCCTGACAAATAAACATACAAATAAAATGGACTTCCATAACCATATGAAGAAACAAGTCAAGTATGTGCATATGTAAATGAAATAAAGAATCTATACTTGCATCATATGTCTATAAAAGTGTGTTCAAACAACCTTTAAATAACCTTTAAGGTTAAAAAAATCAACCATCATCTCAGAAGTCATCAAGTCAAACCCACCTCGGTTCCTGAAAATAGCTTGAGAATTTTCTTAGCAACAGCTCCAGCTGCAACTCTCCCTATGGTTTCTCTAGCTGATGATCTTCCACCACCCTAGATTAGATTATCAACGAGATGTAATCCATGAAGTTTAACTGAGAGTGATCTATTTTAACAAATTCTCAGTCAATCACAGTTAAACGACTCTGGAAGAAGTTACCTGTACTGATCTCACACCATACTTGAAGTCATATGTTGCATCAGCATGAGAAGGCCTATAAGCTAATGACATTTCGGTATAATCCTGGAAAGTCAAAAAAACACAACTGTGAACCTTACTAGTGCCATAGATATAACAAAGATGATAGCTACAGAATTTTCTCTATAACACTTGAAGTTTGTCATTTGGATGCAAATGTCAGTTAGTGCATCAGCTAAGCTTTCCTGCACATCAAAATGATGATGATCCAGATTCTTTATATGTATTTTGTCATTTGGGTGAAAATGCAAGTAATGCCATTAAGTGGCAAATGTGTCTCTGCATCCACAAAATCTTCGCGCACATAAATGATTATGATGATTAATTAATATCAATTATCATCCCAGATTCATTTTAATAATTTTATCATTTGTATGCAAATGCAGGTCGGGTATGGCTGCCATATACATAAAAATCAAGTTTACAAATTTGAATGCACTCAAGCTGAATTCCATTACCGAAAGTGATTATCCAAACAAAATGTCTCATTCCTCTGCAATCTGTATCCTAAGCATGATATTCAAACAATAAACAAGCAGACGCCAAATGATGTGACAGTACCAACTGATGCAGAAAACGATGTATACAGAGTTCACTAAGGCAATATTTTAACGATAGAAAGACATTGCTTTGTTCTCATTTTTAGATTCCACACTACTTTTTCAAACCCAACATCAAGTAAGATAGCATAATTAGGTACACACCTGTCCTCTTTGATCTGTATTTGGCACCTTTACCATGATTGGAGTGCCAGTAGTCAATCCTGCAGTTTGTGCACCAACAATTAGGCCATTTCAAGAAGATAAGAAGCATCATATTTCATTTGAATAATATTCTTTCAATGCATATAAGAACGAGGAGAAATGCCAATAAAGATATTACCTTCAGAAACACCAGAATATATACGGCATGTGTCGGTCTCTTTTCTAGGGGTAGTAATTCGGCTCTGACCAGGTCTCCTGGAAAGAAGAACTTAGTTTGTAAACGAAAAGAACCTTTTGCAACAGAAAAAATCAGCACAAGAACTCTCACATAATTCCTTCCTTTATTAGAAGGTAAAAGACTAGGGAGAAGTGGGGATGGGGGAGTGGCAGGGAAGGACAAAAAAATTGTCACTCATTCAAACACTTTTTCTCAGTTTATTTGTTTCAAAAGGTAAACAAAAATCAGAGGATCTGATCACTACAGCAAGGACAGATTTTTTCGTTTTATATTTATTTATTTATAAGTAGCATAGAAAGACTTCCATGTCAAGAACTTGATTGTCTATACTGGCATTAAATTGAATCGTAGATGGACCGGAAGTATTAAGTACAGAATACCTTCTGTCAAGATCTACTTGCATATCAGCTTCAGAGAGAGGCAACCGAGCGGGACATCCATCAATCACACAACCAACACCTCCTCCATGTGATTCACCAAATGTTGTAACGCGAAAATTTGTTCCATATGTACTGCCAACCGCCTGAATCTCTGTAAATTTGAAAGACATTAAATATGAATTTATTTAGACAGTAATTTTAGTTTGGAAAGTAGTACAACAGCATGAAAATCTTTCTTCTCAAAAGGGAAGCTTTTATTCATGTTTGCTGTTTGTTAGTATTTGATTATTTGTTAGGGATGGGGTGGGGTGGATAGTAATCAACTAGCTTGGGGTTATTGCATAATCCAATAAAAGTGATAGTAACAAAGAAAAATAAGTTGCTCATAAATTGCAACTGTTATGGCAAACAAGTTCTGGAAGGTACCATTTCAATAAAATGCCACTTTGCTCACGTGCAGAAATAAATGAGTTCGACCTATTTCTAACACTGTATTTTATGATACAAAAAATTGTAACCCTATATATATGATATATCACACAGATGAAGCTATTGATATGCAATATTAATCCTGACTATATAATTGTGGATTTAACATTTTTTTCTATGCATTTTTCTATTTAATTGTTTCAAGTTTGTCCCAAGCAAAAGTTGATTGCTGTAGGCAAACTAAGTTAGCACGAACTCAGAAAAATAAAGCTTCACTGCATAAAAAATACCCTTTTAAATTTGTTAATTTCCCCTATAAAGCATTGGATACTTTGTGTTATGGGGTAAGGTATAACTGTCTGACATGTCAAGTTGAATAACTGCGCACCAAGTAAGCATGTCAAGCTCATACAGAACTAATATAAATTTCTTTTGATGTGTTCCTTATGTTGTGTGGTTGCTTTAAATAGAATAAAGTGCCATTTGAATATTCCATGATACACATAACATCATAGAAAAGTAATAAAGTATACACCATAATTAAAAGTGAATCAACTGCGAAGTGGCTCGTCGAATGTAGCATGCTCTATTTTCATTCTTTGGAGTTTAATGAGTTATGCCAAGCTAAGTTGGTGCACTTTTGTTTGGTTGGAGAGAAACGGAGATTCTTTTGAAGAAAGTGGTGGGCTTTTACTTCTTTTTGTTTGATGTTGTCTTAAAATTAAATACACATGCAGAACATCCAAACAGAGGTAGGCTTAAAAACTGATGTTCATAAGGCTAGGCAGAGTATATCAAAGCAAGATATAGATGACATGTTGAAATTCTTGCAATAAAGTTATCTTCAATCCCAAAGTTAGCGTGTGGTGGTGGTGGTGGTGGGGGGGGGGGGGGGGTGCTCTATGATGAGTAATCTGACAACCAATGGTAGAATTCTAAATACATTTCAATTAACTAGTGTTTGCTCTGATAACTTATTTATAGCTGCAATAATCAACCCTACATAAGCTTTTCAAAATACATAAAAAAGTGTAAATCACAAAGGAAATTGATATTTTTACGAATAAAAGTCTTAGCCCTACAAGACCCTCGCTCAGATGAGGGTGGACACCACTTACTATTCATGTGAGAAAAATATTGTAAAAGTAACATTTTTACTTGTGGAAATATCAATTCCCTTTACAAAATGTATAATGTGCTTCAAATCTTCTTTGAGGAGACCGTACACAAAAACAATAACCACAAACAAAGGAAGGAAGAAGGAAACATTAACAAAAAAACTCAATACAGTTGGCTGATCACACAAGGGTGAATGATAGGAAATAAATCCTCTAATATTCCTCCCAAGTCCCAATCCAATTGGCGTATCACAAGTTATACCTCTCATATATTTAACAGCACTAAAATTTCACTTATTAACCATATGTCAGCTTCAAATACGTAAGAGTACTGTATTTCCTATAGATAGAACAAATGTACGTGAACGAATGACTTAGAAACAAACATTCACACAAACTCAATAATTGTTATGAAAGAGCCACCAAATTTATAAATAACATGACCTTTAACAATACATTGATACTAGTAAGTAGTAACAGCACAAATTCAATATAAGTCATTTAAATAATGCATTCATAAACTTGTTACTAATGTAACAAATTATTGAAACAACAAAACTTCAATTTATACTTTTTCACAGAATCATAACAAAAGAAAACACTCTCGCAACAGAGACCAATTCAGTTAATTGAATCAATTCTATAACAAACCAATGAAAGACAACAAAGACCCATAAAAATCTTTAACCCTGCTCAACAATTTCAAAGCATCCATACCCATAAAGCAAAAGCTTTAAACTAATTAATTGGAAAAAATACTAGATTAAATAAAAAAGTTATTTCCTTTATATTTTCCCTCATCTTTAATTGTAATTTCTCTGGGAACCAAACAGAGCTATAGCAATAAAATTAAAAATAGCAAAAGAAGACAAAGGGGGAAACAAGAACTGACCCAGCTTTTTGTATTGCGATTGGCGAGTGGAGAATTGGAGTGTAGGAGAGAGGAGATTCCGGAGATCCGATGGTAAAAGAGATCCTAATCGAGAGGGTCCATCGGAGTTTGAAGCTCCGAGAAACGACTTGGTTGAGAGAGAGGAAGCCATTAATGGTAATCAAAATTCTGCAAATGAGAGAAGATATGGCTGCTGAATTAATAAGAAGAAAGACTTTTTGTAAATGAAAAGAAGGAGAAGGGGGTTGGTGGGAAAAGGGGTTGGTGGCGTTTGGTGAATGTATAATGTATTAGTACTACAGTGTTATGTAGAGGCTCACCTAAAATATAGCCCGTTGTGCCAGGCCTATGTAGAGCCGACTCACCTAAAAAATAGCCCGTTGTGGTTGAAACTTGTTACTGTACTCCCCGCACTCTGTTTCTATTTTTCTAAGTTTAAAAAATGGGGGGAAAAAAGGGGAGCAAAAACTTAAATTTTTTGTTATTGAGTTTTTATAAAATAAATATATTTTTAATATTTATTAGAAATATAGTAATAATGTCATATAATATTTAATTTAACTGAATATAAATAATGACATTAAAAACTTTTAATAATATTTGTTTTTGAGGATGTTTGCCAAAACTAGGTTTTAAAGTTTAAATCCAAAATAATGTTTCTGTTTAAAGGAAAGTGGAAATGAATTTCATGGAATTCCTTTCCTTAAAATGGCATGATTTTATTACTTTGTTATTATCTTTTTATATTTTAGATTGTTAATAACCCAATTGGGATTGGAAGAATCACATATCACTTGAAAATATTTTAAATAAGGGTAAATTACATATAATAGTACATTTTTAAAAATAATTACAAAAATCATACACCTATAAAATAATTATAAAAGTATTACATTTTTTTGTTTTTATTTTCAATCTTAACATAATTAAAGCTCCTTAAATTAAGGGATTAATATGTAATGGCTGACATGACAATATTAGTATAATTAGGATTCCTTAATTTAGGGGATTAGTTTTGGTATGTGTCATTTTCTCTCTCATCTCCTCTTTTCTGCTATTTTATTCTTTTCTGCCATTTTATCTCTCATCTCCTCCTACTACTTCATTTTCTGTACGTCACTGCACTTATATTCTTCCATTTTCATATTTAAAGACAAAAGTTGAAGAGTGAAGAAAGAAGATGAAGACACCATTGAAGAGAGAAGATGAAGACGCCATTTTGCCATTTTCTCTCTTATTTTCTTCTATTCTGTCATTTTTTCTTCAAAAGATGAAAACGCCATTTTTGTCATTTTTGTATAAAAGATGAAGACGCCATTTCTGCCATTTTTTCTATTCTGACATTTTTTCTATCTCTTTCATTCTTTTAATTGTTCTTTATATTTCTTTGTACTCTGCTTTTGTAAGTACTTCTATTTTACCTCTCTCTCTCGCACTAATTTTTAAGGTTTTCTCTTTAATTTCATTCATTTGGGGTTTATGATCTTAATTTTATGCAAAATGTGCGTTTGATTATGACTTATGATCACTTTTTTTGTTGATTGGTGTTTACCTTAGTATAAAAGTTCGATTATCTCGGCATAAAAGTTTGGTAACCAAACTTTTATACCAAAGTAACCAAGCTTTTATACTGAGTTAACCAAACTTTTATACTAAGGTAACCAAACTTTTATACCAAGATAACCAATCCACGTCCACACCATCAATTTTTTCATAGTGCAGTTGGTAACCAAACCTTCACACCAAGGTAACCTTGGTATGAAGGTTTGGTTGCCTCAGTATAAAAGTTTGGTTACCTTAGTATAAAAGTTTGTTTACCTTAGTATAAAAGTTTATTTACCTTAGTATAAAAGTTTTGGTTACCTTGGTATAAAAGTTTGGTTACCTTAATATAAAAGTTTGGTTACCTCAGTATAAAAGTTTGGTTACCTTGGTAATTACCAAGGTTTGGTTACCTTGGTATAAAAGTTTGGTTACCTTAGTATAAAAGTTTGATTACCTTGTTATAAAAGTTTGGTTACCATGACATTACTAATGATCTTCTCCTCTGCAGTATCTTGAGAATTTCTTTTTACTACTAGAAAATGGTTGCTCCCGCCACTACCGCCCCAGCCTCCACCTCCACCGTCTCTGTAACCACCACTTGAGCCACCACCGCCATCTCCGCCACCGCCACCGCCGTCACCGCCATTGTTACCTCCTCCATAGCCATCACCGCCGCCTCTGAAGCCACCATTACCACCTCCTCCGAAGCTGTCACCTCCTCCAAAGCTTCCACCTCCTCTGAAAATTGCCTCCGTCACCTCCTACAAAGTACAAAATTTGTGCAGTCTTTCCTATGAAGTTTGAATTTGAATATTTGAATTTGAATTTGTTTTTGTGGTTAGATCTTAGATATTTGAATTTGAATGATTAGTTATGGCAAATATTTCTCCTTAATTTTAGGTTTCCTTATTAATATGAATTGCGTTATTTTTGTAATTATGTTGTGTGTGTTTTATTTTTGTAATTACTTTCTAATTGTTGTATATTAGTGTTAAAGACCCTTTAAATAATACTTGATATGGTTAATATTCTATACGAGACAACTCTCCTGATTTTGTCAATAGTAGACTTATCCCATTTTAATTGGGATTCATCGTTAAATATTAATTCCTGCAAAGTGCAAGTCAAAAGGAAAAATAACATATTATTTTTTCCAAACAATTTTCTCTCTAAATACTCTCTCAATCTAAAATTTTCAAACTTTCATCAATAGGTTTGGATGTACTTGGTGTGAACACCTGAGTTCGTTCGCATCGTTGTTAGTAAGAACTCCATATTGACGAGAAGCGTTTGTACGAAAGATCATAGTATCTGTATTCGTGGCATTATTTGTAGATTTGGCATGAATCGTTTCGACGTCGTGGATATTAACCGATTCATATGTAAGTTTACATGTATTTACGTGTTAGTTTCTATTAAATTTTAACATTGGTATCAAAGTCAATTCTCATGCTATGCTTAATGTCACATAAATGTTTTGTCATTTTTTTACACTAGAAAACTTGAAATAAGACATTAATTGCATAATATGCTAAAGTTCATATTAGAGGCTGAAAATAAAGTATGATATAATCCATATGCATGTTAAGACACCTGCAAAATATTGTTGCAATCAGATTTGTATTTTGAGAGAAAACGAAAACCCGAATTCACATTAACGTTTTTTCAAATTAAAATTTGTTTTTCTACAGAAGTCAAATTTATATTTTCCTTTACATAATAAAATAGTTTAAGTCGTCGTGATTCCAAAAATATAAGTTTGTATTTATTGAATATTTGTAGAATTAACTATAAATTTTTGAAAAAGGTACCAAATTGTAATTTTACTTCTGTTTTGTTGAGGAAGAAGACAACGTTGCTTCAACGTGTGGAGTCCACGCCTGCTTCTGGATATTTTTTGAAAAAAAATTATAGAAAATTTTGTTTTTATGTTTTGGTCACTTTAATTATTTTTTTATTTTTCCAGTAATGAAAAATATTTTTAGAAATTGTTTTTAGGTATTTAAAATGCTTTAAAAAATGTTTAAAAATTGTCTAAAAATGTTTTTTTAGGTCAACTTTTTTTCCTGTAAAATTGGAGGCATGTTTACAAGTTCTGCACTTAGAGGTGTTGAGAAATGGTATGTTTTAGTGTCGTAAATTATGTTATTTTCAAATATTATTTATTTGAAAAATAATTATATTAAATAGTAATAAATTTTCAAAAAATCCAGAAAATTCACAGTATTACATTTTCATGTATACACATAATGTTAGAAAAATATTTTGTCAATTTTGAGCAACATTGAATACTTTTTCACATTTATCGTTGTGTATTTATGTGTAAATATTATGTTCATTATGTATATTTGTTGCGTTCATCCTCTTAGGATTTGACCAAATACATCTGGCTTTCTAATGGGAGTTGTGGTGGGCCATTCATGCACATACCCCTTATTTGTAATTTCATGGTGTTTTGGATGGACCAAAAAGAGTTAATATTTAGTTGTATTTGGAGACGGGCTTTCACTTTGTGATAGAGACCTGAGATAAAATAATTATGAGATGGCAAGTGCAGCATTCCCAATTTTATTGATAGATTGATGTAGTAGGAATCTTTGATGTAAAGTATTGATATTGATGTATTTATATCGAAGCCTTGTAATGGAATGTAATTTTGCACCTGTTCTTCAATTAATTGATTTTACCTCCTAAAGTACAATTAAATTATCAATAGGGGTTTTTTGTTTCATAAACCTCGTCCTTATTTTTGTTATAACGGGCTATTTGAATTTTTTATCGTATAGAGTAAAATTAATCATAATTATTTATCTTATGACATGGAATGATGATTATGAGCTTAGTGATTTTTCGATTTCTATCCATAGACTAAATAATTGTGATTAATTAGGATTTAATGACAAAATTATTATGTGTGTGCTAATATTTATATTTGGTGCAACCTTATTGTAGTGAAATTGCCTCTAAAAATGTGGTTGTTGACCTTAACAAATGTGAAAAATTAGATGATAAAAATTACTATCTTTGGTCGAAGAAAATTCAATATCTACTTAATGAGTTAGATGTACTAGAAATTTTAACTTCCACTATGGAACCTCTTGAGGAGGGCACCACTGTACAGCACTATCGAGACAAACAAACCTACGATGAATGGGCCAAGAAGAACCGTTATGCTTGTTTTAACATGTGAAAGCAGCATGCACAACGACCTTATTGGAGAATTTGAGTTCTGCAAAACTGCAAAGAAAATATGGGATATGCTTAGGAAGTCCTATGGTGGGACTATTTTTACTAGGTTGCGCGAGCTTAATTATAAGTTGGACCATTACAAGGAGCCCAAACACACTATGGCGAAACTACCTTTAATGTTGGCTATTATCCGCGAGGTTAGTTTAGCTGTCACAACCCTTACTGAAGAGCAATAGATTCAAGTTATGCTTAGGTCTTTACCTGATGCCTAGGAGCCTTTCACGATGACTATGATACATAATGACAGTATCAAAACTCTTGTTGATCTCAAAAGACATCTTTAGCTTGAATATGAGCGTGGTGGTGCCATATACACTTCTTTGACTCCTTTGGCATGGATGCAGATTCTGACGACATTAAGTATACATTCTAAGAACGTATTCTTGAATTCAAGTAATTCTGGCTGCATCTTCACCTCCCTATAGATATATAGCTTGATTTAATGCTCTATCATTATCTTGTTAGAGTTATCTGATAATATCAAAGACTTTGTTTAAGCGCTTAGTTCTGGATAGCATCAAGTAGATTTGTTAGTTCCCAGTAGGCACAATAGATCTAGAAGGAAAGGTTGAATAGATCCTTTTTAAATTCAAATACTTTTTTGGTTTATTTTGTATTGCTAATAATTTAGCATATGACAAATATAAGAATCTTTTCAAGCACAACAGAATAAGTAAAAGATCCCCTTCATTGATATATTCATAATCATACATACATTGTTAGTAGAGTTAGTTCTGTAGTAAGCAGTTAAGTCATACATAGCAGTTATAGCAGTTAATGTACATAATATAAGTGACATAAAGTAAAAAACACAAGGGGTTTTAAGTGGTTTAGAGACTCAAGCTCCTAATCCACTCTTCTACTTTCAACTAGCAAGATTTCCACTAAGGAAGGGCAGCACCCTGAATCACTAAGATTTCTTCAAGCCCAGCAGCCTTGGGACTTCAGTTCACTAAGAACTCTTTAAGGCCAGCAGCCTTGGAACTTCTCTAGTTCCCTAGGAACTCTTTAAGCCCAGCAGGCTTGGAACTTCATTTAGTCCCTCCGAACAAGGACCCCTCAGGCCATGGCTTCTTGTTGTTGTAGTTGTTGTTGTTGGTGGTGCTAAGCTGCTAAGATGTCTTTAAGCTTTGAACATCTTCTATACTTAGCAGCTTGGTGTGGTCCTTTTTGCATTCTGCTTCGAGTCTGAACCACATCTTCTTTGGTGCAGCTGATCTTTACTCCTTTATGTTCATCTTTATCTGATGTCAGTTGTGCACCATTACCATCTGGATTTGCTAAGTCTCTGAGCTTTTGGTAGACTTCGTCTGGCACTTAGCAATCCTTGAACCCTTATTGAATGTTCTGTAGACATGATTCTGCTTCTGTTCCTTTTCTTCTTTTGGTTCATGGTGATCTGTAGAGTGGCTCTCTTGATCTTCTTTGTATTCTGCCACCTTTCTGAATGCTATCTCTTTGGCCTTCTCGACTCTCAGCTTGGCTGCCATCTTCAGTGGCATTCTCATTTTTGTTAAGTGAATCTCTAATCTGTTTAAGTCCTTCTTCAAAGTTTCTTTACTTCCACCTTTGTAGTCTCATTGTTACTAAGACTTGTTCTGTTGATCTTTGGTAAAACTCGTAGAGTCAACTATAGCATTCCCAACAACTCAACGATTCTGCAACTTAGCAATCATCACCAGCTTTTGATCTTTGAAGCTCTATTGATTTATACTCCTTCCCAATCTTCCCGTTGGAAAGTAGCCGTTAAAGGCTTTTTGAATTGCTTCGCAAATCTCGAGTTATTTGGTGCAGACTGCAAATGTGACATGACATGACATGACTTTCTGACACTGCAGTCTACTGTTTTACCTACCCTGTCAGATATGTTACTTTGATGCCTCGGGCAAGTCGACGGCTTTATTTCCCCCTTATGACTTCTAGATCAGAGGTTGTCCTTGCATCGATGCTCTCAATAAGCTTTTGTCTGAATACCAACCTTCAGATTGAACTATTGCCAATGCTTCAATCCTCAGTTGTTCGAACTCCACGATTCTGATGCACATCTCTTGGACCTGATCGTAGTGTCTTGTTGACTGATGCTTATAGACATGTAGAGTCAACACTATGATCTTTGAAGAGTGTTCATTTGATCTTTAATGTAGAACACCTATTTCTTCTATTGTGCAGTGCTTCAACGCTTCTTGTTTGCTTTGACTGTTCTCAGATACTGATGGTTTGACTCCTTGTTCTGGCCCCTTCTGAAGAGAAAGACACTTCAGATTTGTGGCGTGTTTAGCTCGCTTTCTCTTTGTGATCTCCCATTCACTTATCATCAATGGACTGACCCAATGCTCAATGACTTTAGCCTTGTTCTTCAGAAGCTGACCAGTATCTCTGTGTACACTCTATCAGTTCTTTCTTTGATTGGCAAAGACTACGATCCTGGTTACTTCTAAGATCGTTGTCATCTTACCACTTTGACAGCTACTGCACATACTGACTTTCCTTAGTTAGCTACTGAAGTCTTCTTATGATCATCTTGTGGAAGACTTCATCTTGAATAGCTTCACAACTCAATCTGCATGCTGATTGGGTTGATGTTTAGATCTTCAATTAGCTTGCATGCCATTCGTTGAGTGCTCTCTGGCTTCCTTTAGGTGGGATGTATCTTTTTAGTACCAATCAGGGGATTCATTCCTTTGGATATTCTGGGAGTGCTCAATTGTTGAGAGTCGTGTTTACTCTACGATTCTACCTTGGCTTTGTGAGCACATCTGTTGAGGTCTTAGTTCTGCACTCTACGATTCAGCTTCAACTGTACAGACACTACGACTCCGAGATCAGATCTTGACACTCTACGATTTCTGTCGTTGTGTTTGTTATCTTCATCTAATCTTGCTCGACTACGATCTCTGCCTTTGATACGATCAGTAGACTCTACGACTCTGAGTGTAGTCTACGATTCTTAACTTAGTTTCGGCAGATGCTCGGTCGGCTCGTAGGCAGGCCGTCTCTACTATTCTGAGCATGGCTTCCTCAGCAGACTACGGCTCTGAGGAAGTGTTGCTCGACACACTACGATCCTTACTCGTCTCTCCTGGCAGTCTACGATCTCCGAGATCTACTATCTTGCATACTATAATTTTGCCTTAATAGCTCTCAATTTTTCCTTGACTCTTCTGGCAGACTACGATTTCTGGTACAGTGCTCGACGATCAGACAAGCCTATCTATTACATCATAAGATCAACCTAACATGCTTGATCTTTCTATATTTATTGTGACGCCCCCAAAATTAGGTATACATCACCCATCTTGGGTCATCAGATACATGGTACATAATTCAAATACAACTTACTAATACAACTGTCGTGTACAATACGACAAAACATAACTGTGAGTTTGAATTCAATTATTGTCTACTAGAGATTATACAAACTCAAAAAGAGTCCTCATTACAATTATTAATACACTATTTCACAGAATAGTGAGGACTACTAATGCTATCCTCTGGACCGTCACTCCATTCCCCGACTAGTCCCTGCTCTGTTCTCATTTCCTGAAGAGAACAGTGAAAGAAAGGGTGAGCTCAACTAGCCCAGTAAGAAATATTATGACTAAGATAATGCAGAATAAATTATCGTTAGCCTTCAACAGTATTAAACTGATAAAATATAACAACATCAAGTTTAACAGCAGCGGATCAAGAAATCCATTAAAAGAGTCAAGTAGAGAATAAAATCTATTATCTTTTATGATTTAAAAAGTTTTTCATCACTTTTATCGCTGAGACTCATCTTAATAAATAATCCACATCATCCCTGCACTACGGCCAAGGATATTCATTAGGGTCACGACCACAAATTCCATGCACTACGGGCCAAGGATATTTGTGTATTCATCAATGGTCATGATCATGCCATAAAATAATTCATCTTTGCTCCCTTAGCCGAAGAGAATCCATAGCCATAATCATACCAAAAACTGTCCATCAATGCACTACGGGCCAATGATGACTTTTAATTTTCACATTATTTATAACATTACGGTCATGATTATACCGAATAATCCCTGGTCATAATCATACCAAGTCCATCTATGCACTACAGGCCACAGATGACTTTCAACATAACATAAACATGAGGATGATGACAATGATATAAGAATTTAATAAAACAAGTTCAAGAATTAATTTGTCCAAGAACTACTAACGTCCAAATTGTCAACATGATACTGCTTTGTAGAGTAAAATTCAAGAATGATCCGAAGAATATTTCCATGAAAAGATACTGGATGAAGCGCAAATATCAATGATATTCTACTAATTTCATGGAATATAGAAGTCGAAACTTTAACCAACTGAGTATAATAAAGAATGGAATAACAAAAGAAATCACCATGCATGCGGTACTTCGCATCGACAGGTTATTCCAATAGAATAATAATAACGGAACCAGGTCAGGCAAAATTTGCACCGACAGGATGTTCCAACAGAATAATAAAGACGGAACCAGGTCCGATGTAAAACACACAGACAGGATGTTCCAACGGAATAATAATAAAGACGGAACCAGGTCCGGTGTAAAACACACAGACAGGATGTTCCAACGGAATAATAATAAAGACGGAACCAGGTCCAGTGTAAAACACACAGACAGGATGTTCCAACAGAATAATAGAAGAATGTCACCAAGTATAAAGTAGACCGCGTATACAGGTTATTCCAACAGAATAATAAGAAATGGAATAACAACAGTTCTCTTCATGAATAAGAAAGAATAACACCCCTTACCGTAACAGAAATTGGATATAGGAAAAGAAAAGTTAAGTGGCAAAAAGCTTTTCTTCTATCTCTCTATAGTTTCTCTCTCTAGAGTTCAGTGAATTCGTAAGAAAATAATGAAGGAATGAGCTTCTATTTATAGGAAAATGGAATGCATAGTTACTAATCCATGAACGGTCCAGATTGATTTACTTTAATCTGACGGTCCATAATTAAAGAAAAATCTTTTAAATAAAATATAATATATTCTATTTATATAAAAAGATTTTTATTATGTAAATACTATGCAACACTATGCAAAACAATATACAACACTATGCATAATAAAATATAATATATTCTATTTATAGAATAACTTTAATAAAGTATTCTGTTTTATATAAAAAGATGTTTCTATTTTATTACGTTAATAATACGAATAAAACAAAACGTCATCATCGCTATAATAATTCATATTATTAATCGACAATAATTGAATCAAACTGAGCGACTTCTCACATAAATATCAATAATCAATACCGTGCGTTACTATGCAACAACGCGTATTACTGTACTTTTACTACCCAGTAGTTCAACAGTATCAACGGTAAAAACTTCCGCCGTTATTTTCAATAAAATATTTTTTGTCGTTTTCTCAATCCGATAATAATTCCGTTGTGGGGTCCACCAATAATTGTACCGTCGTACGAATATTTTTCGACACAAAGAATATTCCCTGACCAATCGAATATAATATAACAACTTGCATACTTTGCAAAATTTATAAATACTACCCACAACTATAATATTATCTCAAATTCACACCATAATATTAAAAAATTATTTCGAGAAAATTAATTCTTTATTCATAAAATCTGGGGTTTCATAATCTCCCCTCCTTATGGAATTTCGCCCTCGAAATTTATGTACGTACCTGGTATGTCGAACAGGTGAGGATACCTTGACTTCACTTCAAATTCTTACTCTTGAGATATAACCTTTGAGTGTTGAATACGATTCTTCTTATCCAAGATTGTAACATGTATCTCTTCAAACGTTAAATCATCCGTTATCTCGTCCGGTTATAAATTAATAATGTGGTTCGGGTCGTCCACATATTTACGTAACATCGATACGAAAAAAAAACGTTATGAACACGCAATATATTTGGCGGTAAAACGGGTCTATAAGCCACAGTTCCTACTCAATCGAGGATTTCAAATGGGCCAATTAAATCGAGGGTTGAGATTTCCTCTCTTCAGCAACTCTTGCTTCTAAAATAACACCCTCTTGAACCTTCTTCTTCACATTCATCAGATTCGGGTATGTAGCTTGAGCGTCTTTAACTTTATCGATTAAAGTCAATTTTACTCGTATATTCGTTATCTTCACGTGGGTCCCTAGAGTCTTTAACTCTATCTTCATCATTTGCAAGTTATACGAAATGAGTCTTTGTGTTAACAACATCGCACTTGTAAACGCATACGATCTTCTACTCAACACGTCAGCTACCACGTTCGCTCTTCCACGATGATATTGAATAGTACGATTGTAATCTTCAACAGCTCGAGTCAACATCTTTGATGCATGTTACTTTCGTTTTAGTTGAAAAAATTATTTTGAGGGTTTAAGAAATGGGTTTTGTACTGGTGTCAATACAAAATTCGATTTCACGCTTTGGGGTAGGCTAAGAAGTCTTCAGGAATACGTCAAGAGATTTATTAATGATAAAAATATCATTCAAAACTGTTACCCACATCCAAGACTTGGATAGTACGTCACATTGATACCAACTGTGACTTCTATCCCTTAACCTAGATAGCACCTCACAATGATACCTATCAACTTGTTATCGTCATTCACGACGTCGCCTACAGAAAGTCTGGCTTCGGTGCATTCCACACAAGGAAGCCATCAACAAAAGGATCGGGGCTCTTTATTTATGGCTTGATATGATAATGATTGAATTTAGTGGTTTGGTTGCTTGAATTCGCATAATAGGTTGGTTAGGAATATGAAAGCTAACAACCTTACGAAAAACATGATGAGTAGTTAACCAATCGTTTTCTAAAATCGCATCAAAGGCAAGTATTTTCAAAGAGACAAGATCAACACGTAACGTGAAAGTGTCGATTTGTATCAAATAAGATTTATAAACAGTAGAGGTAACGAAGGTTTCTCCCAATGGAGTTTCAATAGATAAATCAAAGTTTAACTTCTCCGGAGTTAAGTACAAACATTGAACACAACTAGGTGAAATAAAAGAGTGAGTAGAACCGGTATCTAACACAGTATAGACTTCGTAAGAGCTTATGATTAACTTACTCGTGATAATTTTATCCAGGTTCCTCGTCACGAGAGAAAAAAAATGCTCTCTCTTAAACTACCAGCTTTGGCTTGTCTGGGACATCCTTTGGCATCATTATCCCAGCTGGAATTGACTTCATCATACGACAAAATCGAGCTAGGTGACCTTCTCTTTCACAATTAAAACATGCTTTAGACTGCTGCGTATAGTTTGGACGGATGTGTCCCTCCTGTCCGCATTTGAAACATACGACCGGTGGTCGTTCTTCTTCCTTTAAAACGGGTGTTGGTACCGACGTCTTTACGTCATTGTTGAACCTTCTCTTCTTGAAATGTCCATTCTTATTATTTTGGCCATGATTATTACCAAAGTGGTTACCATTTCTGACATGTTGATTCCCTCCATGCTTATTATCACCGCTTTGATGACTGTTATCACCGGTATTATCATTTTGTCGGCTGCTCTCTTTTGGTTTGGTTAACTCGTTATCGCGCTCCACCAACTGAGCCCTATTTACAACATCTGAATACAAACACAGTTTATGAGAAATAAGATGTTGACGTATCTCCGGCTTCAAACCTCTTAAAAATAATCGCGCCATTCTCTCTTCATTATCCACCAAGTGGGACGCAAACCGGGATAACTCCGCAAATTTTGGCTCGTATTGCGACACAGCCATATTTTTTTGCTCCAATTTGATAAACTCCACCTCCTTCATGTGACGAATACTTTCGGGAAAGTATTTGTCGTTGAACAGATCTTGGAACTTCTCCCAAGACATCTTCAGTACGGCAGGTTGAGTACGTTTTACCAATTCCCACCAGTAATCTGCCTCTTCACGCAACATAAAGGTGGCAAAGGGAACCTTTTGCTCCTCAGAGCATCCTAAGACATCAAATATATTGGTGATCTGCTTTAACCATGTCTCCGCCTTAAGTGGTTCTGGCTTTCCCAAAAACTCTGGTGGTCCCAACTCCTTGAATTACTTAGCGGTGACCAACCATGGGTTGCCATTGTTTCCTCCTGCATTATGAACAGGAGCCGCCTTCTCCCGTTGTTGCATGAATTGCTCCTTAAACTGCTTAGCGGTGACCGTCCGTGAGTTATCAGTATTTTTACCTGCATTTTGGACAGGAGCTGCCTTAGCCTGTTGTTGCATGAATTGCATAAAGCCTCTGACCATCCCATCATTCACCATTTCATCGGTGTTATTATTTTCATGAGGAGTATTGTCCTCTAGTTGCACATTATCCTGATTATTGATCTGTGGAGACTCAACGGTCTCCTGTGCTCTATTGATAATCTCAACATTCTCGGATGCCATTTTCAAACACTGCTACAAAACAAGGGTTAATTAACATATCACATATTATCCCTATACTTTGACCGACCAATTAAATACAAAATAAATTTAAGTAGGTCATATTAGCGAAGGAATTCCCCGTCTCTCCCCTCCTAGTTCTAGTCTCACTTCTTAGCCAGGGATTATATCCCTAAGCTTTGATACCAACTGTGACGCCCCCAAAATTAGGTATACATCACCCATCTTGGGTCGTCAGATACATGGTACATAATTCAAATACAACTTACTAATACAACTGTCGTGTACAATACGACAAAACATAACTGTGAGTTTGAATATAATTATTGTCTACTAGAGATTATACAAACTTAAAAAGAGTCCTCATTATAATTATTAATACACTATTTCACAAAATAGTGAGGACTACTAATGCTATTCTCTGGACCGTCACTCCGTTCCCCGACTAGTCCCTCCTATGTTCTCATTTCCTGAAGAGAACAGTGAAAGAAATGGTGAGCTCAACTAGTCCAGTAAGAAATATTATGACTAAGATAATGCAGAATAAATTTATCGTTAGCCTTCAACAGTATTAAACTGATAAAATATAACAACATCAAGTTTAACAGCAGCGGATCAAGTAATCCATTAAAAGAGTCAAGTAGAGAATAGAATCTACTATCTTTTATGATTTAAAAAGTTTTCATCACTTTTATCGCTGAGACTCAGCTTAATAAATAATCCACATCATCCCTGCACTATGGCCAAGTATATTCATTAGGGTCACGACCACAAATTCCATGCACTACAGGCCAAGGATATTTGTGTATTCATCAATGGTCGTGATCATTCCAACAACTGTCCATCAATGCACTACGGGCCAATAAGGACTTTTACCGCATCATTTGTAACATTACGGTCATGATTACACCGAACAATCCCTGGTCATAATCATACCAAGTCCATCCATGCACTACAGGCCACCGATGACTTTCAATAAATATAAACATGAGGATGATGACAATAATATAAGAATTCAATAAAACAAGTTCAAGAATTAATTTGTCCAAGAACTACTAATGTCCAAATTATCCACATGATACTGCTTTGTAGAGTAAAATTCAAGAATGATCAGAAGAATATTTCCATGAAAAGATACTGGATGAAACGCAAATATCAAGGATATTCTACTAATTTCATGGAGTATAGAAGTCAAAACTTTAACCAACTGAGTATAATAAAGAATGGAATAACAACAGAAATCACCATGCATGCGGTATTTCGCATAGACAGGTTATTCCAACAGAATAATAATAACAGAACCATGTCAGGCAAAATTTGCACCGACAGGATGTTCCAACAGAATAATAAAGACGGAACCAGGTCCGGTGTAAAACACACACACAGGATGTTCCAACGGAATAATAATAAAGACGGAACCAGGTCCGGTGTAAAACACACAGACAAGATGTTCCAACGGAATAATAATAAAGACGGAACCAGGTCCGGTGTAAAACACACAGACAGGATGTTCCAACAGAATAATAGAAGAATATCACCAAGTATAGGGTAGACCGCGTATACAGGTTATTCCAACAGAATAATAAGAAATGGAATAACAACAGTTCTCTTCATGAATAAGAAAGAATAACACCCCTTACCGTAACAGAAATTGGATATAGGAAAAGAAAAGTGAAGTAGCAAAAAGCTTTTCTTCTATCTCTCTATAGTTTCTCTCTCTAGAGCTCAGTGAATTCGTAAAAAAATAATGAAGGAATGAGCTTCTATTTATAGAAAAATGGAATGCATAGTAACTAATCTATGAACGATCCAGATTGATTTACTTTAATCTAACGGTCCATATTTAAAGAAAAATCTTTTAAATAAAATATAATATATTCTATTTATATAAAAAGATTTTTACTATGCAAACACTATGCAACACTATGCAAAACACTATGCAACACTATGTATAATAAAATATAATATATTTTATTTATAGAATAACTTTAATAAAGTATTCTGTTTTATATAAAAAGATGTTTCTGTTTTATTACGTTAATAATACAAATAAAACAAAACGTCATCATCACTATAATAATTCATATTATTAATCGACAATAATTGAATCAAACTGAGCGACTTCTCACATAAATATCAATAATCAATACCGTGTGCTACTATGCAACAACGCGTATTACTGTACTTTTACTACCCAGTAGTTCAACAGTATCAACGGTAAAACTTCCGCCGTTATTTTAAATAAATTTTTTTGTCATTTTCTCAATCCGACAATAATTCCGTTGTGGGGTCCACCAATAATTGTACCGTCGTACGAATATTTTTCGACACAAAGAATATTTCCTGACCAATCGAATATAATATAACAACTTGCATACTTTGAAAAATTTATAAATACTACCCACAACTATAATATTATCTCAAATTCACACCATAATATTAAAAAATTATTTTGAGAAAATTAATTCTTTATTCATAAAATCTGGGGTTTCACATTCATGATCAATGTTGATGTACTGCTAAGTTATTCACTTAAGTTATTTATCTTTTGAGCTTAGCCGCTTTAAACAATCTCAGGATTATAGACTTGTATTCATAATCTTCGACCTGTTGATTCTGAGTGTTCATGATAAATCGTATAGTGGGTCTTTAAGAGTAGTCTTATGATCGACCACTATTACGTCATCAGCATCAACCTCATGGCTTCTTCATATTTGAATCTTCAGTTCAACCATGTCCTCCATTTTCTTATCTTTGCAATTCTGGCTCTTTTTCTCTGGAGCTTCCTAGCTCTTTTGGTCTTTGTCTTTGCGGCTCTGACCTTTGCATATACTTATCAGCCTCTTGCAATCTGATGAGGTGCTTCCAAGATTATCTTGTTAATCTCCTTCTCTTTTTGGGCTAGGAAACTTTGAACATTTCTCTGTTCGTAGAGTTTTCCTTACTTTATGTTCTCTCTTGTTCAACTCGATGTTCATTTTTGATGATGCTCCTACTTATGTATTAACGTTTGGTGCTCATCATCATCTTCTTCTTTTGAATGATGTTATTTTTTATACTGCTCTGAAATCTTCTCGTTGAGAAGTATCCGTTGGAGTATTTAATGCTTAGATATTTTGATATCTCTGATGTTGACTTTCTGAGTCTCTATCTCAGTGTACCTTCTGACTTAGGACTTTTCACATCAGTCAATATCTTTTCTAGCTTTTCAGACAACTTTCTTTCAACTAACTAGCCAGTAGATATACCTTTGTTTTCTTCCAAGAATATATCTTTTGATATCTTGAGATCATCTTCTTGCAACGTTCAATTTTTCAATCTTATTATCAGACTTGACATGAACTCTACGATCTATTGTTGCAAGAATCATAGAATTGAGCCTTACAATTAGTTTGACCTTTTCTGTTCTTGTACTCTTTTCACTGTTGATAATATAATGACGGATATCACAGTCTTATGTTTTATATCCTCACTACTTCTACAACCTTATCTTTTTTTTCACTTTCTGATAACTTCATAATGCTTTTGTTTGCTTAGCAGAATATTCTTCGTTCTCTTGATACTTCAGTTGTCTTGTTAAGTTGATAACCTTTTCCTGGGTGAGTTGTTCTTTTTTGTTCTTATATACAATGTTTTGATTGCTCTTCGATCTGTACTGTGATCATATAGAATGTCCTTGCAGTTTACCTTTAGATTTCTTCTGGAGATCTCTTCTTGTGAGAGATATACTCAGTTATCATCAGAGTATATTCTCTTGCTATATACTTCTTCTTGAGTAATATATCTTCACTTTATATCCAACACATAAACTGAGCTTAGTGATCTCCTTTAGTTCGTGTAGTCAGCACTTCACATTTTGCTCAACTATTTTGAAGCTAACTTTACGATCTTGGTCTCACTAAACTATCTTAGAGTAATTTTTAGATATTACTTTCATTCAGCGTCTGCTTAAGTATTCTACAATCATTATTTACGGAGCAATCTTTACTTTGTTATCCATTGATTCATTTATCTATTTTTGTGAGGTGATGTTTAACAACTTCTGTTAGGATAAGCATGTGAATGATATTCCTATTTATATATGAATTGATTATGATATAAATAAATGAATATGCAAGTATGCTTGCATCAAGAAAATCTATAAAGTCCTTTGATAGATAATAGGAACATATGTACAAGGACTTAGAATGAATTGATCAAATGTGTTAGGTTGATCCTACATAAGCAAAACAGCTTTGTAAAGTCCTTAAAAAGAAATGATGTACAAGGACTATAAATATAGAAAGATCAAGCTTGTTAGGTTGATCTTATAATGTAATAGATAGACATGTCTGATCGTTGAGCACTCCACCAAAAATCGTAGTCTGCCAAGAGAGTCAAGGAAAGCTCGAGAACTATCAAGGCGGAAAAAATCTAGAGAGCCACTCTATAAATCACCATGAACCAAAAGCTAAAACTGAACAGATGCAGAACAATGTCTACAAATCATTCAAGAAGGTTTTAGGGATTGCTAAGTGCCAGACGAAGTCTACCAAAAGCTCAAATATTTAGCAAGCCTAAATGGTGATGGTGCACAACTAACATCAGATGAAGATGAACAGAATAAGGATCAGCTGCATCAGAGAAAATATTGTCCAGACTCGAAGCAGAATGTAAAGAGGACCACTCCAAGCTGCAAAGTATAAAAGATGATCAAGCTTAAAGACATCTGAGCAGCTCAGCACCAACAACAACAACACCGACAACAACAAGTAGCCAGGGCTTGAGGGGTCCTTGTCTTGAGGGACTAAATCAAGTTCCAAGCCTGCTGGACTTGAAGATTTCCTAGGGAACTAGAGGAGTTCCAAGCTTGCTGGGCTTGAAGATTTCTTAGTGAACTGAAGTTTCAAGGCTGTTGGTGAAAGTAGTATGCACACAAGCCAATCATGTTTGATGATAAAGCATATACTTTGTAACAATCTTATTCAATTATTAATAAAAAATATTAATTTATTAAAGGCTTTTAATTATCTACATGATGTTGTATTATAATATGTGATAAACACATAGTTTTAAGCAATGCTTTTAGAATAATGATGATGATCATTCTAATGAGATCTAAATTCTTAGAAAACTTAAAACTAAAATAGTTCCCAATCGTTGGATTACTAAATTGGGGATTAGTGAATCCAGATAGATTGGTACATACGTTGATTGCTCATTGGATGAGGATGATTGATCTCATGATCATTTGTGTGGAGACACTAAAGCAAGTATGTAGGTGTTTATTAGAGAATAAGTTCACTGAACGTGGCTCGCTAAGGAATACCTAATGGAGTTTTACTTGCCTGTCAATAGGAATTCCTGTAGTGATAGTAATACAAGTGATCCTTGGACTTGAGGTCATCATAGTATCTTGTGTATGATGAGTTATACTTTGACTTATTCCTTAAGACCCTTAGGGTATATCAAAGGGTATGTTTGGGTGTAATAAGTTGTACATGAAGATAATGTATGATCAATAAAGAATCTATCACTTCTAGTAAAAGAAGAGAAATGTCATATGTGATTCGATAAATGACAACTCAGTAGTCCTTGGCCAAGACAGAATGAAATTAGAAAGGAGTTTCTAATTTGCATTATTTGGAGTTGTGCATTTAAGAGTCGAAATACATATAATTAAATAAAATAAGACTTGACAGTAATCACATGTCTTATATTTAATTGGAACATTCTATGGTGGAAGGATTGAATTATACGATAACTATTTACTTAAAGGTTCTTTTATGATTAATGTTGAAATCTATATTATCTGGAAAGTCGTTGATCGCTAGGGAGGCTTATCCCTATTGTAGAATAAATATTATTTATTTAAATAAATTAATAGTTTAATTTATTTATTTAAATAAGATTGGAATTGTTCTAATTGATTTATTCACAACCGGTTTAATATGGAGAACCTAAAGGGTTACACCATAAAAGGAAGAATAATTATTTAAGAAGTTAATGGCATAATCATAATAATAAGTTAAGTATATTTAATTTAATCTACGGTGATAGAATAAATTAAATAACTTAATATTTATTATTTAATATTTTAGAAATATTAAATATAAATTAATAAAAGGAGTCTTATTATTATTACTATTATTATTATTTAATTCCTAAAGGATTTTGGGAATTAATTAATAAAAGTACTCTCAAATATTCCTAATAAGATTAGGAGGCTAGTTAATTAAAAGTTTAATTAATTATTCCTAATAAGATTAGGAGCCTAATTAATTAAAGGAGTTTAATTAATTAAAATAAAACTCAATTACTTAATTGTTAAGGAAGGTTGCCTACTATAAATAAGAGGAGCCTTATTATGGGTGAGGGGTTCACACTTTCATAAAATACGTGAATACGTAATTTCAATAGTTGGGAGAGTACGCTCCTTTTCTATAGAGATAGAAAAACTAGGGTTTAACCAATCTTCTTGAATCTTTATTCTTTCTTGGTGGATCACATCTAGAGGCCAAACATTTGGGTGGCTAACGTTGATTAAAGGAAGGAACCAAACCCGGTGGATTCAAATTGAAAGCGAAAAGGATTGGAGGTGAACTTGTACCTGAGGAAGCTTGAATCTTCAAGGGTATGATTCTTATTCTTTATCTTTTCATTTAATTAATAATTGCGCATAAAGGGTGATTCGAGTTTATGGTTTGTAAAATTTTAAACTCTGATTTTTTCACGTTTCCGCTTATTTTTGCTATTTGATTGCGTTCATGAATATTACAAACCGAACAGTGGTATCAGAGCCAAACCTTTATGCAAATTATTAATTGTTCAGATTTGATATTTATATTGATATGTGTTTAGAACAATTTAATTGGTCATATTTAGTTGTATGAAATTTAATAAATAAAAATTATTTTAATTTTAAAATAAAAGATTTATTTTAATCTTAAATAAAAAATTTATTTTAATTTTAAAATAAAATGTTTATTTTAATCTTAAAATAAAAAGGTTTATTTTAATATTAAAATAATTTATTTTAATTTTAAAATTAAATTTCATGCTAACTAATTAGAATTGAAATTGGATTCCATGATAACTAATTGGAGTTGAAATTGGATTTTACGTTTCCTTAAATAAAGGAGTTTATTTAGATATGAAATAAGATTTCATATTATTTAAAATAAAAGAGTTTATTTGTGAATAGGAAAAGAGAATCTGTGTTTCCTTTTATAAAAGAGTTTTTTTACATGGAATTGGATTACATAATTAATTAAAATAAAGGAGTTTATTTTAATTAAAGATTTTGATTAAAATAAAATAGCTTATTTTATTTAAAATTAGATAAATTAAAATAAAATAGTTTATTTTATTCAAAATTAGATAAATTAAAAAAAATAGTTTTATTTTGATTTAAATTTGGATTAAAAATAAAAGAGTTTATTTTGATTCAAAATTGGATTTTATACTAACTAAATTTATCCATTAAATGATATCAATATATATATTGAATGTTTATTATTCATGAGATGAATGTTATTTATTAATGCATATGGTGATATGTGTGATAATAAATGGGATTGATTATAGACTATTGACCAATGTGATTGTATTTTATTTTAGTTGGATGCATGAATGTATAGGTTTTATTAAATGGGGTCTGCGTACATCGTCTTCTCTAATTTTTCTTAATGTAAATTCTATCTCCCTCCTATGTACTTCCCTTGACTGCTGATCAAGGATTCTATTTATATTAAATAGTTTTGTAAAAGAATGGTTAGAATTAATTTTAAAAAATTTGGAGATCAAGGAACAAGGAGCGCTTAAAGACCCGTTTGTAATGGAGCCCGGGTTTAAATGTAATAGTTATATTTAAATATTAATTCTTTCACCCCTAGGGTTTGACCTTTTGGTTCATTTGGTGGCTCTAGTGAACCATACTAGAATAAAAGTTCATAATCAATCCGGGTAGAATATAGTATTCTATATGTGCATGCTTATACTATATATAATATATATTATTCAAACATGCTTCGCATGTTAATTAATATGACACGTATTATATATATATATATATATATATATATATATATATATATATATATATGTGTGTGTGTGTGTGTGTGTGTGTGTGTGTGTGTGTGTGTGTGTGTGTGCATGCGCGCTAAACAAGATGAGACAAATTAATAACAAACCCCTCAAATAATTTATATTAAGTCCTAAGCGTTCAAAGATATTTGGAATATCGAACGTCGCCTTCTAGCATGATAAAATTAATAGAGTATTAAATATTTAATATGAGTTTTTTGTGTCACCACAAGGAAAGTATTAAGTATTTAATTTATCACATTTGATGCTTATAAAGAAAATTGAACAATATTGTTTTGTTGTGTCACCACAAGGGCAATATTTTTCTTTTTTTGAATATATAGAGTGCTAGGTTGGACTTAACTTAAATCATTTTAGTTCGGATGTGCACACACTTAACCATTATGATCTAAGAGACAAAACACAAGGAGTTGCATAGTTGATGTAATTGACAAGAGTTGTCTACCTATTTATTTATATATAGTTTGTTGTGTCACCACAAGACTATATACATTTGAAATGAGATCCTTACTCTCATTAGCATATCTTAAATTAGATATTGCCGAACTATATAAATGAGGGTAATATAGTTTGAAGAAAATAGTGGGAGATACCAATTTAAAACAAGACCTAATTTATTTTGGTAATTAATAAAAGAATGTATGCTAAAATGTTGTTAATTACAAATTCATTTATAGAATTTTACAATGTCTAAATTACTATCACTACGAAGCATATTAGATTCTAATTAACCGAACCGAATTACTTGGATTGGTTAAGGAATTTGAGAATAGTTCTCATGGCTGAAAAGCTATCTTATGTCCTTAATACGCCTGTCCCTGCTATGGTTGCAGACAATGCCTCTGAGGAAAAGATTGTTACTTTTAGAAAGTGGCAAGATGATGCACAGTTGGCTCAATGCATCAGACTCACATCTATGAGTAACGAGCTTCAGCGTTAGTATGAAACTATGGATGCTCCTACTATATTCCTGCACATCAAGTAGTTGACGGTGAGAAAAGTAGGACTAATAGATATCAGATATCTAAGGAGCTCTTTCGATCTAGAATAACCGATGACACTATAGTATAGACACAAGTCCTTAACATAATCAATTTGATTGATCAATTATGACAACAGGTTTTGTCATGGATGGAGAGTTGAGCCAAGATTTGATCTTGCACTCACTCCTAGACTTCTTTCATAATTGTTGTGAATGTTTCATATGAACAAGCTAGATATCAGCATAGCTGATTTACTTAACATGTTGAAAAATGTTGAGAGTCACTTTTCAACGACCATGTCTTATTGGTAGGGGCCAAAGGATCTTCTGAAAAGAAGAACAATTCAAAGAAGGTAAATAGAAAGGTAAAAACAAAGGATAATATGAACAAAACTGATACGGATAACAAATGAGTTTACTTCCACTGCAATAAGCCTGAAAACTGGAAAGAAACTGCGAGAAGCATCTTGCAGAGGCTAACCAAAGAAGCTTAGTGAAGTTTTGGTTACAAATACAAATTTATTCATGATTTAAAATAAATTTTTCTTTAAGTCAAGGTTCTACTTGGGTATTGGATACCGACTTTGGTTATCATTAATATAGATTTATGAAGGGACCAAGCAGAAGTAGAAAGCTAAACAAAGATAAGTAATCCTATGTGTGAGAAATGAAGCAAAGGTTTCCACATTAGCCATAGAAACTTATAGTTTAGCAATGCCTATTCGCAAGTCTATTAAGTCAATAAGTTGTTATTGTATTCCAGTTCTCGTTAGAAACATTATTTTTATTTTGTTGTTGGACAACAAAATTTTTGGTATTATATTTCAGAACAATTGTTGTTCTATTTATAATAATAATATTTTTATAGAACTGGAATATTACTTAATGGATTTTGTGTACTTGACTTACATGAAAAATTATTTTACAAATTGAACAAACTAGTATAAGAAAAGGAGATGATCATTCAAAGAGTTGAATGTTTGTATTTGATGAAATACAAGTGTGAATTATTTGAAAGGTTCAAAGAATTCAGAAGTGAAACAAATTGACAAAGTATTAAGATTCTTTGATTAGATCAAGGAATAAATACTTGTGCAATAAGTTTCTAAATCAGCTCAAATGGTTTTCTCATAATGGAAGCCTCCTGATACGCAATAAATGATTGATGTATTTGAAAGGAAAAATTGTACCTTATTGGATATGGTACGGTCCATAATGATTTTATCGACATTCCAGTGTCCTTCTGGGATAATGCCCTAGAAATGGTTGCATATTTACGAAAAAGGTAACCTCAAAATTCGGCCCCAAGACTCCATAAAAGTTATGGATAGGGAGGATTCTTAATCTTAAGTATGTTAAGATATGGGGTTGTACAACTTATTTGAAAAGATTTCAAAGGATAAGCTTGGGACGATTGGTTTTAGTGCAAGTGGGAGATTGAAAGTAGTATGCACACAAGCCAATCATGTTTGATGATAAAGCATATACTTTGTAACAATATTATTTATTTATTAATAAAAAGTATTAATTTATTAAAGGCTTTTAATTATCTACATAATGTTGTTTTATAATATGTGATAAACCCATAGTTTTAAGCAATACTTTTAGAATAATGATGATCATTCTAATGAGATCTAAATTCTTAGAAAGTTTAAAACTAAAATAGTTCCCAATCGTTGGATTACTAAATTGGGGATTGGTGAATCCTAATAGATTGGTACATACGTTGCTTGCTAATTGGATGAGGATGATTGATCTCATGATCATTTATGTGGAGACGCTAAAGCAAGTATGTAGGTGTTTATTAGAGAATAAGTTCACTGAACGTGGCTCGCTAAGGAATACCTAATGGAGTTTTACTTGTTTGTCAATAGGAATTCATGTAGTGATAGTAGTACAAGTGATCCTTGGACTTGAGATCATCATAGTATCTTGTGTATGATGAGTTATACTTTGACTTATTCCTTAAGACCCTTAGGGTATATCAAAGGGTATGCTTGGGTATAATAAGTTGTACATGGAGATAATGTATGATCAATAAAGAATCTATCACTTCTAGTAAAAGAAGAGAAATGTCCTATGTGATTCGATAAATGACAACTTAGTAGTCCTTGGCCAAGGTAGAATAAAATTAGAAACGAGTTTCTGATTTGCATTATTTGGAGTTGTGCATTTAAGAGTCGAAATACATATAATTAAATAAAATCGACGGAACTTAATATCAGATATAAATTTAGTTACAGTAGGATATTTTTTTCCTTCGACTGTAGTAGCGTATCTATTTATTTTCATAATGATTTTGTAGGACATGGTACTTTATCGGATGGTTTTTATATTCTGAATAAAGGTGAATCCCATTTTTCTTATTTTATTTCTCATGATGATACTATTAATGAATAATTAAAATGCATGCTAGATTAGGTCATATTGGCCAAGATAGGATGACTAGGCTTGCTCGAGAAGGCCTTTTAGGCTCACTCGCTAAAGTTAACCTACCAGTATGTGAACCTTGTTTAGCAGGGAAGGCAAAAAGAAAAATATTTGAGAAGACAGTGATCCTTTATAACTAGTTTATTTTGACATTTGTGGTCTAATGAATGTTAGAGCATGATATGGTGGTAACTATTTCATTACTTTTATAGATGATTATTCATGATATGGATATGTCTATTTCATTTCTCATAAGTCAGAAGCATTAGATTGTTTTAGATGTTTTATTGCTGTAGTTGAGAATCAAAGGGTTAGATCCATAAATGTTCTTAGAACTGATCGTGGACGCAAATATTTTTCTGAGCAGTTTAAAGGACTCAATGAGGAAAAAGGTATCATCAGACAACTAAAGATTCCTAGTACTTCGCAACAAAATGGTGTTGTTAAAAGAAGGAATTGTATGCTATTAGAGATGACTAGATCGATGATGGCGCAAGTTGATCTTCTAATTAATTTTTGGGGAGATGCACTTATGACTGCTGCCTACATCCTTAATTGTGTGCCTAGTAAGTCAGTTACTTTTACATTATATAAGTATTGGGAAGGCAAAAAATCAACCCCAGATCATTTAAGACCATAGGGGTCGGCAGAATATGTGTGCATTCCTTCCAAATAACTTGGGAAGTTAGACTCTAGAGGAAGGAAGGGTATCTTTATAAGGTATCCTGAACACTCAAAGGGTTATGTGATGATATATGAACTTGATGGATTAATGACTGAGATTGAATCACAGGAAGTGGAATTCATAGAGTGAGTTTCCAAAGAGGGGTGATGCGAGAAAGGATTTTGAGCTATATGAAATAGTCGAATTAGTGGGAGACATTTCACCATCCTTTAGCGAGAAGGAAATTTGATTCTCATCGTTTTGTATCTAAAGATGGTGGGAGTGATCTATCGCCTAACTGGTCACCTAATTCACAAAATCATGAGCCACGTTGGAGGAAACGCGTAAAAGCACCTCCAAAAAATTTTGGAATTGAAGAGGAATCCCTTCTCGTGCTTGAAGTAAAGGCCCTTGTGTTCGCTCTAAAAGATGATAATGAGCCTACTACATATAATGGAGCTCGCACTTCACCTTCTCGTAATGAATGGATAAATGCTATGAAGGATAAAATTGGTTCCTTAGAAAAGAACCAGGTTTGGGAGTTGGTTGATCTACTGCCCAGTCGTAAGGCCATTGGAAATAAATGGGTTTTCAAAATTAAATGTATGGCAGATGGATCAATCGACAAGTATAAGGCTCGTCTTATGGCAAAAGGGTTCACCCAAAAGGAGGGTGTGAATTATGATCAGGCATTATCACCAGTTATGAGAATTGGCTCCATTTTCCTTATTCTAGCTATTGTCACACGTTTAGATTTGGAGATTTATCAAATGGATGTTAAAACTACATTTGTATATGGAGAACTTGATGAGGATATTTACAAAAATCAACCAGTTGGCTTTAAGGTTAAGGGACAAGAGGGCAAAGTGTGCAAGCTCAAATGTTCCATTTATGGCTTAAAGCAATCATCTAAATAATGGTACTTTAGATTTCATTGAGCCATCATTGTTGATGGGTTTATGATGATTTAGGAAGATCAATGTGTGTATGTTAAAAGGGTTGACAAAAGCTTTATGATCTTGTGTTTGTACATTGATGACATCTTGATAGCTGGAAATGATATGGGATTGATTGTCGCCACTAAAAATTAGTTGTCATCTAATTTTAAGATGAAAGATATGGGTGAGGTAGAATTTGTACTCAAAATTAAGATCTATATGTATCACTCTAAAATATTTTTAGTTTTAAGTCAATAGACTTATATAAGATCTATTTTAGAGCATTTTTATATGTATAATTCTAAATCCATTGACACTCCCATTGAGAAGGGTCATAAATTAAGCCAGGATCTTTGCCCTAAGACTGATCAAGAAAAAGAGCAGATGACTCGTGTTCCTTAAGCAAGTGTAGTTTATAAGTTGATGTATGAAATGATATGTACACGCCCTAACATAAGTTTTAAAGTGGGGATGGTTAGTCGATTTTAAAGCAATCCTGAATTTGCTCACTGGGAGACAGTTAAGATGATACTTCTATACTTGAGAGGCACAATGAACTATATGTAATGTTATCAGGGTGGTGAGTTATGCTTAAAAGGGTACAACGATGCAGATTGGGCTAGCAACTTGGATGAGCGTTATTCTACCACTGGGTATAAGTTCTTGCTTTGTGGTGGAGCCATTAGCTGGTTGAGCAAGAAACAACCATGTGTTGCTTTATCCACTATGGAGTCATAGTATATTGCATGTTACCTTGCATTATAAGAGGCAGTATGGTTACACAGAATTTTCTAGCGCCTGCGTGTTGGATCATATTCGAATGACCCTGTCACAATTCACCATGATAATACGTCTGCTTTGTCTTATGTTAAGGATCCCAAGTACCATGGAAAGGTAAAACATATTGAGACTAAATTTCACTACATTAGGGATATTTTGGAACGAAAGAAGGTAGTCCTTAAGCATGAATGGTTGTTGATCCCTTGACTAAGCCCATTCCTAGGGATTTTTTTTTCGAGCTCATGCTAGGAGCTTGGGACTTCGTAGACCTTGATATGTTTTATGTTTGATAATGGGCATCTTTTGTATATTATTTTTTATGAAATAAAGATTATTACATACTGTTGATTTCTATTCAGTTCTATGTTTTAACTTATTGTGTATATATAAACACACATATATAAAGTGCCAAAAGGCAAAAAAGTTGATCTACTCATACGAATAACCTCCCTCGACGCTTGTAATAGAAAACGAGATGAGACTATTTTGCAGTGGTCTAAATGGTCGGGCACCATTTTTGAGACACTACGATTTAGTCGCCTTGGTTGGGTCCAAGAAGAGGTATCATTATATACCGAACACTTTTAAGAGGTTTAGCCTTATTTTTGGGGTTACCGGACATTAGATTCATACTAAATACTATTTGAAGTAGTTAGGGATGTTTTCTAAAGTTAAACGCTAGAGAAAGATTAACTTATGTCAGTATAGTGTTATTTTAGCCAGAGAGACATTTTTTTAGAGCTCCATCGTAACATGAGAATTGTACCTTGTGCGCAAAATAAGCGACATGGTACAGAAGAGACATATGGTGGATCCCTATCCAACACTTTGTGAGCCCTATACATTAATGATTGTCCTTAGTAACTTTAACCTATGTCATGAAACAAAGACTTTGTGTTGCTACTCTAATTTTTATTCCTAAGTTCACATAATGAGGTTCCATGGGTACTTATCTAGTAAAGCAACAAAGTTAATGAAGATTGATATGAAAGTTTAGGGAAGACATTTTGTCTGGATTCACATTCAGTAGTTGGTTATGCAATGTGTGCCCAACTATTTTAAACTTTAAATATTATACTATATGTATATTTTTTTAGTGAGCATACCAAGGCAAATAGGGTCGAGTGTATTTTTGAAATATAATTAATGAAGGATCAAAATACTCAACAGAATGTGATCGACTGGTCTAGGACATGACGAGTTTTTTTGAAGATGTTTCATATTAGTTATGATGGAGACTTAGTATGTGAGCTTTCGCCCTTTATATCATTTATTTCTTGTCAGTCGCACGCCAAGGCACCTGTACGAGGAAATCTAGAGATGATTGATTTGAGATGAGTACGTACCTTTATAACCCAAGTGTCTGAGTGGGAGATTTTAGTAATTGATCCGAGTCAAACCCGTGGATCATGGACATCCAATTGGGTATGGATATTAGATAACCCAATTAGGATTAGAAGAGTCTCATATCACTTGGAAGTATTTTAGATAATACTTGATATGGTTAAGACTCTATATGATAACTCTTTTGATTTAGTCAGTTGTAGACTTATCCCATATTAATTGGGATTCATCGTTAAATACTAATTCCTGCAGAGTGTAGGGCAAAAGGAAAAATAATGTAATATTTTTTTTCCAGACAATTTTCTCTCTAGTATTTTCAAGTTTCCATCAATAGACTTGGGTGTACTTGGTGTGAACACCTGAGTTCGTTCGCATCGTTGCTAGTAACAACTCCATATTGACAAGAAACGTTTGTACGAAGGATCGCAATAGCTGTGTTCGTAGCATTGCTTGTAGATTTGGCATTTCGGTTCAATCGCTTTCGTTTTGTGGATACTAACCGAATCATATGTAAGTTTATATGTATTTACGTGTTAGTTTCCATTCATTTAATTTTAACATAGATAATAATAAGATAAAAGTTCATTTATATCTATGTATCATATCTATATCGTTATATCGTTATAGTACTACTACTAAATTACTATACTACTAAATTCTTAGTTAATTTTAAAGATAACTTTGACTTTAGGTTTTAATCATCTTCTCTAAAAAAATAATATGGTTTCAATCCTACGAGTCTAGAAAAAACAATTGAGAATAGGCCAAGAGAAGAACTAGGAAAGAAAAATGGAATTTATAGAATTTCTTTCTTTTATGGTCTTTATAAATAATTCCTCTTCGACTACAATTTTAGACTTAAGATTCTCAATATTAATCATAAGAGTAAGCAAGAAAAAAAATTAAGTATTCTTAGGCAAATTTTAATATGCCTTTATAAATCTAGAATTCAATTGTGAATCTCATTTTCATAAGATGAAGGATACATAACATGAGTAGTTAAGGTTCAAATTTTGGTAATCATGCAAGTTATCTATTCTAGAGTTGTGATCTATAAAACAAATTTCAATGAAAATTAATGAATGAAAAAAAATAAGTTTTTTTTTAAAAAATAAATCTAATTCTTGCATCTGTAATTTGTTACATGAACATAGTATGATCGTCGTTGGGTAAGTATACACTCCCATCATCTAGTGATTCAAAACATCTCTCTTTCAAGAAGGCAACGAAAATTCGATAAATGGATTCTTCCTAAGTCAATGCCTAAGAGATTATTGGGGACGAACCGTAAATTCGTTCGCAAAAGGTCTATGCTGGTTAAATCCAGCCAACCCAACAATTCGCCTATATACCATGAGATGGTATTACTCCCTTGTCCTTCAAAAAATCCCGATACGTAGAAATAAAAACGAATCAATTTTTTTGCTAGATCCCTTATTTTCCTAGGATTTTAGTTCAATTGGTTAAAACAATTTCTTGTCAGTCCCGATGAATCCAATAAGTACATCAATCTTCTCTCTTACTTTTATCAGCAAGGGAGCCAAAAGCATAATTTTATACTCCCAAGGGGGTTCTTTTTTATTTCTTTTTTTCATTTTTTAACCAACATAAAATAAAGAAATAAAATAAAATAACCTTAACAATTTTATTTCCCCAAGTTCTCTTTAAAACTGAAAAGATTTTCAGAGAGAGAAGAAAACTATTTAGGTCAAACTTTAATGGCTTAAATATGTTTCACTAACATAAACTATTAGCCATATTATATTTTGGTGATTCACTTTTCAATTTTGTCAATTAGATGATTGAACTATTATTGTTTTCTAATTCCATTAAATTGAGTTTGCCACGTCAGAATTTACCGACGTGACTTATTAGGTGGGGCATAACTTAACTGATGTGTGGTAAAAAATAGTTTTTAATTTTGTGTTTAAATATTTTTGATATATTAAAAGGTAAAATCGTCACATTATATTCTTTAATTCAGTCAGACTAATAAAAAAGGATCAAAAGCTACAAAACTAAGCCCCAAAATCAATCGGAAAAAACCCTATGTTTGAGACAAAACATGTAACACCTCCTTTCCAAAATAGAAAGAGAGGTTACTCAAAACACAACAAACCTCAAAATAAATAAACAGAGCACTAATAACTTCAAAATATTAATAATGATATTTATCAATGAAGTACTAAATATAATTCTCCAACTAGAATCAAAATAATAAAAAAAATCAAAACAACCTAGATGGTCAAAGACAACTCTCTCATCACACTAGCCCTGAATCACCCCTGCAAACCTGTCGGAAGAAAAACACAGCATGAGCCAATTGCCCAGTACAGATACAGATATACAAAAGATATACAACTGATATACGAAAATAACTGAGACAAAATACTGAACAAAGCCTCAAGTGCAAATACGAACGAAAATATAATATCCAAAGATCTGAATGGAATATATCTGAATCAACGTAATGAATATATCTGAATCAACGTAATTGACGAAACCAATAAAAGAATAAAGAAATAACGAACTGCAGTAACTAACTCAATAACTTGAACTGAACAGAAACCAACAAAATTAATCCAATAAAATAATAAGCTGAAACAAATGGCTGAAGTTATTTTATACCGAATGAGCTCAGAAATACACATTGCCACACAGGCAAGTCAAAATAATACCCCACAGGCAAGTCAAATGATGCCACACAGGCAAATCACACATTGGACCGCGAATCCAAATGTATGCAAATCGGATAGGTGTGTTTGGCACAACATCACAAATTCGCAAAACAGAAAACTAGGGTTAACCCATACGCCTCCCACAACAACACACCAAATGCCCCACTTCCTCCGGAGCCCAAAACGGAGACGTCGTGGACTAATCACACTGCCACGAAAAGTGTCATGCCTCTCGTGTTAAGACGACATGCCTGTGGTACCCCCACAGGTGGTTATAGCTCAGGTATACCCTACGGTATATTCTAACAAAAATACTATGTCACAACACATGCGACATAATACCAACAAAAGGGTTCTATATGTACATGTTGAACCAAATCAAATTATAGTCGCAAGTTCTAAAAAAGAAGGTAGCAACATGTACCGCTCTACAATTATCAAAAATAAATAGTACTAAACATGATAACCTAATTCAAAGAGTATAAATACGAGTCATATATATCAACTCCAAAATGAAACTAATATATTTATTTTACAGGAAACAATTATGTGAAATAATAACGAAATTCGAACATGCGACAAAACGAACAAATCAAATTTTACAAGAGTATCGCTGAAAGAGTACGAAATCCGTACCTGATACTTCCAAACCATTTATAGCACACTCCACAAAATTTTACCCTCAAATTCCAACGATATCAAATACGAAACGTTATTCATCACCTAAACATATTCACCTCAAATTAAAAATAATCCAAACTAATAATTCTAAAATAATTCATAATCTATTTAATATGCCTTTAATCATCGCTTTATATCAATTATTAATACTCCAAAATTTATATTCCAAGTAAAAAAAACATAACTCTTTAAATTTCCTCCGTCCGAGCTAATTACACAAATTAATATAAATAAATTAATAATAATATATTAAATTCATAATTAATAATTTCCCCTTTTCCATGATTTATGATTATTGTTATTATTATTATTATTATTATTAAATGACTTCAATGATGCAGATTATTATTATAACTCCGAAGCCATAGCCATTCCTATACATTAATCTATCAAGTAATCTATCAAGTATTACTAAATGAACTTAAAAAAATGTCCAGAAACTTTTTTTAAGAAAAAAGTTCAACCCGTTAGTTCATTCTATATATATATAAAAAAATAATTATTATTTTTACACCCATTTGTGTCTTGGTAGGGGGAGAATAAGAATGAACCATGCACTTTTCAAAACTTTTATTATTTTACTCACATAAATGATTCCTTCCATGAATCTAATATTTTAATGACTTTGGACTCAATTCAAATATTAAACTATCAAATACATTCAACAGATATTCACATATATGATACTCAAGTACTCAACCACTACACATGCATCACTACCTATTAAAACTTACCAGGAAGAAAATAAAGAGATAGATTTCTCCAAAGCACAACGCAACAATCCTTATTTTCTCTCCTGCTTTAATAGGATTTAACTTTACACAAATATAAATTAGACTCAATTATTTTAAAAGCCCAATTAAAATAATCTCTTACTTAGTATGATCCATATAAATTAAGTTTAACTCAAACACAAGGAAAAGCCCAATTAAAATATTTAAAATAAAAATTTAATATTGTTTATTTATTTTATTTTACTATTATTATTATTATTTTATTTTATTTTTGGGTATTACAAAACATTTCCACTTTGTTCAAATGGCTCTTAAAATCTGCCATTACCGAAAAACTCTTCTTGTTACACCTGCTACACGAATACATTTTGGCACAATGGTTCCTCTTAAAATGATTCTTCACACTAATAATTGATTTCAGGGTTAAATATATTTTTTCTCACTCTACTCGACCTCAGTTTATAAGTATATTATTAAATTAATTTTTTTTCAGTTAACTCATTAAACATTAATTTCTTTACAAAAATTTAAAAAACGGTTAGCTCTGTTAAAATCTTAACATCTAATCTATGTGGCATCTACATAGTGGAGAGAGAAGTTCACATCTAATCTATGTGGCATCTACGTAAGGTCAGCTGGAGAAATAAATTAAATCAAATTAACATTTGTGTAAGACCCTTTTTATAAAAATAATAAACTTTCTTTTTTCAACAAAAAAAGAATATTCGATATATAATAAATAATTAAATTAATTAAATAAATTAGTAATAAAATATATTAATGTATAATTTTTACAAATATATTTATATAAAATTAATGAATTAAATTTGTTAGATATATATTAGGCAAAAAAGAGAGGGGCAATATTAGAAGAATATTTTGATATATTAAAATCTGTTTATAGATTTTTTTTATTTTCGAGTGCACTTAAAAAAATATACAAGCTAAATAAATTACTTAAAACAAACTTTTTATACAAAAAAATAAAAATAAAATTACATTTAAGTAGTAATAAATTTACATTTTTATTTTTTTATACAAAAAAAAAAAAATCATTTTCTTCTTCTTCTTCATTTTCATGTTCTTCATCTTTGTTCATCCTCAATAACGTAACAACAGATAATCTCAATAGTTCCAATTTGCACAAAATTTTCTCTTTCAAAACTTAATTAGAAGAAATTAAATTCAAAATTTAATTTGTAATTAGAACTCAACAAATTCAAAATAACTTAAACATCTACGCCACAAATCCAAATCCAAATCCAAAATAATTCGAAATCAAATTTTAAAACTAATCAAAATCAAAGCAACCAAGTTCTAAAACTCCAACAATCCAGACCCGTAGCCGAAAGTTTCCGAAATCCAAATATAAAGCAAGCCCCAAATTCGGATCCTTCCCTTTATCCCTTTGTCTCAAGCTGCCAATGTTCTCAGGGATCCTTCCCTTTATCTGATTTCCTGCCAAATTCAAATTTTACAGCCCAACGAGATCCATCAACTCTATTGGTGGAAGCAGAGGACGTCGTAATAGGACTGATAGTGGTGGTGGATCATTTCTACGTTTTTGGAGAGGAGATTGGTGGAAGCAGAGGACGGCAGAGGACGGCGGAGGAGCCGAAGAGAGCTGTAAGCATGAGAGAGAACTAAGCAATTAGGGGTTTAGGGTTTATCATTTCTTGATGAAAGTAGAAGAAACAGAGGTAGAAGAACATATAAATTATACATATATATGTAAATATATACACAAAACATGATTTAAGCGAAAGAGTTAGAAGAAGACTTTTGGGTTTGATGGGAATGAATTTTGGGTTTGATTTGATCTGTGCAAATTTTGAGTTTTTATTCTTGATGTGAACAAATTTGGGTTGCCTCATATGCAAAAATTTTGGGTTATCTTTCGAGCTTCATATCTAATGCTTTGGAATTTGAAAAAAATAATAATAATGGATATTTAAAGTGTTTTCATATTTTTTTTCTTTTATATTGAAGCTTAAATTTAATAATTTCATAATATAAATAACAATTATATTAATTTTTAAAAATAAAAATAATAATTAATTTTCAAAATTTTAATTATATTTTTTAAGTTTGAATTTATTTTTATGAATTTTAATTTTTAATATATACTTATTATTAAACCGCTGACATGAATTTTCATTACATGAAACAACTAACATGGATTTTCATTTTAAAAGTGACGTGGATTTTCCGTTAAAAGTCAACTCATTTAACGAATTTTGTAACGATTTGAAAATAATTTGTAGTTCAATGAGTCGATTGTAAAAAATTTCAGTTCAGTGATGTATTTGTAAACCGATGTCGAGTAGAGTGCGGAAAAGTAGATTTAACCCATTGATTTCAAAAGCTTAAAAATTGACAATCTCATCATCTTCACTCCACAATCTCTGAAACAACTTATTCTTTTGATCATCTTTCGCTCTATTTTCTTCATCTTCCGAAAAATGTAATTTCTTCTTTGCCCGCTTAGAGTCTTGTGATTCGTTCTCCGGAGGTCGTTTGAATCCTGCCCCAGACTTCACCGTCGAATTTGTGGAAGCGGGTAAGCTGGGTTTGGATATGGGTTTGCAATTTTTTAATCCAGAAAAATGCGGGTCATTTTAGCCCGACCTGACCCAGCCCGCAGATGGCCCGACCCGTGGCCCATGACTTTTGCCCTTTTTACAATAAAATGTATGTCAAACCTTTTTATACATTTGAATCTTTGATAATGTAAACGTAGCTGTGTCATTTGTTAGTTATTATCCAGTTTTTTTATTGTTGCCTATTGTCTTGCAAGTTTATTGTCAAATAATTTTGGAGCTGGTTATCATCATAAAACATGGTTCTTTCTTGTTGGGGGATGACATGGTATGTATGCAAGTTAATTTAAATACATGCATGACTAATTGATTGATGTGTCTAGTCGCAACCAAAAGCAGATTTATGTGGGTTGCTTTATTTTCTAATCCAAAAAAATAAAAATAAAAATGTACTCGAGTTTAAGTTCTTTGCTGTACTGACAAGTGAGAACATTATGTGCTTGTTTCCAGACTACTAGTAGTTCTATTTGTGACTTCTTTATATTTCAAATTCTTATTAATATAGTATATTGTGTTTTGGGGATTCAATATTAGATGAAATTTGATTATCTACCCCAAGGAAATTCCAAATAATCTATCGTAAAAATATAAAAATTTCAAATTCCAATTGGACAGAAAAACATATGATAATATGTAAAATAACATACTATTTTTGGTGTAGCAAGATTTTACAAAAAAAAATAATAATAATAAAGGAAGAAGCACGCGGCCCGGCCCAACCCGGGCCATGGGTATTACATTTGCAGCCCACCAAAATTCGGACTATTTTGGCCCGACCCGTCGTTGACCCGGCCCACTCCACCCGTTTGCCAGGTTTAAAGCCCACAATACTTTTAATATGAATAAAATAGGCTATTTTATATTTTGTATCCAAACCAATAAACCATACATGCATGCAATGGATTTTTCTTGTTCCTCATAATTAAATGCTATCCATTATTCTGTTTTGATAATTTTCCTATGGGAAATACAATGTCAAATAGGAAAAACCATGAAAAAATTAAAATTATAAAGGGCTAAACTAATGAATTATTTATTATAGTTGACACGTTTTATTGATTACACCATTGAACTTTTAATTTTTCAAATTACCCTAAAAAATTAATTATTATTTTGAAATTGGGTCATTCCGTTAACAATATTAAACAAACGTTAATTTTTTATCGACAAAACTAATAAATTATACATTTAATTAATTTGATTTTATTAGAATTATATTTATAATTTGATAGGAGCTTGGGTTTCTACGGATAGATGCTAAGAGAATTCAATTATCGCATTTTTATTTCTATTGCTAATGCATTGCCTTCCATTCTCGAGAAAACTTATTCTATTCATAAACATACGAGATCCGAGTATCCAAAATATTTCAATTTTTTTTGTTCATTTTAAAGTTTAATTATTTTTTTCACATAAATAATATTTTTGATTTTTGTATTTCTTTTCCAAAGACTCGTAGATAAAAAAATTAACGTCTATTTAATTTTTTTTAACGAAATAACCTAATTTTAAAATAATGATTAACTTACTGAAGTAATTTTAAAAATTAAAAAGTCAATGATATAATCAATAAAACGTATTAACTACAGTAGGTAATTTATTAATTTTGACAATAAAAAATTAACGTCAATTTAATTTTTTACGGAATGACCTAATTTCAAAATAATAATTAATTTACATAGATAATTTTAAAAATTAAAAGTTTAATAGTGTACAGCGAGTAATTCATTAGTTTTGCCAAATTAAAACCTAAGTCTGATGCTCTTTGTTATAATGTTCCATAACTGCATTAACTGGAGCTCTTGTTTTCAGAAGCATTTCTTTATACTCCTCTTCAGGATTTGACAGTGCTACAATGGCCCCTCCTGCTCCGACGGAAGCTTCACCCTCGTGAACGACAACTGTTCTTATAACGATGTTTAGGTCAAAAGTTTGGTTATACGAGAAATACCCAATGCAGCCAGAGTATATGCCTCGGGAGCAACTTTCAAGAGAATCCAGAAGCTCCATCGATCTCAACTTTGGTGCACCTGTCATCGAGCCACCAGGAAACGCGGCTCTAACACAATCCACTGCAGTTGCACTTGATTGCTTTTTTCCTCGGATCGTACTTACCATCGTGTGAACAGTGGCATATGATTCTACTTCCATGAGACGGGGCACATGAACAGACCCAGGCTCACAGACACGACCTAGATCATTTCTTAAAAGATCAACAATCATCAGATTTTCCGCCTGATCCTTTTCACTGAGAAATGGAGAGATCAAGTCATTTAGCAAATGAGTTAATAAGACAATAATTTTATGGTTAATTGCAGCATTTCATTGTTTATTTTCTTCAAAGAAGATTGATGTATTTTAAAATTGTGTTTAAATTTCACATCACAAGTTGATAAGCAGCAAGGTCAGCCAAAATGAGAGAATGAATCAAATACCTATATATTTATAACTTTTTTACTAAACCATGAAATAATTAGAGACATTAAATCTTAAAAGCAGTTTTATGTGTAAATCTGTTTCAGGAAAAAAAAACACCAATAGGGGTTACAAGTACTTGAGCCCTGTTACCTGTATTGCAACTGCAATTTGAGGAGTTCATCTTCCTTAGCTGTTGCACTACGAGCAATTGTACCCTTGATGGGCTTTGCCTCCAGGATACCATTTCTATCCAATCGTAAGAACCTCTCGGGTGAAGAACAGCAGATAGATAAATTCTCCTTTGAAAAATTCAGCCAGGCAGCGTATGGTGCTGGATTCCTTTCTCTAAGATTAAGGTAAAGTCCTAGCAAATCTTTTTCCCCTATTCTCTTTCTCATCTGAGTTGTGAGACACAACTCATAGCTTTCTCCATCTTTGATGAACTTCTGACATTTCTCAACATCTTTGATGTACTGTTCTCTAGATTTCTCAGCAACAAAATCAGGTTGAATCAGGGCATTCGATGCTGGTCCTGAATGCCAAGGCAGCAACTCTTTTGCTGTGGAAGCTTTTAAGCTGAGAAGCTTCTTTTCTATATGATCCAACCAAGGTGTCTTTGTGGTATTTTCATCATGTATGGACATTATATAAACATCATCATAACGATGATCTATCACTACAAAATTATCTGAAAAGAAAAAACAAGCAGCTGGTACACCTTCTTTGTGATGACGATTAAATGATGACATGTTACATTCAACTTTTAGGCCATACCTGCAAGATACAAGCATCAATATTACCTGAGAAAAGTCTTATTAGCATCATCCACAACAGAAATGACATCAATATGTAAGCAATATCTACAAGAGAGAGTCCAAATCAAAATACAAGTCAACTAGATTCTAAATGATGTGTTTAAACTCAGCTATGATATGATAATCCAATATAACTTCGCCTCAAGATGGACGAACATAAGCTGGTTAAGTTTAAAATACATCACATGCAGTCAATATTATTTTTTCTCCCCCCCCCTTCTTTTTCTTCTTGAAGTGTGGGTATTATGGCATGAGACAATTTCCGTAGTTAATTCATAGAAATGTAATTTTCTATCCATATATTTCATACATATTCATAAATCATAATTATACCTTTTCTAGTTATACAGAATTAAAACTTTAAAAAGAAGACCGTCAAAGATTCTTTGATGCAAGAAGACATGTAGAAGACATAAAAATGCAGCAACTTGGATGAGCTTGAGAAGAAAAAATGTTTGAAGCAGAAGGAAGTTTAATTGAAGGCCGTTTTGTGTTAGTACGAATTAGGAAAAAGAACTAAATTGGAATGCTGAAATTACCACATACCCAAGGTAACCAATATATCCACCATAAAAATCAAATGGTAATTCTTCATAATCTTTTTCTTCAAAAGTAAATGACTGGAGCTCCTGAGGGAAAACCACAAGAAATATATCAAAACTGAACCTGGGGGCATGAACATGAATCCAGATACACTGACATTGACATGCATGCATCTTAAACCAAGAAACGTCCATTATAAACAACAAGGGAGAAAGAGGCAGGTCTTATTCTACAAAATGCTTGATAACCAGGCAAAAAATATGATAGAATGCATAGAATGGGAGCTTTGGACTTGGCTGTTCGGGGTGTCTAGAGAAATTTAGGTATGTTTGGTTACAACATTGGAATTGGAATGGGAATGAGAATGGGATTGTAATGGGCATTCCTATTCCTTTGTTTGGTCAGAACGAGAAGCAACACAATTTTGCTCAATCAAGGTTTTTTTTATGTTTATCAATTGGAATGGAATGGTCGATCTTTACCCATCTTAATGGAATAAGCATTCCTTTAAACATATAAATAGGCATTCCATTGGAATGCTCATTCCCTCCCCTTTTAAGTAACTAAACATAAGAATGAGCATTCCTTTTGTAATGCCCATTCCACTCCCCCCAAACCAAACAGGCCATAAGTTATCCTACTTCGTGACTCTGGGAGGTGAAACAGAAGATTTGCTTTCAGTTGTGTGATGTTTGCCACCGGTTTGGTGTTGTTGGCCTAATCAAATTCTTTAGATTTTACAAAATCAAGACCTACCCTCTCCTCTATTATGGGATGCGATGTTAAAATTATTATGTTTTTACATCTTATGGTTTTGAAACTGTGGTGTTTTTAGTGGAGTATCGGCTTGGAAACCAAGCTTGCTAGAAGGCTCTCCCCCCTATGAATATTTTTTGTAGCTTTCATATGTATTTTTTATTGGAGGAGCCTCATCTTCTAATTTCTGTACTTATTTAATATTCTTTTCAATCAAGTAATTGCTTATGCAAACAAAAGGGCTAGTTAATAGTGAAAAACTAACAAATATTTTCAAAATAAAAAGTAAAGCCTTCAAGATAGTGGTCATGCGTGCAATTATGAAGGGACAAAAGGAATACTTTCTGGGGCTACCAGGTTACAACATATGCCATAATAGTGACAAAGTCTTGAAAAAAGTAAACTTTTGAAGCCTTCATACATGAAGTAATTGTAAATGACCAAACGATCATATCAATACAAATCATGATCAACTCAACTCAAAAAGTCTTTTACCCCAAACTATGTGGGGTATCAAGACATCATAGAAACTATTTGCTAATATTACGATGTCACACTTGCAAACCCAAAAAACTACTGCTCACAGGTTCCCCATTGATGTTGAGAACCAAAATATTGGGAAATCCTTGTTAAATCACAAGGACTACGATTAATTTCCTTTCTTAAACATGAAGCAATATCATAGATGTGCTCAAAAGTCGTATCGTAAAAGGAGGGCTCATACGCAACCAGAGAAAAGCAGGAAGGACACAATCAACAGAACAAAACTCATTGAATACCTTATTCAGAAAATCAAAGAAACCGTCTTCCAAAAATATGATAGTGGTAGAGCCCTGAGCATCTTCAACTGAGAGATAGCCTCCACCACGTTTAAAGGAAGTATCACTGAAAAAGGAGAGCCCTATGTATCATACTTAAGTAAAGTAAGTAACAATTAGTAAAAGAACCGAAAAATCTAGCTTCTCCAGTCAAATGCTACATTGGTATTAAAATGGATCTCTGTTGAAACCTTTGATGTGACAATCTAAATGTGACTTGCTTCCAAAGAGTGCCACCTTTACCGCCCATAAATGAAAAGCGTGCCCTTTTCTGGGGGAAAAACGTTATGAATTAGAATGCATGCTATTGGTATAAGATAAATAAAATCAGCTACACCAAAACCACATTAAAAGAGCATAGAGGAATTGATAAATAAACTAAGCAATGGCATCATAAGGTATCCCTATTCATGTAATTTTGATAAAAAATTGTACATGAAGGATGTAAAACCAGCAACTAAGCTATTTCACGGAAACCTGTGTCAACTTTGAATTAAGACAGGATAGGTATGATAGAACCTATTCTTTTTTTTCTTTTTTTCTTTTTCTTTTTTTGCTATATTCGACTGAAATTTAACATTCTTACCTTTGGCAAGAATGGATCCCAAAACTTCATGTACCCAAAGCATTATGAGTAGTTTTTTTACCAGGGTTTGGTGATAGAACCTATTCTTCTTCACTCTTCCCCCCCTCCCCCCCCCACAAAAAAAAAACGAAGTTTTTATATGTAATTTAAATAGCTAATTATAAAGATGTTGCACACGCAAGGGAAAGTAAAAATAATGACAGCTTGGAGTAAGAAATCAACCTTTTCAGTTGAGGAACTGTCCAACCAAAAGGTCTTTTCAGCCTTATGCTGTCCAAACAGTTCACAGAATATATTTCTTGCTCCACCAACTTGACTAGCTAAGCGTTCAAGTTTCCTCCACTTCAACTTCAGATATTTTTTACCATTGCTCAAATGTGGCAAATTTACCATATTAAATGTGCTCAAGTTACTCATTTCATCTGAATTATTCACGAATTGCATACTTGAAGGGATTTCTTTGAACAGCCTTTTTCTATGTGGCCCCTGCAAGCAAGCTAAGTAAAGGTTACTACTTGGACTAAATAGCTTATCCTGCTACAAGAGAGAAACCCAATGATTATTAAACTATTAAGCCACCCTTAGGTACACCAAATCACTGCTCAGACTTCGGCATACCAATAAAATTTGATAATGAACAGATACGTTTGTTAGACAATCTGAAGTACCAATCAACCAGAGCATTCTACATAAAGGTGTAAGAATTCCAAGAGTAGGACCACTGCAAAACTTAATGGTCTGCATACTACCTAGTTCAATTAATGGGATCATGACAGTTATTCAACCCCACTTCATATATAGGAGGATCTTCTGTTTTAATTATTATTGGAATATGTTATTCAAATTCCCTTTTATATTTGGCATATAATCTTAATTCTTTTACTTGATAGAGACACTACTTCTTTAAAGTGTATATTTTATTGAAACCCATAAGAGTATATGGCTAGGTAACGTGACTATAGGTCTGCAAAGAAACATATGTTTAATTTTGGAGAACTTGTGGCCGTTATTTTCTTTTATACCAAAAGTGTCAGTTCGAACAGCTGTTAATTATCCTAATAGTGTTTGGAGTGATGACTATTTAAACCATGTATTTGGTTTTATAAATAAAAGAATCATTATGTTTTCATATGAGAGTTGGCTATTTGGCCGGATGCAAATCCAATTCATTCTTTTCTTTTGTTCTCTTAGTTACTTTATACACACTATTTATTATTCAAATTATTTTCAAAATATTGTTTAGATGACACATTAGAGCGCTTTACCTAAGCCAATATTATGTTAAAAGTACTTCAAGGCGAAGACTGTTGAATACAGGACACTAATCATTAGACTCATGGCACTGATGATACATTCTAATACAGGACGAATATGGTGTTAAGGACAGTGACTGCCTCAATCAGATCGTTAAGTATTCTTTTACTTTATAATGTGATCTATAAATTTCTTATATTTTTTCATTGTTCTTAATTTTTCCTAACATTATTCTAACAGGCATCCAAGCTTGTTTCATAAGTACTTGTCAATAGAAAAGAAACCAACAGATAGATGTAGTGCACTACATTATGAAATACTCTCTTAAAGTAGCTTACCATTACAATGAATCTTTCTCCCGCTAATAGAGGACGATTGCAACCTGTGCCAATAATCCTCGGTGATTTCTCTGAAGTTTTTGAATAGTTGCTTCCCATGAGAGGTTGCAACACTTTCCGGATGGAACTAAAACCCAAAAGAATATTTAACAGCTCAGCTCACAAAAATAGAAAATCTGAGCAAGGACAAAAAGAAAATGATAAGAAGTCAAAACACACCTGCACACCATAATGAGGCCTCGTAGCGTGTTTGATGCTCATGAGAACTTCCTTACTAGGCATCCCTTCAGCCTCACCAGAAGGCCAAGAATTCCCATTCTTAAAATCTTTTAAAAAATAACTCGCATATGTTTGTTGGTTGAGCTGGGTACCATTAGAATCAAGGATAACATCAGATTTTTGGTCGCCAAGGAAAGGAAGTGTATCAGAGGAAGATGTCCACGCTATAGGTATGAGTTCCTTAGGAAGTGTTTCTGAATCTATAACAAGTGAATGATATCGAACCACCTGCATCAAGGGCGATGGTCAAAAAAACTCAAAGGCAGAATGTAAATTCCAGAGAATCATATTAACAGTATATTGTAAGTAAAAGATATCTTACTCACCCCTTGCAAAATGACTACATTTATTTCATTCTAAAATGTAATAAACAATAAATATATTAATTGCGAAAATCCTTTACATGAAGGGAGAAAAGGAAGATATTCTGCAACTCTATCTTGCTCACATGCCATCCTGAAATAACCTAAAAAATTAGTACACTTCACCTCTTTTCTTTTGAATCTATTGAGAACGCAAAATTGCTCCTTTTGCAAACCAACTTATGTGAGTTGAAGTTGTTTTCTTATACTAAAGGAAAAAAGGTAAAAGAATTTTGTTGGGGGGGGGGGGGGGGGTTCTCTCGCTGCAGAAAAGGTCGGTTGTAAAATAGTAATCTAAGGATCTGCAATTTAACACAGGAACTAATACTGGAGACATTTCTGGAATCCATAAGCTTACTGATAGCAAATAACTAAACAACAAAGAAACAGAGATAACCTGAGAGCCTGGCCATTAAAGACGAAATATGACCGCCAAAACCAACTCCGATTCACTGATATTTAGACAAGTATATGCATGTACTGGCCATATTTACTGTGAACTCTTAAACCTAACAATTAATGCAGCAATAATATATTATTACTCTCAATAGCTGTTTTACATAATCCTAACGCATGGGGACAGGACTGCTACAGGTCTGTTGCTAACATCTGAAGAGTCCTAAAATAAAATAGGTCCCTTCTCGCGCTTTTTAAGTGAACTTACAAGATGCTTTTAACTCTTCCACATAAGTCAACTTCACTAAGATTTCTTAAAGCTACCACAAAACATGTACTTAACGTGATAAAAGGCAATTAACATGTATTTCAGACTGACCTTGAACCCCGAATTCCTTCCAGAAGGGATACCATGGAAAAGCGCACATCCATTGTGCTGAATTTCACTGTAAAGGACAAGAAACGGCATCAATAAAAATACAAGACTAACCTTCAAAGGAAGAAATCTGCAACCCGAGAGATGAATGCCTGGTGCTATTTGTAATTATAGCAAAAGAAAGTCATCAAGAAAAGGTGAAGTATATGCAAATCTGAATTAATTATTTCTTATTGATAGAAATTGTTTCTTTTATAATGAATGAGTGTGGTACAGTGGTCCATAGAAATGGTTATCAAAAAAAACAAACTAAATCTTGCAACTAAATTTCATCATACCTCAAACGTCCATGAACAGGTTCAGATGCGTGGACAACTTGAGCACCATGCACGTAGCCTAAAGCCTGTCATTGTTCAATTATATTAGGTCTGTGCACAAGAAAAAATTGTATAAAAGCTACTTTTTTGTCAAGGCTAAGGACCTAAGGTAGACCCTGTCCTAGGATAAGTTACTACACATACATTATATTATTTAAGTTCATATAACATCCATACAGGTAGTGACTTTATGAAAGGAAAAATGCACAAAAGAAAATTAATACCAATAGTAATCTAAGACAAATGAAGAATGAAACACTGCAATCAATATTTTTTGTCAAGTCATTGTGATGGCAAACTAATATCATTGGCAATTTTAGATAACTAGAGTCAACCCTATTTATTGTCAAGTATTTCGTGTGGGTTAACACAGCTAAAGCTCAACATAAATATGATTTTCAGACCTACTTAACAGCAGAAAAGGATGGCGAGGTTTTCAAACATTCAGTAGCAGGGCAAACTAGCCCAAAGTTGAAGCCTGCCACCCTTCTTTGGCAATCATTATTCAATCATTTGTCTATTTTTTTTACTTTACTTTTCTTTTTCTTTTTTAGGGAGTATGGCGAGAAGTGAATAGGGAAATACATCATCAATAGTGAAGACACCAACTTCCAATGAACTATTTTAAAACCTTAAAGAAGTTTTATCGCATTAGACATGAGTCGGCCAAAAATTCAACTGAAAACAACGCAAACATTACAATATTGGCCAAGGCAAGTGACAAACGATTAACTTAAAACCAGCAGAAAAGCAGAAGGGTTGTTTTCTCCACTAACAGGGAAGAAGAGCTACATTTACCTATCTTTTTTTTTGTTTTGTAACTGCTATTCAAACATTTAAATCGATCACTTTGGATGACAGGCCTCAAACTTAATAGTTTCATTGCAGAACTTTTAGTCATCTACATATATTGCATTAATAGAACAGAGATTCTTATATCAGAAGACAATCTAAAACAAAACAAAAATGAAAATGAAAAAAAAGAGCTTATAGAAAACTATAGTAGCAACTAAAAAGAACATACAGAACTGGATAAAAGGGAATCGTGTCTACATAGGGACCTAAATACGGAATAGCTAGTTACTTATCAGATAAAAATATTAAGTTGCTACAAATGAATCAGATGAAAGATACCAACATTGTACAGAAAAAGGTTTGGATGTACCTGGTGTCCAAGGCAAACACCTAAAATGGGGATGTCCCTGCATTCAAGCAGCAACCTAAGACAAACTCCTGTGAGTTGCAAAGAACTAAACTGATTATTACGGACTAAGCAGAAAATAAGAAACTAAACAAAGTGAAGAGATAGACAAGTCAACCTTCTCAGCTGTATCAGAGATTAGTAATACTCCTTCCATTCCAAAATATAAGATCAAATTGACTTTTTAAAGTCAATATGAGATATTTTTCAAAATTGGTGTGATTTATATAACTTTTAAAAACAATAAATTTTATAATTAGTTGTACTTTTTAGATAGTTTATAATTTTCATAAAGTATTTGCCTAAATTATGTGAAATCATATTAATTTTGATTTTGACAATATTTTGAAATTGACTTTAAAAAGTCAAAAATGATCATATAGTTTGGAACGGAGGAGTATTTCAAAATTAATGTCATATCTAGGGCGTACATATTTTTTTTTACTTTTTATTTTGTTAAATGGAAGTGGGATACTAATTCAAAGGCAAGTATAAATGTTAATAAGTTTCTTCTTTTTTTCCCTTAACTAGAATAGATGTCATTAGTCACCTACAAATGAGATAGATACTAATATGATACTACATGGAAAATGTGACACAATATTCTTACAAAAGTAGATAGTTATACATGAGGGTACATTATATATATAAAATGCATATATAAATTTTTTTCTATGTTTCTATAGTATACACATATTAGCGAGTTGCATTTTGGTACAAACGTTTCAAAACATGGATCTTTTTCATTCCAAAACATTAAAATTAGTGGTCTAAAACTTCTTTTCCTATTTAGTAACAAGAGAGTGAAACTTCTATTCCACAAGAATTATAACAACTATATTTTATATATTTTATGAATTTGCAAATGAAGGGCATCTTTACATAGTCACTACATTACAAATAGTGGCTAGCATCAAATCTAATGGAAGGCTAAGATCGTCTCTCTATAACATTCCTCCAAAATATCAGGATATCTACAACCTTAGTTATCAATAGATAAATCTAGAATGGTAGATCAGATCATCAGAAAACACAAATATTAATAAGAAAACTCTTAAGAAACATTTGCAGTGTCACCAAGCGAGTGCCTTATGGGCGTCCAATAACTAGAAAATGCACTGCTGCAACACTAACTTAACCAGATTTAAGTATATCTTTTAAGAAAGTTATAGTAGCGTACTACGTATTTTGTACCAACTTAATTACTCGAAGAAACCTATCCCTACCTTACTTATAACGTGGAATTTGACATTTTCTAGTTCCTGTTTTTGTTCATCCAACCACAATCCAAGTGACACTGAGAAAACATTTTATGGACACATTAAGAAGTGAAACATATTATGAGTATCAATGAGAAATTAGTAGCCCATATATTTCAATACCAATATGTTGTTGTTTAGAAGTACCCATGTTCAGTCTCATTCAAAGAACACTTACATTATAACAATGCATATTTTGTTGAGCTTGGACTATGCTGTGACAGGGATTTAAGAAATCAAGAGTATATAATGTCATTTGGTCATATTTGGGCCCATTCTACATTTATTTGTGTGGTGCATTAGGTAAGTTGTGAGTGCAAGGGATATAATTGCACGCTAATCAATCCTTGCTTAGAATTGAAACAATTATCATCCACATATACAAATAATCCTTACTAATATTAATAATAAAAAACTTATAAAGATCAAAGTTTAGGATAGTTTTCATCTAACCTATATCTCCTGGACATATTGGAGAGCCAGGACCCGGTGATATTACAATATTATCAAAAGCACTTTCTTCATACAAGTAATGGCAAATCTCTTCCCATGTCCACTCATCATTACGCACCACCAAAGGAGGCACTACCACATTAACAAGGAACAAAAAAATATGTCAATAAGGATCACAATCCAATCAATATACATCAAATGCCCAAGACCATTGTTAGCAACCTTAATCTGCTAGCACAAATCCCACAAATACCTAAGACCAATATTAGCAACCTTAATCTCTTCGCAGAAAATCTTCAAGAATTTAAATGTCTGATTTAGAAATTAATAATAGCAACAACAAAAGTTATGCACAATCCTCTTGGATTCCTAACTTCTTCCAATCTAACCTAAAAAATGAATTATTTTGTTTGGAAAAATAAAGCAGATAAATGTACTTCGTTCTCATGCTTGCAATGAAAATGTTGTGATGAAGAGGTCAACAAAAACACAAGATTACAGAAAGGGGATAACCCTGCACAGACTAAAAAGCTACAATTCCCCTACCAGGCCCAGTCAATGGTGAAATTTAACATAGTTGAGAAAAGACACTATCATTTGCTTCTTAGGTTGTGTTTGATAATATTAGTTGTTAAGATCTGAATAGTTTAGACATCTGAATAAATAATATAGAGTATCTAAATAGAATTGTATCTGAATGAAAAAATATTATTTGATAATTACTTTTTTCAAAATGTCTGAATAACATGTTTTTACTATTTTAACCCTTCTCCCTCCCCGCCCCCCGCCCCCCGCCCCCCACCCCCACCCCCACCCCCCACCCCCTTCTCCCTTCTCTCTTCTCTTTAGGGCTTGGACGGAGTTGCCGACAAGAGACACGTGGCGGCACCTAGGGCGTTGTCGGTTGAGGCGGTGAACATTCTAGAGATGCACTCTTTGCAGTATCCATGGCCGCATTGGAGTAGCAATGGACACCTTTCTTCTTCGTTGTACTTGTTTTGGCACACTGAAAAAGAAGGAATCTTCATTTCAGCTCCTTTCTCTCTCTAAAAATTTCTCTGTTATCTTCTAAATACGAATTTGGCGATCTTCAAATCAGAAATGACAGATCCATTATTGAAATCTAGAGATGCAATTGGCAGGTAGAAGTTAGAGAGAGAAAGTGGGGTTTTTAGAAAGAGAAAGAAAGGGGGGTATTTGTGTCTAAAAAATAGCAAAGTTCATTAAGAGGTATGTCTAAATAATTTAGATTTGATTTTCTATCTCAACCATTTAGAGGCATTCAGAGGTAACAAACAACATCTACCCTCTTAGTAAATAAGAGGTGGTCTATTAAGACCTCTTAAGAGGTAAACAAACAGCACCTTAGTGACTTTTGTACAAAGAATTTGTAAAAAAACTTTCAATTCAACCATTTGTAGCAGCAAACAATAAATTTGGCAAGAAAAAAGATCCACAAGGCATATCCACATAAATAGAGTTAGGGAAACAGAGATCTTACCTCCATTGATGATAGACAACTCTTGGAATACATTGTATGTGTAACTATCATAGTTATCAATCAACAATGTCTTAACATAATCCAACTTCCGGCTTGGCTCCTCCATACGTTTTTTCCCCATAAATGACCCTTCCAAGTTACCAGGCACCAAATGACTAGAAATAACTGCCTTACTGGCATTAAGACAGAACAGCTGACTGTTTTCTTTCCTGCTGAAGTCACCAATCCGAAGGGAAGGTTTCGACACAAATGAAATCATGTTTTTGCTCTGGGAACTCTCTAAACAAGATGGTGTAATATCAGAAGGAGATGTCCATAACTTGGAATTCATTTTCTTCTCAATTAGGAAGAATAACAAAGTAATTCACACAGCCTCGGCTATCTCTCAAACTTCTGTAAAAATAACAAAATAAGACCGAAAAGTAATATACAAGTCAAATTACATTCCCACCCCATCCCACCCCACCCCACCCCACCCAAAGAAATAAATTTAACTCCCACAGTTTCAAAATTAGTGAAACATTTACAAAACACTACTAACATTAGATAGAACTATGACAATAACAACGTGATAGTACTTAATCTACCTAGAAATAAGAACTGGTAATTTACTCCCACATTTCCAAAATTAGTGATAAATTTAAAAACACTGCTTCACAGATAGAACTATAATAGTAACAGCGTGATAGAGATTACTCTGCCTAGAAATAAGTGCTAATAATAGCATATTAGTTACTTCATCACACTATAATCACAATTAAAAATGCATCTCTAATTTTGTAACGGATTAAAAATGTAAATGTTTCTCTAATTTTGGAACAGAGTAAATACTTAGTCCATCCCTATAATAATTCATATTCCTACATCCTTCCCCTCCCAAGCTTCCACCTTCCCACCCTCATATCAAACACAACACTAAAATATGGTTTAAACCATCAACCTTTTCAGAATGAGAAAAAGGTTATACCATAAAACCATAATTGAACCCATATTGAACAAAAAGAACTAAATCTTGGCCAATGTTCTATAAATGAAAGGGTTTCTACACAAATGACTAGATCTTGGAAATGCGAGTAAAGAATCACCAAAAAAAGTACAAATTTTTTTACCCAGATTTGGAGATCTAGAATTGCGCCTAATTTAAATAAGAGAATAAGAGGGAGCTGCCGAACCTTGTAAGCCCAGTGGTCCAGAAACCTTGTAAGCCCAGCAGTGCGGGAAGAGAAGCTCAGGACAAAGGCAAAGATCGAGGACAATAGAGTCCGTATCCGTATACAGTATATTCCCACCGCCTTATCAATTTGAGATAGAGATGTGCGGCGGTAAATATGTGGGGGAATCCATGCCTTGGATCCGATTAACTTTATGTAACTTTATCAATTCATCTGTATCATTATACTAGCTGGGTCCCGTGACTCCGGCAGTGTATGGACAATATGATTTATCTCAAACTTTGAACGACCAAAATAATTTATTGAGTGAGCGGGAAATTTAAAATCATTTGTATTTTATTAAATTATTATTAGATTATTAGATAGATAGATGTATTTTATTAGATAGATGTATGAACGGTGAGATTTATCTCAAACTTTGGACGGCCCAGATGATTTATTGAATGAGCGTGAAATTTAAAATCATTTGTATTTTATTAGATAGACTAGCTGGGTCCCGTGCCTCCGGCACTGTATGGGCAGTGAAATTTATTTCAAACTTAGAACGGCCCAGATGATTTATTAAGTGAGCGGGAAATTCAAAATCATTATTAGATAGATATATTTTATTAGATAGATGTATGGACGTTGTGATTTATCTCAAACTTTGGACGGCCCAGATGATTTATTGAGTGAGCGAAAAATTCAAAATCATTTGTATTTTATTAGATAGATATCTGGCTTATTATATTAATTAATTGATAAATGGTAAAGTTAAAAAATCACACTACTATTAATGAAAGACATTATTTTTTGTTTTAAGGAAACCGGTAAGGCACAAACCTATATGAAAAAAAATTAATCTCCTAAAATTAAAAAATTAATTGAAAAGTTGTAATAAAAGTATTAATAATTTTTTCCATTTTAATTAATATAGAAATTATTAATGTAAATTATTTTGAAGGTGCTTCTAGTAAAAAAATAATTTCTTAATATTTAATTTAGTCACGTCAATGTAAATTTTTTTATTTTCAAATTTGGTTTTAAATTTTAAAATGAAATTCTTTTTATATAACAAGAGAGAAATATTTTTATTTTATTTTTTATTTTTACAATTCAATCATGTATGAACTTAAAAATTCTAATGGATACTTCATATATATTTTATTGTGAAATATATCAAGGGAAAAGACATTTGTTCTCCACTAATAAGACAATTGCTGCGTCATTTAAACAGCACAGAATGCATCGTTAAATTCAAACCATAATCATTTAAATTCAAACTACATATAAGTTATATTAAATATAAGCAATATGATTTTAGTTCCTTAATTGACCTATTTTATATACTAGCTGGGTCCCGTGACTCCGGCACTGTATGGACAATATTATTTATCTCAAATTTTGAACGACCAAAATAATTTATTGAGTGAGCGGGAAATTTAAAGTCATTTGTATTTTATTAAATTATTATTAGATTATTAGATAGATAGATGTATTTTATTAGATAGATGTATGAACGGTGGGATTTATCCCAAACTTTGGATGGCTCAGATGATTTATTAAGTGAGCGGAAAATTCAAAATCATTTGTATTTTATTATATAGATAGATAAATTTATTAGATAGATGTATGAACGGTGGGATTTATCCCAAACTTTGGATGGCTCAGATGATTTATTAAGTGAGTGGGAAATTCAAAATCATTTATATTTTATTAGATAGATTAAAAACAAATTTAAATTTATTTTTTGCCAACTCTACTTTTAATTTCATTCGATACACCATATTTTTTATCTTAATAATTTTGTTAGTAATAATCAAAATATGTCAGTAAAATAGTTAATGATATTAAAATCAATCCTACCAAAAATTAGAATCACTGAAAATAGTTTTATAGTTAAAAGTTTAAAAGAATTTTTAACCATTGAAATTAATTTTGATTAAAAATTCACATATTCATCAAGTGGTAAAAAAGTATCGAATTATTTTTATTTTTGAAATAATAATACTACTCAATATTATAAACTAATTAATAGATGTTATTTTAATTATATTATTTAAAATTATAAAAATACAGTGTATTTGATGAAATTAGAGCGAAGATTGATGGACACTTGTGGGCAATTAAAGGTGGTGAGTATATGAAATGGTTATTCTAAAATCATATTTTAAAAAGTTTTATTCTTTTCAAATGTAGCCCTAAAGTTTAAAAGTGCACAATTATCTTCTTTTCAACTTTTAAATTTTGCAATTTTTTCCTTTTTATCGATCTGATTAGATTTTCATTGATTTTGATTTGTGTATTAGTCATGTGCCTAAATTTATACACTTTACCATATAGTTCATTCTCTTATTAGTTTAAATCAAATACCAAAAATAGCCCTCGTACAAATTTCTTAATCGCTTGAAATCTAATTAAACCTAGAGTTTGACTATTATCATTAGAAATATTGACCCAAACACTAATCGTATTATATTATACATACATAGCATCTTATTCAGATACAACATATCGAAGCAAAAAAACTTACTTTTTCGTGAAATAGAAGCACCGCCAATAGAAGAGAACCCACTATATATCTGGAGTGCCACACTTCGCAAACTCAAAGACTCATAAGATAATAATATCAGTAGCGTAATTCAAACTAAGACACAAAAATGAAACTAACTTGAAACCAAATAGTCTTTCATTAACAAATTTATACTAAGATTCAATAACTAAATATTGAAAACATAACTTTGGAGACACAGCTCTATTAAACAAAAGTCTTATCGTAACTCTAAATATTCTAAACTTCTTAAACAAAAATATCTTCCGGTTTTCCACAAAAATGCCACAATACTCGGCTCTTAACAAGTTTCCTGTAGAAATTGTATAAGGGTGAGTGATGAAGCCCAACAAATGACAATCTTTACTATTTAGGTGGATCAAGTATAATTTGCAAAACACTTTTTTAAAATAACTTTTTGAATTCAATAACTATAATAAACATACTTTTTGAAAATAATATTTTCTTGTTCGATAACAATAGTCAATATATACTTTCAAAACCAAAATCAATAATCACAAAACATAATTCGAAAACGATTTCAATATGTTCCAATAAACGATTTCAATATATTCAATGTATCTTTTAATTAATCCACAGTCCTGATGACTAAGGTTACAGCAGCCCTGTAACACGGTCCAATAGATTATTGAAATCGTTTTCGAGTTATGTTTTGTGATTATTGATTTTGTATTTCCACCATATATTCAGTTTTGTATTTTGTACATAATTTCGAATTATGTTTTCAAATATATTTTTTTAAAAATTAATTACTAGTTGGTCTTAATATTTACAAGTTTATGGAGTCAGAAGTAGACATTCAAGCTTGATTCTTTACTCAAGCATGAATCTGGTTGCCTAATAAGTTTGTTTTTTCTTCGGTACATAAAAAAATTTATTGCAGGAGTAGGTTGCCCAACAATAGGGCAAGACACATGGAAGTAGTATCGAGTGTCCACCTATTAAAAATTACAGAAGAAGCTCGAACCATGACATAATCGACCATTATAGAAACTACATCTATAATTAGTAAATACGCCCTCAAATTATCATGAAGTACTCGTCCACGAGTCCAACCACTAATAACGCGTATAATTCTACACAAAAATGAAGTTACACATAGGAATAATAATAGAGATATAATGCTTTAATATTCAAAATATGTTGTTACCTGTGAATTAGGGTATAATCTTATATTTATAATTGATTACACCACCTTTAACGCTCTGTCTCCAAATTTTTTATCACAGTAACTACCATACTGTGACTCCTTAAAATAAGGAAGTCGAATCTAATCCCGACTATTTTTTTAGGAATTAGAAATTAAATGCAACTAAGAATCACATATTCCTTAAAACTCGATTTACTACCCATAATATATTCTTAAGTGGGAAAGATTCCTCCATGTGGCCTGGGGCCCGCCGAATCATTCTAACCCATTCAATCATACTCCAACATTGCCCCCACTATTTTGTTATAAATGACCAAATAATAAAAGAGTAAAGTACACAAAAAAGCCCAATAATTAATATTAAAGGAAAGAGCACGAAGACCGAAGTCAGATAAACATTTACGTACACTACAAGAAATTACACAAAAATTAAATAACGCTAAAATTTGTCACATAAAATTTATTTTTCGTCACTAAAGCATTTGGTGACGAGTGCTAATCGTCACAGAGACCGTCACCGTATGAGCGTGGTAAAAGGTTTATTTGACAATATTTGATGTCGTCACTAAATATTTTAACTTATGGTGACGATCTACACCATTGTCACTATAATTAATTACTGTTAGTGACGTTAATAGTGTCACTATTTGAATGAAACTTGCGTCACTCTATATTATGTGTGAGGTCCCCGAACCCGGATACTTAAAACCCGAACTCGGTACTTCACGATACCATTTCTATGAGCGGAATATTACTAATAATAATAACAATAATATAGAACTTCAACTTAATTTACATATACATCAGAGTCTACCTCTCAAGTACGTAACCTTTAATCATTCATTACACGATATTAGATAAATACATATCATAAATACATATCATAGTCTTCATAGTCTTATAAAACTATTACAAATACTGCCAAAATTCTTAATTTGTTAGCTTTCCTTTTCCTTTGTTTCGGCCTGAGCTTTCTGGTCCTTCACACTTAGCTGAAAATATTTAAATTAAGCAATGATGAGCATTTGAGTGCCCAACAAGTATTATATATATATATATATATATATATATATATATATATATATATATATATATATATATAAGCTGAAAGAATTTAAATGTTTTCTTTATAATATTCTTCTATAACCAGTCAATAGTTATGAAGTAATCTGTACCAATAATAATAGCATAACAACCCTCTTTCAAATTTTTGAAAATACGTATTGACTATACATGGGGTTTCTGTGACATACTATGAACATTATTTTCATTTTCGAAAAGGTTTAAACAGAAATTCATCTGTAAACCGTCATGACTTACAGGCACGGAGGGTGATCAGCCCCGTTGTACCCTGTATTGATCAATACTACATGTACAAGAACGAAGTTATCGTTCACTCTGTCCGCCTTGGGCGCATAAAAATTTTCTCATTATCGGGATGTTCATACCTGTCGGGTTTTCATAACAAAGGTCTTATCTTGTTCAACAATAATATATAATTCAACATATAAATATATCAAAGGTGCATCAACATGTGATTAAATACAATGATTATCCAAGTGGGGACACTTGTATAATCATTTCTAGAAATTAACGAACAAAATATATATCCGAATTATCATATACTAACATGTTGATAATCAATGGGTGTATATAATATAGGTTTAACAATCTGTACATTAATAATAATAATTCTGAACTTCTCACTTCTGTCCATTGCATAAAGAAAATGCAAAGTTAGGATACTTGCCTGATGCGCTACTTACTAATCTCAACTTAGTTTTATCTTTTATGAGATCGCCTATCATTAATCAGATCATTTTACTGATTAGTATAACATAACGTAACACATAACACTGCCTATTGCAGTCAGCACATTCCTAATCACATAGTCATATAACCTTAACAACCATTGAATCACAAATAAACAGTTAACTTATCTTAGTTCAAATCAATTTCTGAAACATGTCGGTCTACCGACAACTTTATCGGGTAAAAATCCAGTCTAAGACTCTATCCCGAAATTTAATATTCAAATAGTTAACTAAAACATCAGTCGCACTATTTTTCATAGCCTTATAATAATTATTAAATAATTATTACCATTTACCATAATTTTTAAAATATCAGAATCATTATTAAATGATTTAAATATCAAACAATTCTATTATTATTAATATTTAATCAATATTAAACTATTAATGAAACCATTGCCAAAATATTAAAGTTATGTATAATAACACAAAATATTCTTAACGTATTAATATTACTCTTAAATAATTTTTAAAATATTTAAAATCATCATTATTTACCATTAATATTTAAATATTAATTAACTATTATCTAAATATTAAAAGTCATTAACTTAAAATATTTTTAATTCATTTATACCCTTTTTAAATGATTTTTAAATTAATAAAACCATTTTTAAAATATTTATTTAATATAATTATTAAATAAATTTAATATCATTAATCATTAAATAAATATCATTAATATTAAATTATTAATGAAATTATTCTTTAAATATTAAAAGTTATATTTTATAACTTAAAATATCTTTAAACACTTTATTTTTATTTAAAATGATTATTATAATATTAAAATCATTTTTAAACTAAATTATTTAATATAATTATTAAATAACTTTAATATCATTAATAATAATTAATTAATGAAATTTACCTTTAAATATTAAAAGTTATATTTTATAACTTAAAATATTTTTAAATACCTTATTCTTATTTAAAATGATTTTTAATATAATAAAATCATTTTTAATTAATTTATTTAATTCATTTAGTAAATAACTTAATTATCATTAATATTAATTTATTAATGAAAAATATCAAATAATATTAAAAGTTATTAAAAATAACTTAAAATATTTTCTTATATCATAATATAATTTTAAATGATTTTTTCAAATATTAAAATCATTTTTAAATAATTTATTTAATATTATCATTAAATAAATTAAATACTTTTAATATTCCAAAAATATTAAATATTTATGAAATATATTTAAAATAATTAAAAACTAATTTTTGGAATTTAAAATAATTTTTAATAATTTATTTTGTATTTTTAATAATTAAAAACTATTTTTTCTATTTATTTATTAATTTTAGGAAATTAAAATACTGTCTGTCGCTAAAGGTCACCTATAGTGACAAAACTGTCGCTATAGGTGTTCTTCATGTTCTTGAACAAACCCAGAATTTCATACACAGTTACCGAGTGGCCTCCTTTGACCACAATTTCTGATCGGTTCATGATCTTTCTGAACTATCTATTGCTTCAAACGTATAGAACTAATGTAGTTCTACATGATACAGCAACAATAAAAATCATATAATACATAACAAAGCAGATATGATCGTCCAAAGTAGCTGTCAGAGCTGTTCTTCATTTTCTGGGTTACCCAGAAATGAAGAACAGTTCGACTGCTCATATTTGGGCTTTCACAACTTGTGATATAAATGATGTTTTAGCGATTTAAAAGATCTAGGTTTTAGAAAATATGTAGTACTATAGATCTATTACGTAAAACAAGTCTAACATCATCACAATAAGTAGATTCATGCCGGTCAAAGCATGTCAGAAACCATGTTCATAGGTTTTCTAGGTTGCCCAGAAAACCGAATCTGTGATCAAGTTACCTAGTTTGACCAGCCACTAAATCCAGTGTATTAGACATATAAAGGTACTGAAAGCATGGTTCAAAAGCTAATATAACATACTACAACATAGGTTCAAGAACAAACACATATCATAAAAAAACCTGCACGATCTAAGACTGTAAATCAGTTGTCAGACCGTTTCTGGACGAATCTGGGTTTTCCAGAATACCGATAGTCATGGTCGGTCAACCATGTTTGACCCAGAATAACTTGAATTCTAAAACAGATCTAATCTTGATTCTTGCTACAGATTAAATAGGACACATCAGACTACACATAACAACATTTAAACAACATAAATAATAAACGATCAAAGATTTATAGGGCCATGACATTCACTGTCAGACCTCCAGAATTTTTTTTTCCAGATTTTCTAAAAACTCAAATACGAGCCTCTAGATGTTATGGATCTAACATCTAGCAACCCAGATCATCATTATTCACCTTATATAACATGTTTAACACAAAAAAAACAACATCAAACATTCAATTTTTGGACAAAAATCATGCTAGGGTTTTATACCTCTTATGAACAATTTTTGATTTCTGGCTTCTGATTTGTTGTTGTATTTCGTGGGGCTATTCTTAGGGACTGATATGCTAGAGAAATTCGTGGGTTTTGAAGAAGAGAGAATTAGTGGAGTGTTGGAACAAAAATGGACTAACTAATGCCATTTCTCTCTCCTACAATCTATTTATATAAATGTTAGATGCATGTATGGCTGGAAAAGTGGCTGAGTGCTGTCCATTTTCAGTCAATTGAGTGGTTGGGTTTGGTAAACCACTACAAATTATATCTAGATTTACAAGTTATCTCAATAAAAAATCCAAAGAGGGGTATTTTAGTCTTTTCGCATGAAATTTTAATGGCCATTTTGTCATGTGGCAAACCCTTAGGGTTTGACCTATAGGGTTTAACCCTTAGGGTTTAACCCTAAGATTTAGCACAAATCAAATGTAGGATTTCCAATTTAGGATTTGCACAAAAATAAAATTAAATAAAATAAATTTTAGTTTCTAAAATTTTGAAAAATTAAAATTGTTAATTAGGTAAGTTAGTAATTATATTATACTTGAACATTAGGGTTTTGTACCACTAATGTAACGCCCCCAAAATAGGTCCATTTCATCCAACCCATTTTGAGTCGCCAAATACATGGTACAGAAAATAACTACAACTTTATTACAACAATTGTCGTGCAAAATACAACAACACATATACTGTGAGTTTGGATACAAATATATATCAAATGTGACTCATGTCCCAACCGTGGACATCACCTCATAATGACACCTTACATAAAGGTATAGTCGAAAACTGTTTTAGAAATTAGAATCTTTGGGAAGTGCTCAAGGAAACCTTCGTACATGGGAGGCCATGCGTCTAAGTTATTATAGATATCATATGGCCACAGAATTATCCTTGGTTGACCCAATAGACCCCAAAGAAAAACGAGAAGATTACTATCATATTCTTCCCAATGGCGAGTCTTCTCTTGACATATCATTATCTCCACTGTCTCTAATTGAGAGTTATATTTCAAATAGACTCCAAGATCATATAGATAGTGCTGGTAGATATACTCAGCAAGTGGATAGACACAACCCTGTCTTATGATGACACGAGGTTGTATGTCATTAGACATCTTGTATGATAGTGGCAAAACACCCTTCCAAGTTAAATTCACCTCACCCTCAACATCTATAGACCACCGTTCTATTCCCTTGTTATTCCCCCGCTCGACCCAGCTACACTTTTATTACCTGAAAGGAATTGTGAAGCAAAAGGGTGAGCACAACTAGCTCAGTAAAGAATATTATGACTAAAGATAATTAAATTATCAATAGCCTTCATCAATAATAAATCAGAGATTTAGAACATATGGTAGATGATAAAAAAATTCAACCATAGTTGCAGCGGAACGAGCAATCCTTTACAAGAGTCAAATAGACCATAAAGTCTGTTATCTTCTCCATGTTAAAAGTCCATCAATAATGTTTTATCCCTGTAACATCAATCAACAATTCCTGTCCACAATCACATGTATAACTCATAATCGTAATTGTTGTTCTAAATTCCTTTTCTCATTCAGGACGAAGATAATTTTCATCACTTGTCTTTACCTAAAATATCAAAGATCATGGTTATACCAAATCACAGTTCCTGTTCATAATCATACTAATAAATTCATCTTTGCACTACGGGCCAAAGATATTCATCAACAGTTCATCTTTGCACTACAGGCCAATGATATTCAATAACAGGTCATCTTTGCACTACGACCCAAAGATATTCATCAACAATTCATCTTTGCACTACAGGCCAAAGATATTTCTCAACAGTTCATATTTGCATTACAGGCCAAATATATTAATATCTCAAAGAAATATATAATCATTTCAGAATTTATATAAACAATAATTATAACCATGTTGATCAATTCACCTTTGCACTTAAGCTAAAGATATTCAATTATAAATTCAATGGTCATGATCATACCAGTCACAATTCAACTTTTCACTACTGGCCAAAGAGAACCCTAGTCATGATAATACCAATAATCTACTCATCTTTACACTCCAGTGAAAGAGAATTTCAACATCAGGGTTATAAAAATGTTATATATGATAATAAAATCAATATAATCAATATATAGTTTTAATCTCCAGAGTAATATTCATAAATCAACTATAATTTGTTTAGAAAAAGAAATCAATTTTGTCATGAATAATAACTCATGAATAGTAACTTCGTGAATAGTAACTCATGAATAGTAACTCGTGAATAGTATCTCATGAATAGTAAACCCGACTCAAAAAGGTAGAAATTCCACAATAAAATCCATACCAATATTTCGGTATAATGATATTGAAAGAATAATATTTTTTTAAGCTTATAAACAATTTATTTTAATTGTTTACACTTTACTAAATAATGTATTTAATCATTCTAAAATGTCAAACTCATAAGATTTCATCACCAATAACCAAAATCCTCATCAAAAATCTGCATATACCTCATGTAGGATTCTCAAGCCATAAAATCCTATTTTCTAATTTTCTTACCTCACATAACATATTTAATTTATTTACTCATAACTAGTTCATTTTCATAAAAAATAACAAATCAGTTCCAAAAATATTTTTTTTCTGGGATTTAGCAGAATATAGTCCTATATTGAACATATATTTTTCTCAGAATTTTTAAAAGTCATTTACTATTTTTCACATGGCCAAAACCACCGAATATTTAAACATTTATCATAAATTGTTCTTTTATCCAAAAATTCCAAAATTCACAGGGTATACTGATATCATATAGATGTACTCTCAATAAAAATTTCATCAATTTTGGAGTTAACCACAAGGAGTTATAAGATATTACTTTTAAAATAGTCTTTCCTCATAAAATTCATAACTCTTAATCTATACATCCAAAAATCGCCATTTTTGGACACAATCAACAAAACTCATCAAATTATCATTTCAAATTTTTACAAAATTTTTGAAGGTTCAGAAGAATTTCGAAATAATAACCCTTAAAATCTCTTATTATCCCTTACCTCAAAAGAGCAGCACTTCTGACTGGAATAACGCTGAACGAACTTGCACCGTATAGCAATACTCAAAGTATACTCAAAATACTCACAAGAATATGCTCGATAATATAGAGAGAGAAAACTTCAGTTTCTGGTGTGATTTTCAATTATAACCTAAGCACCCTATTTATAGAAAATTGCTTAGAACACCAAAGCAGAAAATTTATTAAAATAATAATATTATTATTTTTTTTCCAAGACTTCATACGTATGCTCTCAACATCAGAACTCAGCCCCTAACACATGTTAAATGAGGGAAACAAAATGTAAAAAACGTTTTTATTATTTAAATTATTTTAAACTTCCAAAAATCAATTATTTCGGAGCTTCGGAACTTCAATAATTCACAATAAATAGCCCTTTTGTCCAAAAATTCGAATCTCGCGACTTTTTATAGGAAATTCAATTCTCTACAACTTTGCATAAGAAAGTTTTTCCAAATTCCAAATAAAAATTGACCGAAATCCACAAACGGGCGATTTTACAGGCTATAATCAAATTTCAGTCAAGAAATGGGGTCCACCGACACATAAAACATGCTTTAAATATTTTTGGTAACAAAAATACTCCTCTTCCACATATACTTATATATCCCACATTCATCGTAAAAATATTATCATTATTATATTATTAAAATATAATAATATATTTAAATGAATTATTTTATCAGAAAAAGATAAAATTTTAATTTTCAACAATTGTCACATTAAAAATTTTCTCCATCTATATCCACATAAAATCAATATTTTCCTCATCATATAAATCAATAATTAATTATTCACAAATAATATTACAGAATCACAGTACTGGCAACCAGGCCGTTCCTAGGAAAGAGGGGGCTTTCCAATAAGAATTTCTCCTTATTGGCGTGCAATTAGGTGACCAAACCTCTCCTTAGACAGAATTTTCTAGACATTGCCAATAATATTTTCTAATAATATTATTCAGATAATATGAATTATTGCTTCGATAATGGAAGATACTGTATAGTGACAATTATTGAAATAAAATAAAATATCAACGCATCAATTATTTAATTAATAAAATACTGAACAGTAATTACTGTAACAATTATTGAGTAGTGCATTCTTACGTAAGAATCAATAATTGGTGCAATACCGTGTGCGACTGTGTTTTAACCACCGAGTATTTTAACAGTATTAACGGTAACAACTACGCCGTCATTTATAAACAACTTATATTTGTCGTTTTCTTTATCCAATCGCTTTCCATTATGGGGCCCACACAAGGCTGCGCCGTCGTACGGATATTCCCGACAAAAAGAATATTCTACGACCAAACGAATATTCTCCGACAACAATGAATATTTTATAGCCACTTGCGTATTTTGTAAAATTTGCATAATTCACCCATAACTTTAAAGTTTTATCAATTTAACTATTTACTGAATAATAATTATAATAAAAAATTGAATAATTTTATTTCATAAAATTCGGGGTCTTACAATCTCCCCTCCTTATGAAATTTCGTCCCCGAAATTTACGTACCTGGTATTTCAAAGAGTTGAGAATACCTTGCTTTCATTTCAGATTCCATCTTCTCTGTCATCATAATTTCTCCAATGCTCATCTCCTGTATTTCAGATATCATTCTAGAATACAACTTCAAAAAAAGGGTTAATTGAACAAATTAACATATCACATAATATCCCGATATTATGACTGACCAACAAATAAACTTAGGTAGGACACACTAGCGAAGGATTTACTTATCTCTCCCCTCCTAGTTCTATTCCCCGATCTCCGCCAGAGATCATATCCCTAAGCTCTGATACCAAATGTAACTCAGGACACCAACTTGTGTCAGCACCTTACATTGGTACCTATCAGTTTGCCACCGTAGAATGGCGTCCCCTACGGAGAGTCTGGCTTCGGTGCATCCCCCATCAACAGGAAGTCACCAGCGAGAGGCTCGGGGCACTTTACTTATAGCTCTGATACCAAATGTAACGCCCCCAAAATAGGTCCATTCCATCCAACCCATTTTGAGTCGCCAAATACATGGTACAGAAAACAACTACAACTTTATTACAACAATTGTCGTGCAAAATACAACAACACATATACTGTGAGTTTGGATACAAATATATATCAAATGTGACTCATGTCCCAACCGTGGACAGCACCTCATAATGACACCTTACATAAAGGTATAGTCGAAAACTGTTTTAGAAATTAGAATCTTTGGGAAGTGCTCAAGAAAACCTTCGTACATGGGAGGCCATGCGTCTAGGTTATTATAGATATCATATGGCCACAAAATTATCCTTGGTTGACCCAATAGACCCCAAAGAAAAACGAGAAGATTATTATCATATTCTTCCCAATGACGAGTCTTCTCTTGACATATCATTATCTCCAATGTCTCTAATTGAGAGTTATATTTCAAATAGACTCCAAGATCATATAGATAGTGCTGGTAGATATACTCAGCAAGTGGATTGGCACAACCCTGTCTTATGATGACACGAGGTTGTATGTCATTAGACATCTTGTATGATAGTGGCAAAACACCCTTCCAAGTTAAATTCACCTCACCCTCAACATCTATAGACCACCGTTCTATTCCCTTGTTATTCCCCCGCTCGACCCATCTACATTTTTATTACCTGAAAGGAATTGTGAAGCAAAAGGGTGAGCACAACTAGCTCAGTAAAGAATATCATGACTAAAGATAATTAAATTATCAATAGCCTTCATCAATAATAAATCAGAGATTTAGAACATATGGTAGATGATAAAAAAATTCAACCATAGTTGCAGCGGAACGAGTAATCCATTAGAAGAGTCAAATAGACCATAAAGTCTGTTATCTTCTCCATGTTAAAAGTCCATCAACAATGTTTTATTCCTGTAACATCAATCAACAATTCCTGTCCAAAATCACATGTATAACTCATAATCGTAATTGTTGTTCTAAATTCCTTTTCTCATTCAAGACGAAGATAATTTTCATCACTTGTCTTTACCTGAAATATCAAAAATCATGGTTATATCAAATCACAGTTCCTGTTCATAATCATACTAATAAATTTATCTTTGCACTACGGGCCAAAGATATTCATCAACAGTTCATCTTTGCGCTACAGGCCAATAATATTCAACAACAGGTCATCTTTGCACTACGACCCAAAGATATTCGTCAACAATTCATCTTTGCACTACAGACCAAAGATATTTCTCAACAGTTCATATTTGCATTACAGGCCAAATATATTAATATCTCAAAGAAATATATAATCATTTCAGAATTTATATAAACAATAATTATAACCATGTTGATCAATTCACCTTTGCACTTAAGCTAAAGATATTCAATTATAAATTCAATGGTCATGATCATACCAGTCACAATTCAACTTTTCACTACTGGCCAAAGAGAACCGTAGTCATGATCATACCAATAATCTACTCATCTTTACACTCCAGTGAAAGAGAATTTCAACATCAGGGTTATAAAAATGTTATATATGATAATAAAATCAATATAATCAATATATAGTTTTAATCTCCAGAGTAATATCCATAAATCAACTATAATTTGGTTAGAAAAAGAAATCAATTTTGTCATGAATAGTAACTCATGAATAGTAACTTCGTGAATAATAACTCATGAATAGTAACTCGTGAATAGTATCTCATGAATAGTAAACTCGACTCAAAAAGGTAGAAATTCCATAATAAAATCCATACCAATATTTCGGTATAATGATATTGAAAGAATAATATTTTTTTTAAGCTTATAAACAATTTATTTTAATTGTTTACACTTTACTAAATAATGTATTTAATCATTCTAAAATGTCAAACTCATAAGATTTTATCACCAATAACCAAAATCCTCATCAAAAATCTGCATATACCTCATATAGGATTCTCAAGCCATAAAATCCTATTTTCTAATTTTCTTACCTCACATAACATATTTAATTCATTTACTCATAACTAGTCCATTTTCATGAAAAATAACAAATCAGTTCCAAAAATATTTTTTTTCTGGCATTTAGCAGAATATAGTCCTATATTGAACATATATTTTTCTCAGAATTTTTAAAAGTCATTTACTATTTTTCACATGGCCAAAACCTCCTAATATTTAAACATTTATCATAACTTGTACTTTTATCCAATAATTCCAAAATTCATAGGGTATACTGATATCATATAGATGTACTCCCAATAAAAATTTCATCAATTTTGGAGTTAACCACAAGGAGTTATAAGAGATTACTTTTAAAATAGTCTTTCCTCATAAAATTCATAACTCTTAATCTATACATCCAAAAATCGCCATTTTTGGACACAATCAACAAAACTCATCAAATTATCATTTCAAATTTTTACAAAATTTTTGAAGGTTCAGAAGAATTTCGAAATAATAACCCTTAAAATCCCTTATTATCCCTTACCTCAAAAGAGCAGTACTTCTGACTAGAATAACGCTGAACGAACTTGCACCGTATAGCAATACTCAAAGTATACTCAAAATACTCACAAGAATACGCTCGATAATATAGAGAGAGAAAACTTCAGTTTCTAGTGTGATTTTCAATTATAACCTAAGCACCCTATTTATAGGAAATTGCTTAGAACACCAAAGCAGAAAATTTATTAAAATAATAATATTATTATTTTTTTTCCAAGACTTCATACGTATGCTCTCAACATCAGAACTCAGCCCCTAATACATGTTAAATGAGGGAAACAATATGTAAAAAACGTTTTTGTTATTTAAATTATTTTAAACTTCCAAAAATCAATTATTTCGGAGTTTCGGAACTTCAATAATTAACAATAAATAGCCCTTTTGTCCAAAAATTCGAATCTCGCGACTTTTTATAGGAAATTCAATTCTCTACAACTTTGCATAAGAAAGTTTTTCCAAATTCCAAATAAAAATTGACCGAAATCCATAAACGGGCGATTTTACAGGCTATAATCAAATTTCAGTCAAGAAATGGGGTCCACCGACACATAAAACATGCTTTAAATATTTTTGGTAACAAAAATACTCCTCTTCCACATATACTTATATATCCCACATTCATCGTAAAAATATTATCATTATTATATTATTAAAATATAATAATATATTTAAATGAATTATTTTATCAGAAAAAGATAAAATTTTAATTTTCAACAATTGTCACATTAAAAATTTTCTCCATCTATATCCACATAAAATCAATATTTTCCTCATCATATAAATCAATAATTAATTATTCACAAATAATATTACAGAATCACAGTACTGGCAACCAGGCCGTTCCTAGGAAAGAGGGGGCTTTCCAATAAGAATTTCTCCTTATTGGCGTGCAATTAGGTGACCAAACCTCTCCTTAGACAGAATTTTCTAGACATTGCCAATAATATTTTCTAATAATATTATTCAGATAATATGAATTATTGCTTCGATAATGGAAGATACTGTATAGTGACAATTATTGAAATAAAATAAAATATCAACGCAACAATTATTGAATTAATAAAATACTAAACAGTAATTACTGTAACAATTATTGAGTAGTGCATTCTTACGTAAGAATCAATAATTGGTGCAATACCGTGTGCGACTGTGTTTTAACCACCTAGTATTTTAACACTATTAGCGGTAACAACTACGTCGTCATTTATAAACAACTTATATTTGTCGTTTTCTTCATCCAATCGCTTTCCATTATGGGGCCCACACAAGGCTGCGCCGTCGTACGGATATTCCCGACAAAAAAAATATTCTACGACTAAACGAATATTCTCCGACAACAATGAATATTTTATAGCCACTTGCGTATTTTGTAAAATTTGCATAATTCACCCATAACTTTAAAGTTTTATCAATTTAACCATTTACTGAATAATAATTATAAGAAAAAATTGAATAATTTTATTTCATAAAATTCGGGGTTTTACAACTAATCATAATTAACATTGCCAAAATACCAATTAGGGTTTAGGGTTTTGATAATTAGGATTAAATAATATAATTAGGGTTTTCTAATTATCAAATTAGAGTTCTAGGTTTTAGAATTTTAATTTACTAATTAGGTTTACCTTAATTAGCAATTAAAGTCTATCGTACGTGTTATTAAACACAGTAACACAATTTCTGACTGATCACAAACTCCAATTTAGATTTCAAATTAGGGTTTTCTAATTTGCATAACACAAAACACACACACACACACACACACACACATATATATATATATATATATATATATATATATATATATATATCATATAACACAGTTATATAATATTATTAAATTTTCCATTTACATTGATAAACGTGGTTAAATCAATTAATGCTAGGGTTTGAGTCAATATATACCATAATTGACCAACCCTCAATATTACGTACATACAATACATATTCATAGCACTGAAAAATCAAAATATAATTAATATTATATTATTATTCTCATACCTTGACAATAATCCAAAATTAGGGTTTGGATTCCATATCTGATTATTCTTTCATATTTAACCTTAATAATTAAGGTAAAATAATTAACTTAATAATCTGTATTAAAATTCCTATAATAAAATAATTATTATATTTATTCTAAAAAATCACTCCATATATTATTTAGATAATATATGATTATATTTTCATGGAAAATAATTAATAAAAATATTTCAATCTTTAAATTAATTATTATAAGAATATACTTTATAATAATCAATAATTCTAAAATAAATTTATTTATAAATATTTATGTAATAAATATATTTTTATTTACCACATAAATACATATACACATTATCTTATACAAATCCTCATCTTTAAAATAAAAAAAAATTATACGCAAAATTTCTTATTTATTTATATAGAAAATATCGGGTTGTCACATTCACCCTCCCTTATAAAGATTCCGTCCCCAGAATCACCACTTTAAAACCTACACATATCCGGGTATATAACATACAAACTCTTCGCAAGTAGATCTCGATCATCTTTGATCGAACTGATCTTTAACTAATCACATAAAACTTGTCTTTCTGATTAAACATAAATTTGATTTCTAAAAGAACTCAAATTCCTCCTTCAAATTTCTTTATAAAATAATTTACTATAAATAGAAAAATTATAAATATGCAATTAAAAGTTATTCGAATATTACCTGGAACTGTATTGCCAGCTGCCACCGTATCTTGAACCATCATGTTAAAGACCCTTGATGTTGACTTTGTTGGTTTGTTCGATGATGTCGGTCCCGTGATTGCTAACGTTCCACTACCCTTACCAGTGTTCTCCTTTCCTGCCTCCACCCTCCTGTTCGGACAATCCTTCACCCTGTGCTCCATTGATCCACAAATAAAACAACCACTGTTCATTATAGGATTTGGGCAGTTGGGAGAGATATGGCCCTCCTGCCCGTATTTGTAGCAGACAAATTTCCCTTTCAAACACTCTCCAGAGTGGTTCTTTCCACACGTCTTGCACTGAACCGCCTGCCTTTGCACTCCCTCTTGCTTCACCTGCACATTTTCAAAGTAGTTTCCCTTCCTTTTTCCATCAACACTCCTGCTTCCACTATTAATTCTCACCTTTTTAGCTCCCTCGACCTTGCCCTTATTTTTCCTTTCCTTGTTGTAGAGGCTCATAGCCTCACTCCCTTCCTCATCAATTATTTCCTTCTCCATAAGTGCTACAAATGTTGGAATCTGCAACACTGCCACCTTATTATAGAGCCAGGGTTTTAATCCCAGCTCAAATCTCCTCGCCTTCCTAGTCTCCGTATCAACTTGATGCGGAGCAAACCTAGCTAACTCATTGAATTTCGCGGCATATTCCGCCACTGACATATCCCCTTGCTTCAACTCCAGAAATTTTACCTCCATTCTAGACTGCATACTAGCTGAAAAATAATTCTCGAAAAATAAAGTCTTAAATCTATCCCATGTTACCACGCCTGCTCCTGCCCTCACCTGATTCGCTTCCCACCAGAAATTTGCCTCACCCTTCATCATGTAGGTGGCAAAAGAGGTCTTTTTCTCCTCAGCTACCCTAGCTATTACAAATGCCTTCTCAATTTCCTTAACCCAAGTTTGGGCTTCTACAGGGTCAGTTGTACCTTTAAATTCTGGCGGTCCTACAACCTTAAATTCTTTGAAATTTGCCAAGTGATTATCTGGCTGGTTCCCTTGTTGCATAGCCTGGGCTACCATATTTGCGAACTGCTGCATTGGGTCCGCTTGTTGTTGTCCTTCAACGTTGTTGACAGACTCTTCTGCCTTCTGATTTCGAGTTTGACGTCTTGGCGGCATTATCTGGTTAAGTAAAACCATAAATTAACTTACATTCTAAACCTTATCATATAAGTTTAATGTATTAAACTTGTTTCATAACTCAAACTTTGATTCATATTCATTCATTGATTTCAAAATACTTTACATAACACAGCACATAGTGCTTTAAACATCAGTTATCCCTTTGTGACAACAAAAGTCGGGATTTACTTCACCACTTGTAGAAAAGTTTAGAATAATATATTACACAGACACACTAAACACACATATTCTATTAAACATGCTTACACAACAGAACCTACACTACCTATTTACTAAGTCTTCTTTCTTGGACAGCTTCTCGCCTGATGATCTTCTTTTCCACAAACAAAACACGCTCCCCGTTTATAATCAGGACAATACAAAGTAGTATGCCCTTCATAACCGCAAAGATAACATATTCTTTTCCATTTCTTCTTACCAGGTTTTCCTAAATCATGGTCTTCTATCTTCCTTTTTCCCTTATCTCTTGGAGCTGCACACGAAGTGTTGCTTGAGGCTCCCATATGATTAATTTTGAGTTTAAGCTTATCCTGATCTTCCATTGATTCTATTAACGCTTGACGCAACTGACTATTAAGCAGCTTTTCTATCTCCCACAACCCTTCTAGAGAAGAAACCTTGTTCCTCAAATCATGCACCTCCATTGATGCTTGATCAGCTTCAGCTTTAGGGTCTGAATCACTATCTGTCAAATCCACTATTTTCGGATCTGGTACTATGTTTTCCACGATAACCACCTCGTCCGAGTTGGTTTGATTGTGAGCTTCTATTTCCGCTATTGGCTTCTATATTAGCTCTTTCTTTACGATCCGTGGGTATCCTAATCATTTTTTACCTGACATCTACACACAGCAATTATCCTGATTAGCATATAATATATACACATAACACATAAAGGTTTTATATAAGTTATCTTTTAGTTTGTGTGACGATGAATTTATCCGATTCATCTATTTAAACTCTATATGAGTTATTTATATTTTCAACGTTTCCCTCTGTTCTAAGGTTATAGCCTAAGGTCTAACCCACCTAAGGTTTCTAACCTATAGCTCTGATACCATGATGTGAGGTCCCCGAACCTGGATACTTGAAACCCGAACTCGGTACTTCACGATACCATTTCTATGAGCGGAATATTACTAATAATAATAACAATAATATAGAACTTAAACTTAATTTACATATACATCAGAGTCTACCTCCCAAGTACGTAACCTTTAATCATTCATTACATGATATTAGATAAATACATATCATAAATACATATCATAGTCTTCATAGTCTTATAAAACTATTACAAATACTGCCAAAATTCTTAATTTGTTAGCTTTCCTTTTCCTTTGTTTCGGCCTGAGCTTTCTGGTCCTTCACACTTAGCTGAAAACATATAAATTAAGCAAGGATGAGCATTTGAATGCCCAGTAAGTATTATATATATAAGCTGAAAGAATTTAAATGTTTTCTTTATAATATTCTTCTATAGCCAGTCAATAGTTATGAAGTAATCTGTACCAATAATAATAGCATAACAACCCTCTTTCAAATTTTTGAAAATACGTATTGACTATACATGGGGTTTCTGTGACATACTATGAACATTGTTTTCATTTTCGAAAAGGTTTAAACAGAAATTCATCTGTAAACCATCATGACTTACGGGCACGGAGGGTGATCAGCCCCGTTGTACCCTGTATTGATCAATACTACATGTACAAGACCGAAGTTATCGTTCACTCTGTTCGCCTTGGGCGCATAAATTTTTTTTCATTATCGGGATGTTCATACCTGTCGGGTTTTCATAACAAAGGTCTTATCTTGTTCAACAATAATATATAATTGAACATATAAATATATCAAAGGTGTATCAACATGTGATTAAATACAATGATTATCCAAGTCGGGACACTTGTATAATAATTTCTAGAAATTAACGAACAGAATATATATCCGAATTATCATATACTAACATGTTGATAATCAATGGGTGTATATAATATAGGTTTAACAATCTGTACATTAATAATAATAATTCTGAACTTCTCACTTCTGTCCATTGCATAAAGAAAATGCAAAGTTAGGATACTTGCCTGATGCGCTGCTTACTAATCTCAACTTAGTTTTATCTTTTATGAGATCACCTATCATTAATCAGATCATTTTACTGATTAGTATAACATAACGTAACACATAACACTGCCTATTGCAGTCAGCACATTCCTAATCACATAGTCACATAACCTTAATAACCATTGAATCACAAATAAACAGTTAACTTATCTTAGTTCAGATCAATTTCTGAAACATGTCGGTCTACCGACAACTTTATCGGGTAAAAATCCAGTCTAAGACTCTATCCCGAAATTCAATATTCAAATAGTTAACTTAAACATCAGTCGCACTGTTTTTCATAGCCTTATAATAATTATTAAATAATTATTACCATTTACCATAATTTTTGAAATATCAGAATCATTATTAAATGATTTAAATATAAAACAATTCTATTATAATTAACATTTAATCAATATTAAACTATTAATGAAACCATTGCCAAAATATTAAAGTTATGTATAATAACTCAAAATATTCTTAATGTATTAATATTACCCCTAAATAATTTTTAAAACATTTAAAATCATCATTATTTACCATTAATATTTAAATATTAATGAACTATTATCTAAATATTAAAAGTCATTAACTTAAAATATTTTTAATTCATTTATACCCCTTTTAAATGATTTTTAAATTAATAAAACTATTTTTAAACTATTTATTTAATATAATTATTAAATAAATTTAATATTATTAATCATTAAATAAATATCATTAATATTAAATTATTAATGAAATTATTCATTAAATATTAAAAGTTATATTTTATAACTTAAAATATCTTTAAACACTTTATTTTCATTTAAAATGATTATTATAATATTAAAATCATTTTTAAACTAAATTTTTTAATATAATTATTAAATAAATTTAATATCATTAATAATAATTAATTAATGAAATTTACCTTTAAATATTAAAAGTTATATTTTATAACTTAAAATATTTTTAAATTCCTTATTCTTATTTAATATGATTTTTAATATAATAAAATCATTTTTAATTAATTTATTTAATTCATTTAGTAAATAACTTAATTATCATTAATATTAATTTATTAATAAAAATTATCAAATAATATTAAAAGTTATTAAAAATAACTTCAAATATTTTCTTATATCATAATATAATTTTAAATGATTTTTCAAATATTAAAATCATTTTTAAATAATTTATTTAATATTATCATTAAATAAATTAAATACTTTTAATATTCCAAAAATATTAAATATTTATGAAATATATTTAAAATAATTAAAAACTAATTTTATGAATTTAAAATAATTTTTAATAATTTATTTTATATTTTTAATAATTAAAAACTATTTTTTCTATTTATTTATTAATTTTCGAAAATTAAAATATTGTCTGTCGCTAAAGGTCACCTATAGTGACAAAACTGTCGCTATAGGTGTTCTTCATGTTCTTGAGCAAACCCAGAACTTCATACACAGTTACCGAGTGGCCTTCTTTGACCACAATTTCTGATCGGTTCATGATGTTTCTGAACTATCTATTCCTCCAAACGTATAGAACTAATGTAGCTCTACATGATACAGCAACAATAAAAATCATATAATACATAACAAAGCAGTTATGATAGTCCAAAGTAGCTGTCAGAGCTGTTCTTCATTTTCTGGGTTACCCAGAAATGAAGAACAGTTCGACTGCTCATATTTGGGCTTTCACAACTTGTGATATAAATGATGTTTTAGCGATTTAAAAGATCTAGGTTTTAGAACATATGTAGTACTACAGATCTATTACGTAAAACAAGTCTAACATCATCACAATAAGTAGATTCATGTCGGTCAAAGCATGTCAGAAACCATGTTCATAGGTTTTCTAGGTTGCCCAGAAAACCGGATCTGTGATCAAGTTACCTAGTTTGACCAGCCACTAAATCCAGTGTATTAGACATATAAAGGTACTGAAAGCATGGTTCGAAAGCTAATATAACATACTACAACATAGGTTCAAGAACAAACACATATCATAAAAAAACCTGCACGATCTAAGACTGCAAATCAGTTGTCAGACCGTTTCTGGGCGAATCTAGGTTTTCCAGAAATCCGATAGTCATGGTCGGTCAACCATGTTTGACCCAGAATAACTTGAATTCTAAAACAGATCTAAACTTGATTCTTGCTACAGATTAAATAGGACACATCAGACTACACATAACAACATTTAAACAACATAAATAATAAACGATCAAAGATTTATAGGGCCATGACATTCACTGTCAGACCTCCAGATTTTTTTTCTCCAGATTTTCTAAAAACTCAAATCCGAGCCTCTAGATGTTATGGATCTAACATCTAGCAACCCAGATCATCATTATTCACCTTATATAACATGTTTAACACAAAAAAACAACATCAAACATTCGATTTTTGGACAAAAATCATGCTAGGGTTTTATACCTCTTATGAACAATTTTTGATTTCTGGCTTCTGATTTGTTGTTGTATTTCGTGGGCCTATTCTTAGGAACTGATATGCTAGAGAAATTCGTGGGTTTTGAAGAAGAGAGAATTAGTGGAGTGTTGGAACAAAAATGGACTAACTAATGCCATTTCTCTCTCCTACAATCTATTTATATAAATGTTAGATGCATGTATGGCTGGAAAAGTGGCTGAGTGTTGTCCATTTTCAGTCAATTGAGTGGTTGGGTTTGGTAAACCACTACAAATTTTATCTAGATTTACAAGTTATCTCAATAAAATATCCAAAGAGGGGTATTTTAGTCTTTTCACATGGAATTTTAATGGCCATTTTGTCATGCGGCAAACCCTTAGGGTTTGACCCTTAGGGTTTAGCACAAATCAAATGTAGAATTTCTAATTTAGGATTTGCACAAAAATAAAATAAAATAAAATAAATTTTAGTTTCTAAAATTTTGAAAAATTAAAATTGTTAATTAGGTAAGTTAGTAATTATATTATACATGAACATTAGGGTTTTGTACCACTAATCATAATTAACCTTGCCAAAATACCAATTAGGGTTTAGGGTTTTGATAATTAGGGTTAAATAATTATAATTAGGGTTTTCTAATTATCAAATTAGGGTTCTAGGTTTTAGGGTTTTAATTTACTAATTAGGTTTACCTTAATTAGCAATTAAAGTCTATCGTACGTGTTATTAAACACAGTAACACAATTTCTGACTGATCACAAACTCCAATTTAGATTTCAAATTAGGGTTTTCTAATTTGCATAACACAAAACATATATATATATATATATCATATAACACAATTATATAATATTCTTAAATTTTCCATTTACATTGATAAACGTGGTTAAATCAATTCATGATAGGGTTTGAGTAAATATATACCATAATTGGCCAACCCTCAATATTACGTACATACAGTACATATTCATAGCACTGAAAAATCAAAATATAATTAATATTATATTATTATTCTCATACCTTGACAATAATCCAAAATTAGGGTTTGGATTCCATATCTGATTATTCTTTCATATTTAACCTTAATAATTAAGGTAAAATAATTAACTTAATAATCTGTACTAAAATTCCTATAATAAAATAATTATTATATTTATTCTAAAAAATCACTCCATATATTATTTAGATAATATATGATTATATTTTCATGGAAAATAATTAATAAAAATATTTCAATCTTTAAATTAATTATTATAAGAATATACTTTATAATAATCAATAATTCTAAAATAAATTTATTTATAAATATTTATGTAATAAATATATTTTTATTTACCACATAAATACATATACACATTATCTTGTACAAATCCTCATCTTTAAAATAAAACAAAATTTATACGCAAAATTTCTTATTTATTTATATAGAAAATATCAGGTTGTCACATTATGTTTCGTCATCAAAACTTAGTGCATTAAATGACGAAAATCTTTTTTTGTCATTAAATGATATTATTTTCTTACTAAGTTTTAAAATATAAAATAGTATATATAATAATATAAAATAAGTTTTACATTGTCTTACTAAGTTTTAAAATATAAAATAATATATATTACGAATGTTATTTAGAATTTTTGGTTGTCAGTGGATAAACATTAATAAATAGGGTTCTTCTATAATTTTTAACAATAATTAAAATTTAACGTAAATTTATCATAATAAATAGCTAGACTGTGAGACCCCGAATTTATGAAATGAAAGTATTTAATTTTCTTATAATTATTATTTTATTTAGTAAATGGTTAAATTGATAAAATGTTAAAGTGAAGGGTGATATTTGAAAATTTTGCAAGTAAACAAGTTGATATAAAATATTCGTTGTGTCGGGGAATATTCGTTTGGTCGAGGAATATTCTTTCGTCGAGTAATATTTGTTCGACGACACAATCATTGGTGGACCCCATAACGGATGTATTGTCGTAGTTAAAAAATGACAGAAATATCTTTTTATAAAAATAACGGCGAAAGTTTTACCGTTAAACTGTTGAACTACCCGGTGGTAAAAGTACAGTAATACGCGTGGTTGCATAATAGCACACGGTATTGATTATTGATGCTTACGTAAGAAGCCACTCAGTTTACTCAATTATTGTTACAGTAATTGTTGCATAGTATCTCACGTTATTTTATTCAATTATTGTCACAGTATCATCTGCATAATATTTTATATTATTAAATCAATAATTGAGACAACAAAGTTATTCATATTATTATTTGTAATATTGACGATGTCTAGAAAATTCTGTCGAGGAGAGGTTTGGTCACCTAATTACGCGCCAATAGGGAGAAATCCTTATCGGAAATCCCCCTATTTCCTGGGAATGATTTGATTGTTAAATATTGTGAGTTATAATATTAATGATAAATAATTGTTGAAGTATTAAGAATGTGTTTATTGAAAATAAGTGACTTACAAAAGTTAGAGAGGAATAATACAAATTTAAAAAACTTTATGGTTACCAAAGTGTAATAAGTTAAATTAATCTGAACCATTGGTGGTGGTTTTAATAAGTAAATCAATCGGGACCATTGATGGTGGTTTTAATAGTAAATCAATCTAGACCGTCGGTGGTGGTTTTAATAGTAAATCAATTTGGACCGTCGATGGTGGTTTTAATAGTAAATCAATCTAGACCGTCGATGGTGGGTTTAAAAGTAAATCAATCTGGACCATCGGTGGCAGTTTTAAAAGTAAATCAATCTGGACCGTCGGTTGTGGTTTTAATAGTAATTAATATGGGCCATCCGTTCTAATAGTGAATCAATTTGGACTGTTCGTGAATTAGTTACTATTTAGTCCATTCTCCTATAAATAGAAGCTTAATTCTTCTTTCATTCTCACCAATTCACTGAGATTCACAAGAGACACAATAGAGAGAGAAACTATAGAGAGCAAGAAGAAAAGTATTTTGCTACTTCACTATTGCAGTATCCAGTCTTCTACTAAGGTAAGGGATGTTATTTTCGTTTGGTAAGGAGTATTATTTCTTTCGTATTCATAAGGAATACTATTTTTCGTATTCATCCTTTAATATGTCGGAATAACCTGTCTACGCGGATTACGTACCGTATGACAGGTGAAAATTCATTTGTAGTTTCGTATGTTATTTCTTTTCATATTCTTAAATCTAAACTTACTATGGTAAGTATTGCTTCTATAATCCTTGAAATTAGTGGAATATTCATGAGTTTTGCGCTTCATCTAGTATCGTTTTATTAGAATATTGATTTGAACTTTCTTATTAAATATCAATATTTTCACCCGGGGTACTATTCATGGGTTACTATTCACTAAAATATTATTCACTCGGGTATTTGGGGCACTTTTCATGTCGGGGTACTATTCATGGATTACTATTCACCCAATTACTATTTGTTAGTTCCCTGTAGGCACGATAGATATCTAGAAGGGGGGGTTGAATAGATAATTAAAACCTTTTCTTTTAATCTTTTTAAGTTGATGGTAATCAATGCACAGCGGAATGAGTATATGTGAAAAACCTTCTGTTATATATCTTGAGTTAATGAGATTGAGGCAGTTATGAAAGTTATAGCAGATATTGCAGTTATAGCAGTTAATGAACACAATAGTTTTAAGTGGTTTAGAGCACTAAAAGCTCCTAGTCCACTATTCTACTCCTTGAGTAGGAAATCCACTAAGGATGTCTATTAGACTTCTTGAATCTCACAGATTCCTTCTAGACCAGCAGTCTAGGTATTTCTTAGTTCACTCTTGAACTCTTCAAGACCAGCAAACTTGGTCTCTCACAGTTCACTTAGAACTCTTCAAGTCCTTCAGACCTAGAACTCTTACTTCAGTTGATTGAATGTTATTTAGATCGTGATTGATGCTATTCGATTTTTAGTAAGCACTTGTTCAAAAGAACTGAATAGCTGAGCAAGCTTTTCCTTTTTCTCAGATCGTAGAGTTGAGCGTTGAGAGTTCTTATGCGGTTTTTTCGTTCAATACTTGCTTGCTTTTTCTCATCTATCTTTGATCTGTATATATGTGATCTTGAAATCTATCCGATGAAGTCATCTGATGAGCCATTAAATGCATTTTGACATTTTTGAGCTTTGATGGAGACTTTTCTGCACATCTTCTGAATTACACTCTGGCCCACTGACACAACAGACTACTTTCTCACCTAACACCTCAAAAGGTATTTTCCTCTGCCCAATGGTCCTTTTCTTAGCTTCTTGAGTATGTTTCTTTTGATCAATACTAAGGATATCTTTTGTACGTTGGGACTGGTGAGAGCTTCAACGTTCAAAAACCATTCCATATTTGTTGGAGTCCATCTTCAGATGAACGATAGGGCTTGATGTTTCTGACACAAAGCAGATGACACTCTACTATCAATATCGTAGTGTCTTGTCATATTGGTGCCTGTTTGTAAGAGATCACTACGATTTCTCACAAGGATTTGCACACTACATTCTTCACTTGCTCGTCTTACAAACTCTACGTTTTCGAGAGCACACTACGATATTTTAACACTACGATCTTTGAGTTAGTTTCGGCAAACTTCTGGACCACACTTCGATTCGTGGAGAGGCCCTTCAAGGCAGATACACTACGATCATCTCAGCACTATGATCCTGCCTTAGCTTCTGCATTCTGTTGATCAACCGGATAGACTGCAAGTCTATCTATTTCTTTCTAGCCATAGATCAACCTAACATATTTAATCTCTTTATCTATACAAGTGAACATTAAAGGCTAAGATCACCTAACACTTTTGATCTATCACTAAGTCCTTGTACATATATTCTTTGAAGGACTTTACATAATCATGAGTAGTTTCATAAAACATCAAATCACAATAAGCATTCTTCCAACAATCTCCCCCTATTTGATGTTGACATAGCCAAGGAGATTTTTTGTCATGCTTATAAAATTGTATATGCAGTTGCAGAAAAGTAAACATGACTTAGCATTTCAGTGAGCAACTGAAATTTCTAGAGAATAAGCATGAATTTATTGGGCTTAGCCTTGGATTATTATCATGTCTATTCATGAATGCAGGATCTCCAATTGGCATTCTTAGACCTGTTGTTGTTACCGTATGAGAGCTGGTGGCTGGCCCTAGACTCCTTAAGGGTTGAGCCATTAATATTTCCTGCTGATCAGATCGTTGAGTCTGATGGCTGGATCATGGAGTCTGCCGGTGGATTTGCCTTGCAGAAGGATTCCTTGAGGATTAAGGTTGGAGACCTCTGCCTTTACCTTTGCCTCCCTGATCTCCTCCTTTATCTTTATTCTCCCCCTTTATGTCAGCATCAAGGGTTCGAATGTCATCTGAAAGACGATTAAGGCCTTGAACAAGCTCGTTGAACTGACTCTTAGTCTGAGCAATATCTTCTCTATTTTCTTTGATTATAACTTCAGACCTAGCTTCCTTTGCTGAAGGATGGAGAGAATTTTGTCTGTTTGCTGGCCATTGCTGACATAGAATTGTTGAAATTCTTTGACAGTAGTATGAAGATTTTGGATGCTTTGTATCATCAGTTGGTTCTGAGATTCTTGAGTTTTCTGTAGAATCAAGACAACATCCCGATGTCTTTTAGCTGCGAGGAAGTGAATATCATCCTTGTCCTTTATGCTTTGTAGCATTTCATTGATAATCTCTTTGAGTGTTTTAGACAGTTTGGAGCTCAGGGAGCTCGGAAGATTGTTTGCAACATTGATCATTGATGTCATTCTCAGCTGTATCAGCCTTTGTGGATAGTTCTGACATGATTTCATCTAGATTTGGAATTTGTGAGGGAGGTGACGTGCTCTTGAATTTATCTTGCAGTGAGTAGAGAGCAAGTTCAAGATTGAAGCATTCATTTCTAGATAAAGAGGGAATATCTGAAGGAGGGGCCTGTGATTGGATTTTGGAGCTTAGTGACTCTACGATTTGTGATGGATACTCTACCAGGGGGTTAGAGTCAGGGATCGTAGAGGTAGTAGGCTGAGTGAGCATTAGGAAATTGATCTTATTTGGTTCCTCAGTTACAGAATTTTGAGATTCTGTAACTGGAAATTGATTCAGTGGATGAAGAATTATTTCCAACCATTGCGGGAATTCATAAAATTGATTAAATGAGGGTGGTGGAAAGTGATTAATTTTAACAGGAGTGGGGATATATAGTACCTCAAGTGTGTTCTTTGAGGAAGGGCTGTTGGAGAGAATCTTCTTGGCAAAATTGAATTTCCCTGGGAATCCATTTGCAAGTACTGAGATAGCTGGATACTCTTTGAAACTGCAGAACATGTGATCCCAAGAGTTCATAATTTGAGCTCGGTGGAAGGGCATCATAGGAAGATATGCAAATAGTTTCTCATATGTGGCTCTTCTGTGCCCATCAATGCCTATAGCTATGATCTCAATCTCATCATCTTCTTCTCTATTTTCACTGGAGGATTCCATTATGTCGATTGCTTTAGGTTCTTCATTATCTCCTCCAGGAATTTCTTTTTCAGCTATTGAGGTATCATGATCCTCCCCCTCAGCTTGATCATTCTTTTGAAATATCAATAGCTCCCCCTCAACTGGAGCATCCTCTGGTGGAAGATCTTCAGGCATCTCCCCTCAGTATGAGCACCTTCTATCATTAGATCTTTAGGTGTCTCTCCCTCAGCAGGAGCCATGACTACTTGACATTCACTTGCTGGTTCCTTTTTAGCACTCAGTTCTTTTGCTTCCCTTCTTAGCATTTCTTCATTGGCAAGAATATACTTCTTAACCAGTTTCCTTCTTGGCCTTTTAGGCTGTGCTACAGCCTCAGGACTCTCTTCAGTTGTGTCCTTCAGATCAGCTAAGATATTTGATACAGCTGCTTCCTTGTTTGGTCTAGGCTCTACGATCGAAGGAGACTCGACGATCGAAGAGGCTAATGGCTTTTTGCTTTTGTGGCTGGTCTTACTCATCTTCAGCAACTGAGATATAGTTGCTCTATCTTCTTCTGCCTCTGTTTGCTATTCCTTTCTCTTTAGGAACCTTAGAGTCTCAATTTCTGAGGACTCTATAGACTTGTTGGTGGTGGATCCTTGAGGTTCTTCTGTAGTTCTGGCTTTCCTTTTCCCTTTGCTCTTTCTGATTAAAGCAATGGGTTCTCCCTGGTTAGTTTCTTCTTCTTCCTCCTCAGTTTCCTTGACAACAGACATATTCCCTGGCACTCCTGTTCCTTTTATCTCACCAGTTTGACCACTGGATTCAGACATTAACTTCACATTTTTAGCTGGATTTCTCTTCCAATTTTCAAACAGCAGCTTGTAGGATAATGTTGATAAATCGTCCGTAGAGCATCTTCTGAGAGCTCTTTGTCTTCTTGGAGCTAACTAACCATTTTCCAATCCATTCAAGTAATAAAGCCCCATAGTTTAGTTGAATTTTATAACATATGGCAGTCATGAGTTTGATTTGTATTTCATTCACAGAGTCATGACCTGAGCTTTTACAACATATGCATTTTCCAATAATGTTAGCCAGAAACTCATACCTCTGTGGAAACTCTTTCTTTTTGTATCCTTTGACAGAGGGTGATTTCTTGTGATGCATTTTCTTGAGACCTTTATGGAAGTCTATTCCATCTAAGGACGGATACCCTTCATATTTGAGCCCTAGGGCTAGATTGATGTCTTCAGCTCTTAATTTGATTTGGACGTTCCTTACTTTCATGGTGATGGTGTTGTTTTCAAACACTCCGTTATTATAGAATTCTTTTACCAGCTTTGGGTAGATCAATGTGTCAGTACCCAAGGCTTCTTCGAGACCTGCCTTCTTCAGTAGCGACAATGTCTTGTGAAATTGGGGTTCAGCCGTTTTCGTCGAAACACAGTTTGTAGCCAGAGACAACACTGGAAGCTGCCATTAATTTCTTTGTAGGAAGTGAGGCTGACAGAGCTTGCTACTGATTTAGGGTTTCTGCTTAAGAGAGGAAGAGAGAGATGGTCTTTTGAAGTTCAGATTTCAAAAAGATAATTTTAATTTGTACCTAAAACTTTCCTCTCTTTATTTTACTTAGTGGGACAGGTGTCGAACTTTGCTTGGCTCTACGAATTCTTGACAAAGAAGGATTATACTAAATTACCCTTAACTTCTTCTGGGATGATGTATTCTTTAGTGGGATTACGATCGTTGAGATAGTCCTTGGAGTCGTCGAGTCTGTTCTACCATCGTTGAGTCTGTGTAGCAGTCGTCGTGTCTGAGATGTAAACGTAGATTCTGACTGGCAATCGTAGAGTTTGAACAAGTCCTTGTGATGAATCTTTTTGAAGGGCCAACCTCTTGAAAGAAACATGGGTTAGGTTTGTTCCTGAGGCACTTATCAGAGAGAATGCTTTGATTTAAGTTTGATCATCATAGAGTGCTCCATTTGTTTTATTGATGTAGCTCTGCTATCGTTGAGTCTGCGCTGTGATCATTGAGTCTTCATTGCGATCGTTGTCATTCTATGACACTTTGGCTTTTACGATCGTGGACTTCCTTTGATCATATCTTTGATTTCGGACATAGCCCTTAAATCTGTATGGTTAGCACAAACTAGAGCATAATATTTCAGGTTTGCAAGTTAAGCATGCCTAGCTCACTTATCAATTTGTTGAATCTGGATTCATCTAAAGGTTTTGTAAAAACATCAGCAAGTTGATTTTCTGTAGGAATATATTGTAAAGATATATTTCCATTTTTTACATGATCCCTAATGAAGTGATATCTTATTTCTATATGCTTAGTCCTAGAGTGCATGACAGGATTATGAGTTATAACAATTTCACTTGTGTTATCACAATGAATAGGTATGGATTTGAATTCAAACCCATAATCTGCTAGTTGATTTTTCATCCATAGAATCTGAGCACAACAACTGCCAGCAACAATGTACTCAGCTTCTGCAGTTGAGGTAGATACTGAGTTTTGCTTCTTGCTAAACCAGGACACAAGTCTGTTACCTAGTAGTTGACAAGTGCCACTGGTACTTTTTCTATCTATTTTGCAGCCTGCAAAATCAACATCTGTATATGAGATGTCATAACCCCAAGTGGGGTGTACCTTTGAGATACCTGAAAATCCTCTTAACAGCAGTTAAATGAGATTCTTTAGGGCTAGCCTAAAATCTAGCATAAATGCATGTTGTAAACATTATATCTGGTCTACTGGTCGTTAGATATAAAAGAGAGCCAATCATAACTCTGTATTGAGTTGTGTCAATACTTTTACCTATTTCATCTTTGTCAAGCTTGGTTTCAGGAGCAATTGGGGTTTTCATGGGAGAGACGGACTCTATGCCATACTTCTTAAGTAAGTCTTTAATGTACTTGGCTTGATTTATGAAGATTCCTTCATCAGTCTGCTTTACTTGCAGTCCAAGGAAGAAGTTTAGCTCACCCATCATGCTCATTTCAAATTTGCTCTGCATAAGCTTGGAGAATATCTTGCATAACTTTTCATCAGTAGAACCAAAAATGATATCATCAACATAGATTTGAACTAATAGGACTTTATCCTTATGCTTTCTAAGGAATAGTGTGGTATCTACTCTACCTCTAGTGAACCCATTTTCAATAAGAAAATTAGTCAGTGTTTCATACCATGCTCTAGGTGCTTGTTTAAGACCATATAAGGCTTTGTCTAATCTAAAGACATAATTAGAAAGAGATGGATTGATGAAACCTAGAGGTTGCTCTACATAGACTTCTTCTTGAAGTTCACCATACAAGAATGCACTTTTGACATCCATCTGGAAGACTTTGAACTTCATGTGAGCAGCAAAGGCAAGGAATATTCTGATGGCTTCTAGTCTGGCAACAGGTGTAAATGTCTCATCATAGTCAATACCTTCTTCCTGAGAGTAGCCCTTTGCTACTAGTCTAGCCTTATTCCTTGTTATCACCCCATCTTTATCCATCTTATTTCTGAAGACCCATTTGGTTCCAATTACAGGATGGTTCTTTGGTCTTGGGACCAATCTCCAAACTTTGCTTCTCTCAAACTGATTAAGTTCTTCCTGCATAGCCTCTATCCGGCTAGAATCTTCCATAGCATCCTCTATCTTCTTTGGTTCTATTTGAGATAGGAAGCTTAGATAGAAGCATTCATTTTGAGTAGCAGCTCTTGTCTTGACTCTTGCGTTTGGATATCCAATGATTAGATCTTGAGTGTGATCTCTTGCCCATCTGCTTCCTTTTGGAACATCTGTTCTTATGCCTTCTTGTCTCAGACCTTCAAGATCTATTTCTTCTTCTTGATGTGGAGGTTCATTATCTGGCATAGGCCTCTCTACGACCTCATTCTCTTGCTCAAAGATTTCATTATCGAGCACTACGATCGTAGTATTGGGCTTGACGACCTCGTTCGTAGTGTCTGAACTGTTAGTCGCATTGTCTTGGAGCACTATTTTGTCTAAGTCTGTTTCATCAAAGATGATGTGAATTGAGACTTCTACACTCAGTGTCTTCTTGTTGAACACTCTATAGGCCTTGTTGTCTGTGGCATATCCAAGAAAGATTCCTTCGTCTGATTTCGATTGAAACTTTGTCAAGTACTGCTTTCCATTGTTGAGTATGTAGCATGCACAGCCGAACACATGAAAGTAGCTGATATTTGGCTTTCTTCCTTTCCAAAGTTCATAAGGAGTCTTCTTAATCGTAGAGTGTATAAGTGTTCTGTCTTGAGTATAACATGTAGTGTTGACCGCTTCTTCCCAGAAGTACTCCGGTAGATGAGCTGTAGCTATTAGAGTCCTTTCAGCCTCTATTAATGTCCTGTTCTTTATCTCAGTAACTTCATTTTGTTGGGGAGTTCGTGGAGCTGAGAAGTTGTGACTAATCCCATTGTCTGTGAAGAACTGATCCATTTATGAGAAATCAAATTCTCTGCCATGATCACTTCTTATGGCCTTGATTTTCTCTCCTTTCTCATTCATCACCAGCTTGAACATCTTGATTAGTTGGGGGCTTGTTTCATCTTTTGAGGTTAGAAAGAATACCCATGTAAATCTGGTGTAGTCGTCGACTACGACCAGTGAGTATCTCTTTCCCCCGAGGCTCGTCGTTGGAATTGGTCCAAAAAGATCCATATGTAGTAATTGCAAAGGCTTGTCAATTGAGTTGATGGTTTTGCTCTTAAATGAGCTTCTGGTCTGTTTCCCAAGTTGACAGACATTGCAGGGCCTTTCTTTAACGAAGTTGAATTTGGGTAGGCCTACAACTAGATCTTTTGAAGCTAATTTGGACATGTTTTTGAAGTTGAGATGAGATAATCTTCGATGCTATAGCCAGCTCATTTCTTTATATGCTTTAGCCAGAAAGCATATTGTCTCATCTGAGATTAGTTGTCCAAGATTGATTGTGTAGACATTTCCTTCTCTTGTTCCGGTTAGCTTTACTGCAGATGTCTTCAGGTCTCGGACTTGACATTGATTGTTGATGAATGTTACTTGATGACCCTTTTCACAAAGTTGGCTAATGCTTAGAAGGTTGTGCTGTAGTCCTTCCACATAGGCCACTTTACTGAATGATACTGCACCATTTCCGGCTGAGCCATAACCTCTAGTCTTGCCAGTGCCATTATCTCCAAATATGACCGAGGGACCCTCCTTCTCTATGAAGTTAGACAGAAGGGCTTTGTTCCCAGTCATGTGCCTTGAACATCCACTATCCAGATACCAGGTTGTGTTCGTGGAGCTCCTTTCCTGAGGTAACATTAAGCCTTCATTTTGGTACCCATATTTGCATGGGTCCTACTATATTAGTACCCTTGGGGACCCAAATCTGTTTAATTTTAGGTCTCACGTGCATGGAATTATAATGACAATTCGTAGCCTTGTGACCAACTATGTGACATTCAAAGCATTTGATATGATGCATGCAAGTGTGTGTGTGAAAGTTCTTCCTCCATTTGGGCTTTTATGGGTTATTGGTCATCCTTCTGCTTGGCTGATATCCCCTTTTCCATGTGTTCTCTTGTTTCATTAATTGAGGAGATTATATCTTACTTCTACTGTGTCTTCCTGGTTGGTTCATAGAGTTAATTTTATTGGAATCTACGATCCTTCGAGGTTGATGAGTAGTAGCTAGATTACTTTTCTCTTTTCTGAAACCTAGACCAGCATGAGATTCCTTACTCCTGGGAATATGAATTGAATTAGCCAGATAGGTTTTGATAAGGTCATCATTCTGTGAGGATTTCACAAATATAATGCCTCTTCTAAAACCTGAGGCATTACTAGTGTTAACATCCTTTGTTTTTTCCATACATGACTCTGAGATAGATCCCCCAAAGCCTAGCCCTGTTCTATCAGAGACATTTCTCTGATTTGAGATTAAAGAATCCATGGATGAAGAAGATTTATTCCATGTGGAGATGGTCTTTTCTAGATCCTCAATTTTTGAGGTTAGATTAGACTCTTATTTTGCACTGAGCTCATTTGTTTGTCTTAAGAGCTTATTCTCAGCTTCAAGCTCAGAGAAAGAATTAGCATTGAGAAGGGCTGTTTCCAATTCTTCTTGAACCTTTTCTTTCAACTTTTGAAGAAGTGAATAATCCTTAGATAAAACTCTAAACCACTTCATGTATCGGTGTAGATCAGATGTTATGCCATGCAATGCAGTTCTAAGATCATCAATATCTACATCAGGAGAGTTAAAGTCAAATAACTCATCAATACTTACTTCGTGTATGTTGGAGTTCTATTTGTCCATTGCATTTTTGGCCATTAAGCAGAGATTTGCTATTTGAGGGTCTTCATCATCCCCAGATTCAGGAGTTGAGTCATTGTCTGAGTCACTCCACGATCCTCCAGCTACAAGACCTTTTTCTTTCTTCTGTGGCCCTTTGTTGCCTCTGTATTCTTTCTTTGAATGAGATTTCTTCTCGAGTTCTTCTCTGAGAGGTTTGTTACAATTTGCAATGAAGTGGCCCGGTTTCTTGCAATTGTAACATAGGTCGTTCATTTGCTCCTGGCTGCTGTAGTTGCTGACTTTCTTTGGCTTGTTGGTTTTGCCTCATCGCATGAACCTTCTTAGCCTTTTCACTAGCATTGCAAGGTCCTCATCATCATCTTTATCATAGTCAGAATCAACTTCAGTGCTGACTTTGGAGGCGTTATCTTTTTCTTTAAGGGCTACACCTTTATCCTTCTTCCTACCTTCAGATAAGGTTTCTGATCGTTGAGTCAGCTCCAGTTCGTATGTGAGAAGGTTGCCATATAACTGTAGAATAGTCATTTCATGTAGATTTTTGGATTCTCTAATGGCAGTGGGTTTGGCATCCCACTTGCTTGGTAAGGCTCTCATGAAATTTATGATTAGATCTTTGTTAGGATAGATCTTCCCATAGGCTCATAGAGAGTTGAGCAGTACATTAAATCTTTCGTAAGTGGCAGTAACGTTCTCTCCTTGAACGTGAGCGAACATCTCATATTGCTGAGTCAAGAGAGATTGCTTATTTTCTCTGACTTCTTATGTCCCTTCATACATGCTGAGCAGTGCTTCCCAAACCTCCTTCGCTATTTTGCTGTTGACCACATTTTCGAACAGATCATCTTCTAAAGATTGGAACAAGATGTTTTTGGACTTTTTATCGAGCTGGACAGCTCTCTTCTCGTTCTCTGTCCATTCTTCCTTGAATTTGATCTGTACTCTGTTTGGGTCATCTGTAGTTGGTGCAAGCTTTGTAGGAACATAAGGTCCATTCTGAACAGTTTCAAATAGATCTTCACCTATTGCATCCATGTAAGCTTGCATCCTAACCTTCCAGTTAGCAAAATTTTTTTTGTTGCACATTGGTGGCTTGCTGCCTCCTCCAGTCTTTAATTCGCTTGGTAAGTGTGCCATTGGATCTACTAAAGCTTTGTAGGCTGTATTATAGAACCTGCTCTGATACCAATTGTTAGTTCCCTATAGGCACGATAGATATCTAGAAGGGGAGTTGAATAGATAATTAAAACTTTTTCTTTTAAGTTGATGGTAATCAATGCACAACGGAATGGGTATATGTGAAAAACCTTCAGTTATATATCTTAAGTTAATGAGATTGAGGCAGTTATGACAGTTATAGTAGATATTGCAGTTATAGCAGTTATAGCAGTTAATGAACACAATAGTTTTAAGTGGTTCAGAGCACTAAAAGCTCCTAGTCCACTCTTCTACTCCTTGAGTAGGAAATACACTAAGGATGTCTGTTCCTTCTAGACCAGCAATCTAGGTACTTCTTAGTTCACTCTTGAACTCTTCAAGTCCAGCAGACTTGGTCTCTCACAGTTCACTTAGAACTCTTCAAGTCCTTCAGACCTGGAACTCTTACTTTAGTTGATTGAATGTTGTTTAGATCGTGATTGATGCTATTCAGTTTCTAGTAAGCACTTGTTCGAAAGAACTGAATAGCTGAGCAAGGTTTTCCTTTTTCTCAGATCGTAGAGTTGAGCATTGAGTGTTCTTATGCAGTTTTTTTCGTTCAATACTTGCTTGCTTTTTCTCATCTGTCTTTGATCTGTATATATGTGATCTTGAAATCTATCCATTGAAGTCATCTAATGAGTCATTAAATGCGTTTTGACATTTCTGAGCTTTGATGGAGACTTTTCTGCACATCTTCTGCATTACACTCTGGCCCACTAACATAGCAGACTGCTTTCTCACCTAACACCTCAAAAGGTGTTTTCCTTTGCCCAATGGTCCTTTTCTTAGCTTCTTAAGTACGTTTCTTTTGATCAATACTAAGGATATCTTTTGTTCGTTGGGACTGGTGAGAGCTTCAACGTTCAAAAACCATTCCATGTTTGTTGGAGTCCATCTTCAGATGAATGATAGGGCTTGATGTTTCTGACACAAAGCAGATGACACTCTACTATCAATATCGTAGTGTCTTGTCATATTGGTGCCTGTTCGTAAGAGATCAGTACGATTTCTCACAAGGATTTGCACACTACGTTCTTCACTTGCTCGTCTTGCAAACTCTACATTTTTTAGAGCACACTACGATATTTTAACACTACGATCTTTGAGTTAGTTTCGGCAAACATCTGGACCACACTTCGATTCGTGGAGAGGCCCTTCAAGGCAGATACACTACGATCATCTCAGCACTACGATCATGCCTTAGCTTCTGCATTCTGTTGATCAGCTGGATAGACTGCAAGTCTATCTATTTCTTTCTAGCCATAGATCAACCTAACAGATTTAATCTTTTATCTATACAAGTGAACATTAAAGGCTAAGATCAACCTAACACTTTTGATCTATCACTAAGTCCTTGTACATATATTCTTTGAAGGACTTTACATAATCATGAGTAGTTTCATAAAACATCAAATCACAATATGCATTCTTCCAACACTATCCACTCTAGTATTATTCACTCGGGTATTCGGGGCACTTTTCATTCCAAAGTACTATTCACGAGTTACTATTCACGGGTTACTATTCACCCAATTACTATTCACTCTAGTATTATTCACTCGAGTATTCAGGACACTTTTCGTGCTGGGATACTATTCACGGTGTACTATTCCCGAAGTACTATTACAGAGTACTATTCACTCGGTTACTATTCACCCGAGGTACTATTCACGACAAAAATTGATTCCTTTTCTGTCCAAAATTATTTTTGATACGTGAATATTATTCTTGAATTTTACTCCACAAAGCAGTATCATGTTAACAATTTGGATATTTTTAAACTCTGGATAAATTTAAAGTCTTTAATATTTATCCTTGATTTCGTTTGATTCATGCTTATATCATTGTCATCATCCTCATGCTTATATTGTGATGAAAGTCATCGTTGGCTTACGTGCATAGATGGACTGTTGATTGATATGATTATAACTAAGGATCATTCAGTATAATCAGGACTCGTAGTGTTACAAAGGATGTGGTAAAAGTCCTCATTGGCCCGTAGTGCATTGATGAACAGTTGTTGGTATGATTATGACCAGGGATTATTCGATATAATCATAACCATTGGTGAAAACACGAATATCCTTGGCCCGTAGTACATGGATAATTCGTGGTCATGATACTAATAAATATCCTTAGCCGTAGTGAAAGGATGATTAAATGATGTGGATTATTTATTAAGCTGAGTCTCAGCGATAAAATATTGATAATAAACTTTTAATTCGTAGAAGATTGTAGATATCATGCTCTACTTGACTCTTTTAAAATACAGTTGCATGTCTTTGGCCTGTAGTGCAAAGATGAACTGTTAATGAATATCTCTGGCTCGTAGTGCAAAGATGAATTTATTAGTAAGATTATAAACATGAACTATGATTTGGTATAATCATGATCTTTGATGTTTCAAGTAAAGACAGGTGATGAAAATTATCTTCGTCCTGGGTGTGAAAAGGAATTTAGAATCACAATTGGGATTATGAATAATTGTTGATAAGAACTATTGATTGATGTTACAGGAATGAAATATTAACAATGGACTTTTAATTTGGAGGAGATAGTAGACATTATGTTCTACTTGACTCTTCTAATGGATGGTTGATTCTGCTGCAATTATGGTTGAAAACTTTTATTATCTACCATATGTTCTAAATCTTTGATTTATTCTGATGAAAGCTATTGATAAATTAATTATCTTAGTCATGATATTTTTTATTGGGCTATTTGTGCTCACCCTTTTGCTTCCCAATTCTTTTCAGGTAATAAGAGTGTAGCTGGGTCAAGTGGGGATAACAGGGGAATAGTGTGATTGTAAGACCCCAACTTTTATGAATAAAGATTAATTTCTCTCGAAATATATTTTTGAATATTATGATGTGGATATGACATAATGTTATAGCTGTGGGTAATATTTACAAAATTTGCAAAGTAAGCAAGTGGTTATATAATATTCGATTGGTTGGAGAATATTCATTTTAACAGGGAATATTCGTACGACGACACAATCGTTGGTGGACTCCACAACGGAAGTATTGTCGTAGTAAGAAAATGACAGAATTATCTTTTTATAAAAATAACGGTGGAAGTGTTACCGTTAAAACTGTTGAACTACTCGGTAGTAAAAGTACAGTAATATGCGTGGTTGCATAGTAGCACACGGTATTGGTTATTAATGCTTACGTAAGAAGTCACTCAGTTATACTCAATTATTGCTACAGTAATTGCTGCATCATATCTCTCATATTATTTATTCGATTATTGTCACAGTATCATCTGCATAATATAATATATTATTAAATCAATAATTGAGACGATAAAGTTGTTCATATTATTAAATTGCAATATTTACAATGTCTTGAAGTTCTGTCAAGGAGAGGTTTGGTCACCTAATTGCACGCTAATAGGGAGAAATCCTTATTGGAAATCCCCCTCTTTCCTAAGAACGACCTGATTGTTAAATATTGTGAGTTATAATATTAATGATGAATAAGTTCGTGTTGATTATAAATGAATTTGATAGTTCCATTGTGTTGAAATTATTTGTGTTAGTGGAAATCGACATTTATTTCGATAATAATTGATGTCTGGAGGTTATATTGTTCAATCGGGTATTCGGGGCACTTTTTGTGTCGGAGTACTATTCACGAGTTACTATTCACGAGTTACTATTCACTCTAGTATTATTCATTCGGGTATTTGGGACACTTTTTCGTATCGGGATACTATTCACTGGATTACTATTCACGGGGTACTATTCACCCAAAAAATATATTTCTTTTGGTCCAAATTATTTTTTGGTACAATATTATTCCATGAGGAAATGTGCTAATTTTTCAGACCGTTGGTTGAAATTATAATAGTAAATCAATATGGATCGTTGGTTTAAAGTTTTAATAGTAACTTGTCCTTTCGGTTTTTCAAGAGTTATTTGTCCCTTCAGTTTTTTAAGAGTTATTTGTCCCTTCAGTTTTCCAAGAATTACTTGTCTCTTCGGTGTTCTAAGAGTTAATTGCCCCTTCGCAAATAATAGTTGTCTCTTCAATATTACCAAGAGTCATTTTGACCCTTCGTTAAGACCAAGAGCCACTTTCAGTTTTTCTATAAATAGAAGCTTAGTCCTTCATTATTTCTTACGAATTCACTGAAACTCTAGAGAGAGAAATTATAGAGAGAAAGAAGTAGAGAAGTCTGCTACCTCATTTTTCCAATATCCAGTTTCTTCTAAGGTAAGGACTATTATTTCTTTCGTATTCATGAAGAGAGCTATTGTTATTCCATTTCTTATTATTCTGTTGGAATAATCTGTATACACAGACTACCGTATAGATGGTGAAATTCTGTTGTTATTCCATTCTTTATTATTCTACAGGAATAACTTGTCTATGCGAAGTACCACATACATGGTGAAATTCTGTTGTTATTCCATTCTTTATTATTCTGTTGGAATATCCTGTCGGTGCGAATTTTGCCTGACCTGGTTCCGTTCTTTATTATTCTGTCGGAATATCCTGTCTGTGCGTTTACGCATGACCTGGTTCCATTATTTATTATTCTGTCGGAATATCCTGTCTGTGCGTTTACACATGACCTGATACCATTCTTTATTATTCTATTGGGAATAACCTGTCTTTGCAGTCTATCGCACGCATGGTGAATCCTTCTGTTATTCCATTCTTTATTATTCTGTTGGAATAACCTGTCTATGTGGATTACCACATGCATGGTGAATGATCCTTTGTATTCATTCTTTATTAAATTGTGGAAATGATCTGTATACGTGGATTACCGCATGGCAGACGAAAATCCATTTGCAGTTTCATATATTCTATTATACTCAGTTGGTTAAAGTTTTGGCTTCTATACTCCATGAAATTAGTAGAATACCCTGGATATTTGCGCTTCATCCAGTATCTTTTCATGAAAATATTCTTCTGAGCATTCTTGAATTTTTCTCCACAAAGCAGTATCATGTTGACAATTTGGACGTTGTTGGTTCCTGGATAAATTAATTCTTGAACTTATTTTATTGAGTTATTATGTCATTGTCATCATCTTCATGCTTATATTTTAATGAAAGTCATCTTTGGCTTACGTGCATAGATGGACTTAGTATGATTATGACCAGGGATCATTCGGTATAATCATTACCTGTAATGTTATAAATGATATGGTAAAAGTCCTCAGTGGCCTGTAATGCATTGATGGACAGTTTTTGGTATGATTATGACCAGGGATTGTTCGGTATAGTCATGACAATTGATGATTTAATGAATATCCTTGGCTCATAACACAGGGATGATTAGATGATGTGTTTTATTTATTAAATTGAGTATCAGCGATAATAATTTATGAAAACATTTTAAACCATAGAAGATAGTAGATTTTATTCTCTACTTAACTCTTCTAATGGATTGTTTATTCCGCTGCAGTTAAACTTGATGTCTATTGTATTTTATCAGTTTAACATTGTTAAAGACTAATGATAATTTATTCTGCATTATCTTAGTAATAATATTTCTTACTGGGCTAGTTGAGCTCACCCTTTCTTTCACTGTTCTCTTCAGAAAATGAGAATATAGCTGGGACGAGTCAGGGAACGGAGTGATGGTCTAGATGATAGCATTAGTGGTCCTCACTATTCTGTTAAATAGTGTGACAATAAATGTAATGAGGACTCCATTGAGTGTGGATATTATCTAGATGACAATATTCTTATTAGAACTCTCAATTTATATTTTGTCGTATTTTACACGACAGTTGTATTTGTACCATGTATTTGGCGATTCAAGATGGGTGATGTATACCTATTTTGGGGGCGTCACAGTTAGTATCAAAGCTTAGGGATATGATCCCTGGCTGAGATGTGAGGCAAGAACTAGGAGGGGAGAGACGGGGAATTCCTTCGCTAGTATGACCTACCTAAGTTTATTTGATATTTAATTGGTCGGTCAGAGTATAGGGATAATATGTGATATGTTAATTAACCCTTGTTTTGTTGCAGTATTTGAAAATGGCATCCGAAAATGTTGAGATAAGCAATGAAGCATATGAGACCATTGAGTCACTAACGATCAATGCCCAGGGTAATGTGCAATAGGAAGATAATAATCCTCATGAAAACAATAACACCGATGAAATGGTGAACGATGGGATGGTCAGAGGCTTTATGCAATTCATGCAACATCAGGCGAAAGCGGCTCCTGTCCAAAGTACAGGTGGAAACACTGACAACTCTCGGACGGTCACCGCTAAGCAGTTCAAGGAGCTGGGACCACCAGAGTTTTTTGGAGAGCCAAAACCACTTAAGGCGGAGACGTGGATACATCATATCAACAAGATATTTGATGTCTTGGGATGCTCCGAGGAGCAAAAGGTTTCCTTTTCCACCTTCATGTTACGTGTAGAGGCAGATTACTGGTGGGAATTTGTAAAGCTTACTCAACCTGCCGCACTGAAGATGTCTTGGGAGAAGTTTCAAGATTTGTTCAAAGACAAGTACTTTCCTGAAAGTATTCGTCACATAAAGGAGGTAGATTTCATCAAGCTTGAGCAAAACAATATGACCGTGGCGCATTACGAAGCTATGTTTGCCGAGTTGTCTCGATTTACGTCCCACTTGGTTGATAATGAGGAGAGAATGACGCGAATGTTTCTAAGAGGTTTGAAACCCGAGATACGTCAATACCTTATCTCTCATAAACTGTGTTTGTATTCAGATGTTGTGAATGAGGCTCAGTTATTGGAGCGCGATAATGAGTTAACCCAACCAAGAGAGAGCAGTCGACAAGTCGATAATACCAGTGGTAGCAGTAATCGAAGCGGTGACCACAAACGTGGAGGGAATCAACATGTCAGAAATGATAACCACTTTGGTGGTAATCATGGACAAGACAATAGGCGTGTAAAGTTCAAGAAGATAAGGTTCAGCAAAGATGGAAAGACGTCAGCACCAGCACCCGTTGTCAAGGAAGGAGAACGACCGCCGGCCGTATGTTACAAATGTGGAGGGGAAGGACACATAAGTCCAAACTGCACGATGCAGTCCAAAGAATGTTATAATTGTGGAAAAGAAGGCCACCTAGCCCGATTTTGTCGTGCACCAAAATCAAGTCCAGTTGGGATGGAGGCATCAAAGGGTGTCCCAGACAAGACAAAACCGGTAGTTCAAAGGAGAGCGTTTGTCGTAACCTCCCAAAAAGCGAGGAGTCTGAACGAGGTGATCACAGGTAAGCTAATCATAAACGCTAACAAAGTTTATACTTTATTTGATACCGGTTGTGACACCCCCAAATCTAGGTACTTCATTCCCACAAGATTTGGTGCTCACTATTCAAACATTCATACTATCTACCCAAATAAATTAATATTTGAATCATAAAACCTCCCCTTAAATAGGGTTACATTATTAAGTTCAAAAACATCCCAGGTTATCTAACCTTTAAACATCATTCAAAAGCGGAATTAAATTATAACATTACATCATTTGAAATACAATCTAAGATCATCATAATAAAAGTCTAACATCATAATCATAATAAAAACTACAAGTCTTCATCACTTGTACAATTTTCCCTTTCCTTTGCTAGTCGAAGGTTCATCTACCTTCTCATCTTTAGCTGCAATGAGTTTATAAATATGTAAAGTGAGCAAAACAATTACTCACTGGATATAACAATGAATCAACATGAGAATAACAATAATAACTGCCAACGAAGGCTCATCAAAACTGAATAGTACTCTAACAATGATAATTAGAAACTGGAATCCAAAATATGGAATAAACATAACTGAGGGTCATATGACCATGAACCATATCCACAGTTGCGAGTAATCTTTCAACCCTAACTTTAACAGTCATAAGACTATAAGGACTCCTTGTACTTAGAGGGATCAGCCCTTCGTACCATGTATTGTGCACAAACATTTAACGCTACGCGTAAGTTATCCCCTAATAATAATAGGGTTGTTCATCTCAGTATTTAGAGTACAAGTCCGCACCAAAGAAGGTTTGGTTTGGATAAGCTATCAAAGGTAATTTGAAGTTCAACGAACATCAACTAGTGGACTAGTTGAATCAATAGTGTTGGATAATACAACAGTTGATCAATAATAACATAATATGAAACAATGAATAAGTGTAAGCGAATTGATTATACTTGATCTCATGCTTAGAAACAAACACAAAGCATAAGTATTGAATGACAATAATAAACCTTGCTTGAATAAAATTAAGCTAGGGCTATGAATTATTGAGTAAACATTAAGTAATAGCAAGCTGAAAATAAAGCTTACTTATTATGAAAATGACTTGTGTCAAGTAAATGAACTATAATAATTCAACATTTTAAATTAGAATTCAAGAAAGCTGCATTCATAATATCAGAATAACAATAATGAAACTTGTCTAACAATAAACAAGTTAGAATGCATCAATAAGTATTGGACTTCAAACTTGTTTGAATAAAATAATGTCATAACTAGTTTGTTCAAATCATGATTAAGAATACAATAGTTCGTTTAACGAAACTTTAAAGTAAGAACTAGTTCAACATGAATGTAAGGATAAAAGGCTTGCTCAATGTAAAAAGAAAAGTTTAGAAACTTGCTCAATGTAAATATAGAGTTAGAAAACTTGCCTTGAGTGTAAGCTATAAAATTAAACTCACGATCACCTACACATAATTTTAGAACGACAATACCTATTAGATATGCCAACATATCATAACATGATCATTACCATTTACATTTCAGAAACTCTAAGTGTTCCCAAAGATATTCAGTTATATCATCATTTAGGACTGAGGATGATGAAAAATATCTTAAAGAAAACGAATCCAGTGAGATAAAAGGATAAAGATTAGAAATTCGTACTTCGGTTTATCCAAGTTCAAAAATACTCCATAATAATCAATTGTGGAGAGAATTCAAGAATAAAGATCAAAACATGGATACAATCAAAGATAGTAACCATAATAGACAACTTGGACAAAGAAAAAAAATTTAATTTTTTTGTGAATAGTGTCGTATTCGTGAATAGTGTCGTATACGTTAATAGTGTTGTATACGTGAATAGTAACCCTGACACGAAAAGGTAGAAATTTCACAAGAAAAATCATACTTCATGAATCGTCCTCGTGAATAGTATCGTACTCGTGAATAGTATCATATACGTGAATAGTGTTGTATACGTGAATAGTAACCACGATATAAAAAGATAAAATTTTCATAATAAAATTCATACCAATATTTCGGTATAATGATATTAAAAGAAATAACATCATTTACGAAGAAAATAACATCCCTTACCTCAAAAGAATAATATTTCTAGCTGAAATATCAGATATAATGCTGAAGGAAACTTGCACTATTTATCAACTCTCAAAGTATCTAAATACTCATAAAAATACGTTCGATATTATAGAGAGAGAAAACTTCTGATTCTGGTATAATTTTTAATTCTAACTAAGCACCATATTTATAGGAGAATACCAGAACGCCAAAGTAGACTAAATTTACACACAGAGGCTTTTGTAGCCCTCCATCTTTGTAAATGAGCACAATAATTCTCAGCACACCAACAAAGAACAAGAGTGGGGCCCACCCATTCTGGAAAATCTCCATCAAAATGTTTTAAATTTAAACAATATTCAGAAACTTCAATAATTCAAAATAAATAGCCTTTTATCAGAAAAATATAAATTTTATGTCCATTCTATAGGAAATTTAATTCTCTACAACTTTGTAGAAGAAATTTTTTCCAAAATTCAAACAGAAAATGACCGAAATCCATATACGGATGATTTTTAACACCTCAATTCTTACAAAATACTGATAAAACATCTCAACGTTAATTCCTTCATTTATATCCACATAAAATAAATATTTCCTTATTATATAAATCAATAATAAATTATTCACAAATAATATTACAGAATCATAATAATGATAACCAGGTCTTTCCCAGGAAAGAGGGGCTTTTTGATATGGATCTCTCCTTACTGGCGCGCAATTAGGTGATCAAACCCCTTTCCTAGACAGAACTTCCTTAGACATTATCAATAATGCTATCTAATAATATTATTCAAATAATATGAATTATTGATCTGATAATGGGAAATACTATGCAATGACAATTATTGAAATAATAATAATATAAAATATCAACGTAACAATTATTGAATCAATAAAATAAAATATTTAGCAGTAATTACTGTAGCAATTATTGAGTAGTACCTTCTTACGTAAAAATCAATAATCTAAAAATATTTTGCAATACCCTGTGGAATACTGTATGCTACTGTGCAACCACGCATATTACTGTACTTTAACCACCAAATATTCCAACAGTGTTAACGGTAATAACTACGCCGTTATTTATAAAAAAAACTCATACTTGACATTTTCGGAATCTGACAGTTTTCTGTTATGGGGCCCATAAATGGCTGCGCTGTCGTACAAATATTCCCCAACAATAATGAATATTTTATAACCATTTACTTATTTTGCAAAATTTACATATTTTACCCATAACTAACCACATTAATCAGATCCACTCCTTACTATTTCAAAATAATTAATAGAGGAAATTCAATTTTATTTATAAAAAGTTGGGGTCTTATAATTTCCCCCTTTTGTTAGTATTATTAAATTGGATGCATATGTCCCTTTTTCAACAAAACCTGAGTTCGTGATATTGGCAGTTTGGCACAAGTTTGTTTTTGTTGTAATTAAGTTCATAATATCTTTAATTCTTTAAACATCCAATATGGACAAATTTGTATTTAGAAAAGCTTCTGCATTTGAAGAATTATGTTCTAATAAAAATCAGAAAAAGGATGATGATAAAGTAGATTTGGGAAATCTTGAAGCAAACCCTGGGTTGCGAAAGAAAATATCAAAGTATCATCCTAATATTTAAGATGAAGTAAGAAGAACATTCATGCTAAAGGGTCCTTGTCAGCCTCTCAAACATAACTTCCCATAGACTCAAATTGGGGGATACTGACGTAAATTTAATCCTTCTTAGTTTAAAGAATATGGAAATTGGTTGGAGTATAGCATAGCTATTGATGCAGTATTCTGCTTATGTTGCTATCTATTTAGGCCGAACACTAGAAAACAAGTGGGTGGTGATTCTTTCAATACTAACGGCTTCACAACATTGAAGAAGAAAGAGAGATTTGATATTCATTTTGGAGGGCCTAATAGTGTTTTCGACGCCCCGAAAATTGGTATACATCACCTATTCCGAGTCGCCAAATACATGGTACAGAATACAAATATAATCTTAAATATACAACATGAGCTGTGAGTTTTAATACAAATATTGTCTTCTAGACAGTATTCAAACTCAAAATAAATCTTCAATACATTTATTATCACACTATTTCATAGAATAGTGAGGACTACTAATGCTATCATCTGGACCGTCACTCTGTTCCTCGACTAGTCCCTGCTACGTTTTCATTTCCTGAAGAGAATAATGAAAACAAACGGGTGAGCTCAACTAGCCCAGTAAGAAATATTATGGCTTAGATAATGCAGAATAAATTATTGTTAGCCTTCAACAGTGTTAAACTGATACAATATAACAAACATCAAGTTTAACTGCAGCGGAACAAGCAATCCATTAGAAGAGTCAAGTGGAGAATATAATCTATTATCTTCTATGATTTAAAAGGTTTTTCATCACTTTTATCGCTGAGACTCAGCTTATTAAATAAACCACGTCATCCCTGCACTACGGCCAAGGATATTCATTAGTATCACGACCACAAATTATCCATGCACTACGGGCCAAGGATATTCGTGTTTTCGTCAATGGTCATCATTATGCCAACAACTGTCCATCAATGCACTACGGGCCAATGAGGACTTTAACCACATCATTTGTAACATTACGGTCATGACTATACCGAATAATCCCTGGTCATAATCATACCAAGTCCATCTATGCACTACAGGCCACATATGACTTTCAACATAATATAAACATGATGATGGTGACAATGACATAATACTTCAATAAAACAAGTTCAAGAATTAAATTTTAAAGATTTATAAGTTAATTTATCCTGAACTTAAAAACGTCCAAATTGTAAACATGATACTGCTTTGCGGAGTAAAATTCAAGAATGCTCAGAAGAATATTTCCATGAAAAGATACTGGATGAAGCGCAAATATCAAGGATATTCTACTAATTTCATGGAGTATAGAAGCTAAAACTTTAATCAACTGAGTATAATAGAATATATGAACCTGCAAATGGATTTTCGTCTGCCATGCGGTAATCCACGTCGATAGATCATTTCCATAATTTAATAAGGACTGAATATAAAGGATCATTCACCATGCATGTGGTAATCCATATAGATAGGTTATTCCAACAGAATAATAAAGAATGGAATAACAGAAAATTCACCATGCATGCGATAGACCGCACAGACAAGTTATTCTCAACAGAATAATAAAGAATGGAACCAGGTCATGCGAAATCCGCATAGACGGGATATTCCAACAGAATAATAAAGAATGGAATAACAACAGAATTCACCAGGCATGCAATAGATCGCACAGACAGGTTATTCCATCATAATAATAAATAATGGAACCAGGTTATGCGTAATACGCACAGACAGGATATTCCAACAGAATAATAAAGAATGGAATAACATAAGAATTTCACCATGTATGCGGTACTTCACATAGACAGGTTATTCCAACAGAATAATTAATAGTAGAACTAGATCATGTGTAATACGCACAGACAGGATATTCCAACAGAATAATAAAGAATGGAATAACAGAAGAATTTCACCATGTATGCGGTACTTCGCATAGACAGGTTATTCCAACATAATAATAAAGAATGGAATAAAAATAGATCTCTTCATGAATATGAAAGAAATAATACCCCTTACCTTAGAATAAACATGGATACTAGAATAGAGAGGTAGCAGACTTCTCTTCTTCTTTCTCTCTATAATTTCCCTCTATAATTATTGCTCTATAGTTTTAGTGAATTGGTGAGAAATGAAGGAAGAATGAGCTTTTATTTATAGAAAAATATAATTTTGATAATTGCACGTTTTGGAGCTTGAAAAATTACAGTACAATACCTCCAACTTTTCTTTCATTTTTAATTTAGCCCTGCAAGTATTATCAAACTTGTACCACCTCCCCTAATAGTAAATAATATGAATCAATAGTTCAATCATGTGATTCAATAGTTATAATAATGTGAAAATATGAATAACAGTATAGTACCTCCATCTATACCACCATCTTTAACTTAGTCATGCAAGTATTATCAATCTTGCACCAACTCTCCTAATAGTACATGATTGTGAATCAAGAATACACACATGTGAACAAATAGTTATAATCATGTGAATTAATAGCAATTAATTCCTCATTTATCCGATTAATTACCCGATAACTTCAAGACATCAATTATTATCGAAATAAATATCGATTTTCACTAACACTAATAATTCTAACACAATAGAACTATCAATTTCATCTTTAATCAACATAAACTTATTCATCATTAATATTATAACTCACAATATTTAACAACCAGGTCGTTCCGAGGAAAGAGGTGGCTTTTTGATAAGGATTTATCTTTATTGGCGAGCAATTAGGTGACTAAATCTCTCCTTAACAGAACTTCTAGACATTGTCAATATTGCAAATAATAATATAAATAACTTTGTCATCTCAATTATTGATTTAATAATATATAATATATTATGCAGATGATACTGTGGCAATAATTTAATCAATAATATGAGAGTTATGATGCAGTAATTACTGTAGTAATAATTGAGTATAACTGAGTGACTTCTCACGTAAGCATCAATAACCAATACTGTGTGCTACTATACAACCACGCGTATTACTGTACTTTTACTACCGGGTAGTTCAACAGTTTTAACTGTAACACTTTCGCTATTATTTTTATAAAAAGATAATTCTATCATTTTCTTACTACGACAATACTTTCGTTGTGGGGTCCACCAATGATTGTGTCTTCGTACAAATATTCCCTATTAAAACGAATATTCCCCGACCAATCGAATATTATATAACCACTTGCTTACTTTGCAAAATTTATAAATATTACCCACAACTATAACATTATATCAAATCCACACCACAATATTCAAAAAAATATTTTGAAAAATTTAAATCTTTATTCATAAAATTTGGGGTCTCACAGTGTTCATAACCAAGCTTAGAGTAAATGTCAAGATTTGATGAAACTAAAGCAAAATAATCAGAATGTTTTTATTAAACAATCTGAACAAACGAAACTTGAATATCGAATTCGCTAAAATGCATCACTTGATTGTATAAGATTTCTTTTGCATCAAGTTTTATCCATTCGTGGTCATGGTGAAGATGAGGATTCAATTAATAGAGGAAATTTCTTACAGCTTCTACAATTTCTTGCTAATCACAATGAAAGTATAAAAAATGTTGTGTTGCAAAATGCTCCAAAAAATCTAAAATTGGTGTCAAGTGATATTCAGAAAGATATTATAAATTGTGTTGAAGTAGAAACTACCATTGCTATCATTAGTGATATTGGAGATGATGTGTTTGCAATATTAGTTAATGAGTCTCGTGATATTTTAATCAAAGATTAGATGGCCATATCTTTACGCTATGTGGATAGAAAGGGATGTTTTGTTGAACGTTTTGTTGGTACAGTTCATGTTACTAGTACCACTACTTCATTGCTTAAAGAAGTAATTGAGACCTTTTTCTCAAGTCACAGACTAAGTTTATCAAGAATATGTGGTCAAGGGTACGATGGAGCCAGTAACATGCGAGGTGAATTTAATGGTCTCAAAACCTTAATCATGAATGAGAATCCTTTTGCATTTTATGTCCATTATGTTACTCATCAACTCCAATTAACTATTGTAGCTATTGCTAGTAAGCATAAACACATTGCTTGGTTTTTAACAAGGTTTTTGAGTTGTTAAATGTGGTTGGAGCATCATGCAAGCGTCGAGATAGTCTTCGAGAGAAAGAAGTTGTGAGATCCCGAATTTTATGAAATAAAAAGTATTTAATTTTTCTATTTTGGTAAATAGTTAAATTGATAAAAGTTTAGAATTAAGGGTCATATTTGAAAAATTTTCAAAGTAAGCAAGTTGTCATAAAATAATCGATAGTAAAAGAACAGTAATACGCGTGGTTGCATAGTAGCACACATTATTGATTATTTATGCTTATGTGAGAAGTCACTCAATTATTGCTACAATAATTGTTGCATTATATCTCTCATATTATTGATTCAATTATTGTCACAGTATCATTTGCATAATATGTTATATATATATATATATATATTATTAAATCAATAATTGAGACGACAAAGTTATTCATATTATTATTTGCAATATTGACAATGTCTAGAAGTTCTGTCAGAGAGAGGTTTGGTTACCTAATTACGCGCCAATAAGGAGAAATCCTTATCAGAAAGCTCCCTCTTTCCTGGGAACGACATAGTTGTTAAATATTGTGAGTTATAATATTAATTATGAATGTTATTAAACATCTAAGTTGAGTTCGGAGTTGAATTTAGAGATGCGGACGCGATATTTGAGTCCGGAACGATGAAATTAGTAGAAATAGACTATAAGCACAAAATTTGTTGGGGTTGACTTTTTGGTCAAAAAAGTCAATAGTTGACTTTTTCAAAAAAGTCAAACTTTGAAATTTAAAAATGAATTTTTTGAGAAAAATATTTCCATTGTGTTTGGATTTTTAGTGTTAGTGGAAATCGACATTTATTTCGATAATAATTGATGTTTGGAGGTTATATTGACCAATCGGGTAATTAATCGAATAAATGAGCAATTAATTACTATTAATTCATATGATTATAACTATTTGTTCACATGTGTGTACTATTGATTCACATTCATGTACTATTAGGGGAGGTGGTGCAAGATTGATAATACTTATATGACTAAGTTAAAAATGGAGGTATTATACTGTAATTCGTATTTTCACATGATTATAACTATTGAGTCACATGATTGTACTATTAATTCACATTATTTACTATTATGGGAGGTGGTGCAAGTTTGATAATACTTGCAGGACTAAATTAAAAATGAAAGAAAAGTTGAAGGTATTGTACTGTAATATTTTGAACCCCAAAACGTGCAATTATCGAAACTATATTTTCCTATAAATAGAATCTCATTCTTCCTTCATTTCTCACCTATTCACTAAAGCTATAGAGAAATTATTATAGAGAGAAATTATAGAGAGAAAGAAGAAGAGAAGTCTGCTACCTCACTATTCTAGTATCCAGTTTTCTTCTAAAGTAAGGGGTATTATTTCTTTCGTATTCATGAAGAGAGCTATTGTTATTCCATTCCTTATTATTATGTTGGAATAACCTGCCTATGTGAATAACTGCATATATGGTGAAATTCTTCTATTCTTCTATTCTTTATTATTCTGTTGGAATATCCTGTCTGTGCGGATTACACATGACCTGATTTCGTTCTTTAATATTCTGTTGGAATATCATGTCTGTGCGGATTACGCATGACCTGGTTCCATTCTTTATTATTCTGTTGGAATAACCTGTCTGTGCGGTTTATCGCATGCCTGGTGAATTCTGTTGTTATTCTATTCTTTATTATTCTATTGGAATATCCTGTCTGTGCGGATTACGCATGACCTAGTTCCATTCTTTATTATTCTATTGGGAATAACCGGTCTGTGCAGTCTATCGCATTCATGGTGAATTCTTCTATTATTTTATTCTTTATTATTCTGTTAGAATAACATGTCTAGATGGATTACCGCATGCATGGTGAATGATCCCTTGTATTAATTCCTTATTAAATTATGGAAATGATCTGTCTACGTGGATTACCATACGGTGGGCGAAAATCCATTTGCAGTTTCGTAATTTTTCTGACCCTCAAAAATTCTGGAAAAATTTGAAATGATAATTTGTTGAGTTTTCTAGATTGTGTCCAAAAATTACGATTTTTGGATGTATAGATTAGGAGTTATGAATTTTATGGGAAAAGACTATTTTAAAAGTAAACTTTTATAACTCCTTGTGGTTAACTCCAAAATTGGTAAAATTTTTATTGGGAGTACATGTATATAACAGAAGTATACCCCGTAAATTTCGGAATTTTTGATCAAAAGTATAATTTATGATAAATGTCTAAATATTCAGCAGTTTTGGCCATATGAAAAATAGTAGATGAATTCTAAAAATTCCGAGAAAAATATATGTTCAATATGGGACTATATTCTGCTAAATCCCAGAAAAGAAATATTTTTGGGACTGATTTGGTTTTTATCATGAAAATGAACTAGTTATGAGTAAATAAATTAAATATGTTATGTGAAGTAACAAAATTAAAAAATAGAATTTTAAGGCTTGAGAATCCTATATAGGGTATATGCAGATTTTTGATGAGGGATTTGATCATTGGTGATGAAATCTTATGAGTATGGCATTTTTGAATGATTAAAATGCATTATTTGGTAAAGTGTAAACAAATGAAATAAATTTTTTATAAGTTTAAGAAGTGATTAAAATATTGTTATAATATTAATAATATTAGATTATGAGTTTATTAAATGATTGATAATATTTGGATAAATTTAAAGTCTTTAATATTTATCTTTGTTTTCGCTTCTCTCATGGTCATCATCCTCATGCTTATATTATGATGAAAGTCATCTTTAGCTTACGTGCAAAGATGGACTTTTAATTATTGGTTTTATAGTTGTATATCTTTGGCTTACGTGTAACGATGGACTGTTAATTATTGGTTTTATAGTTGTATATATTTGGCTTACGTGAAAAGATGGACCGTTAATTATTGGTTGTATATCTTTGGCTTACGTGCATTGATGGGCAGTTGTTGGAATGATTATAACCAAGGATTATTCGGTATAATCATGACCATGGTTAAAAACATGAATATCATTGGCCCGTAGTGTGAGACCCAAAATTTTATGATTTAAATTTCTCGAAATATTTTTTTGAATATTATGGTGTGGGTTTAATATAATATTATAGTTGTGGGTAATATTTACAAATTTTGCAAAGTAAGTAAGTGGTTATATAATATTCGATTGGTCGGGGAATATTCGTTTTAACAGGGAATATTCATACGACGACTCAATCATTGGTGGACCCCACAACGGAAGTATTGTTGTAGTAAAAAAAATGACAAAATTATCTTTTTATAAAAATAATGGCAAAAGTGTTATCGTTAAAATTGTTGAACTACCCGGTAGTAAAAGTACAGTAATACGTGTGGTTGTATAGTAGTACACGGTATTGGTTATTGATGCTTACGTGAGAAGTCACTCAGTTATACTTAATTATTACTACAGTAATTGCTGCATCATAATTTTCATATTATTGATTCAATTATTGTCACAGTATCATCTGCATAATATGTTATGTATTATTAAATCAATAATTGAGATAAAAAAGTTATTCATATTATTATCTGCAATATTGACAATGTCTATAAGTTCTGTCAAGGAGAGGTTTGGTCACCTAATTGCGCGCCAATAAGGAGAAATTCTTATCGGAAAGCCCCCACTTTCCTGGGAACGACCTGGTTGTTAAATAATGTGAGTTATAATATTAATGATGAATAAGTTCGTGTTGATTAAAGATGAAATTGATAGTTCCATTGTGTTGGAATTATTAGGGTTAGTGAAAATCGACATTTATTTCGATAATAATTAATGTCTGGAAGTTTTCGGGTAATTAATCGGATAAATGAGGAATTAATTCCTATTAATTCACATGATTATAACTATTTGTTCACATGTGTGTACTATTGATTCACATTCATGTACTATTAGGGGAGTTGGTGCAAGATTGATAATACTTGCATGACTAAATTAAAGATGGAGGTATAGATGGATGTACTATACTGTTATTCGTATTTTCACATGATTATAACTATTGAATCACATGATTGAACTATTGATTCATATTATTTACTATTAGGGGAGGTGGTGCAAGTTTGATAATACTTGCAAGGCTAAATTAAAAATGAAAGAAAAGTTTGAGGTATTGTACTGTAATTTTTCGAGCCCCAAAACGTGCAATTATCGAAACTATATTTTTCTATAAATAGAAGCTCATTCTTCTTTCATTTCTCACCAATTCACTAAAGCTATAGAGCAATTATTATACAGAGAAATTATAGAGAGAAAGAAGAAGAGAAGTTTGCTACTTCTCTATTCCAGTATCTAGCTTTATTCTAAGGTAAGGGGTATTATTTCTTTCATTTTCATGAAGAGAGCTATTGTTATTCCATTCCTTATTATTATGTTGGAATAACCTGTTTATACGAAGTACTGCATACATGGTGAAATTCTTCTGTTATTCCATTATTTATTATTCTGTTGGAATATCATGTTTGTGCATATTATGCATGACCTGGTTCCACTATTTATTATTCTATTGGAATAAACTGTGTATGCGAAGTACCGCATACATGATAAAATTCTTCTGTTATTCCATTCTTTATTATTCTGTTGGAATATATTGTCTGTGCGTATTACGCATGACCTGGTTCCATTATTTATTATTTTGTGAATATCCTGTCTGTGCGAATTTCGCATGACCTGGTTCCATTCTTTATTATTCTGTTGGGAATAACTTGTCTGTGCGGTCTATCGCATGCTTGATGAAATCTTCTATTATTCCATTCTTTATTATTCTGTTAGAATAACCTGTCTATGTGGATTACCACAGGCATGGTGAATGATCTTTTGTATTCATTCCTTATTAAATTGTGGAAATGATCTGTCTATGTGGATTACTGCATGACGGGCGAAAATCCATTTGCTGGTTCATATATTCTATTAAACTCAGTTGGTTAAAGTTTTGGCTTCTGTACTCCATGAAATTAGTAGAATATCCTTGATATTTGCACTTCATCCAGTTTCTTTTCATGGAAATATTCTTCTGAGCATTCTTGAATTTTACTCCACAAAGCAGTATCATGTTTACAATTTGGACGTTTTTGAGTTCAGGATAAATTAACTTATAAATCTTTAAAATTTAATATTTGAATTTGTTTTATTGAAGTATTATGTCATTGTCAACATCCTCATGTTTATATTATGTTGAAAGTCATATGTGGCCTGTATTGCATAGATGGACTTGGTATGATTATGACCAGGGATTATTCGGTATAGTCATGACCGTAATGTTACAAATGATGTGGTAAAAGTCCTCATTGGCCCATAGTGCATTGATGGACAGTTGTTGGCATGATGATGACCATTGATGAAAACACGAATATCTTTGGCCCGTAGTGCATGGATAATTTGTTGTCGTGATACTAATGAATATCCTTGGCCGTAGTGCAGGGATGACGTGGTTTATTTAATAATCTGAGTCTCAGCGATAAAAGTGATGAAAAACTTTTTAAATCATAGAAGATAGTAGATTTTATTCTCTACTTGACTCTTCTAATGGATTGCTTGTTCCGCTGCAGTTAAACTTGATGTTTGTTATATTGTATCAGTTTAACACTATTGAAGGCTAACGATAATTTATTCTGCATTATCTTAGCCATAATATTTCTTACTAGGCTAGTTAAGCTCACCCTTTTGCTTTCATTGTTCTCTTTAAGAAATTAGAACGTAGCAAGGACTAGTCAGGGAACGGAGTGACGGTCCAGGTGATAGCATTAATAGTCCTCACTATTCTATGAAATAGTGTGATAATAAATGTATTGAAGACTTATTTTGAGTTTGAATACTGTCTAGAAGATAATATTTGTATTAAAACTCACAGCTCATGTTGTATATTTAAGATTATATTTGTATTTTGTTCCATGTATTTGGCAACTCAAAATAGGTGATGTTTACCTATTTTGGGGGCGTCACAGTTGGTATCAAAGCTTAGGGATATGATGTGAAGCCCCCAAAACAGGTATACATCACCCATCTTTAGTCGCCTAATATATGGTACAGAATACAAATATAAACTTAATTATACAAACGTCGTGCAATATACAACAAAACATATGCTATGACTTTTAATACAAATATTGTCATCTAGACTATATCCGCACTCAATGGAGTCCTCATTACATTTATTATCACACTATTTAATAGAATAGTGAGGACTACTAATGATATCATCTGGACCGTCACTCCATTCCCCGACTCGTCCCAGCTATATTCTCATTTCCTGAAGAGAACAGTGAAAGAAAGGGTGAGCTCAACTAGTCCAGTAAGAAATATTATGACTAAGATAATGCAGAATAAATTATCATTAGTCTTCAACAATGTTAAACTGATAAAATACAATAGACATCAAGTTTAACTGCAGTGGAATAAGAAATCCATTAGAAGAGTTAAGTAGAGCATGATATCTACTATCTTCTATGATTTAAAATATTTTCATCAATTTTTTTATCGCTGAGACTCAGCTTAATAAATAAACCACATCATCAAAGCATCCCTAAACTATGGGCCAAGGATATTCATTAAATCATCAATGGTCATGACTATACCGAATAATCTCTGGTCATAATCATACCAAAAACTGTCAATCAATACACTACCGGCCAATGAGGACTTTTACCACATCATTCGTTACATTACGGTCATGATTATACCGAATAATCCCTGGTCATAATCATACCAAGTCCATCTATGCACGTAAGTCAAAGATGGCTTTCATCACAATATAAGCATGAGGATAATGACAATGATATAAGCAATAATCAAACGAAATAAAGGATAAATATTAAAGACTTTAAATTTTTCCAAATATTATCAATCACTTAATAAACTCATAATCTAATATTATTAATATTATAATAATATTTAATCACTTCTTAAACTTATAAACAATTTATTTCAATTGTTTACACTTTACCAAATAATGCATTTTAATCATTTAAAAATGCCATACTCATAAGATTTCATCACCAATAACCAAATCCCTCATCAAAAATCTGCATATATACCCTATATAGGATTCTCAAGCCATAAAATCCTATTTTTCAATTTTGTTACTTCACATAACATATTTAATTCATTTACTCATAACTAGTTCATTTTCATGAAAAATACCAAATCAGTCCCAAAAATATTTCTTTTCTGGAATTTAGCAGAATATAGTCCCATATTGAACATATATTTTTCTCGGAATTTTTAAAATTCATTTACTATTTTTCATATGGCCAAAATTGTTGAATATTTAGATATTTATCATAAAATGTATTTTTGTCCAAAAATTCCGAAATTTACAAGGTATACTCCCGTTATATACATGTACTCCCAATAAAAATTTCACCAATTTTGGAGTTAACCACAAAGAGTTATAAGAGTTTACTTTTAAAATAGTCTTTTCCCATAAAATCCATAACTCTTAATCTATACATCCAAAAATCGTTATTTTTGGATACAATCTAGAAAACTCGTCAAATTATCATTTCAGATTTTTCCAGAATTTTTGAGGGTCAAAAAAATTACGAAACTGCCCCTGGCAGAAACCCCCTTTTGAATGAAAATACTATTCATATGAATACAAAGGATCATTCACTATGCATGCAGTAATTAACATACACAGGTTATTCCAACAGAATAATAAAGAATGGAATAACAAAAGAATTCACTATGCATGCGATAGACCGCACAAAAGAGGTTATTCTCAACAGAATAATAAAGAATGTAACCAGGTCATGCGTAAACCGCACAGACAGGATATTCCAATAGAATAATAAAGAATGGAACCAGGTCATGCGTAAACCGCACATACAGGATATTCCAACAGTATAATAAAGAATGGAATAACAGAATAATTAACCATGCATGCGATAGACCGTACAGACAGGTTATTCCAACAGAATAATAAAGAATAGAACTAGGTCTAGCGTAATCCGCACAGACAGGATATTCCAACAGAATAATAAAGAATGGAATAACAAAGAATTCACCATGCATGCGATAGACCGCACAGATAGGTTATTCCAATAGAATAATAAAGAATGGAACCAGGTCTAGCATAATTCGCACAAATAGGATATTCCAACAGAATAATAAAGAATGGAATAATAGAAGAATTTCACCATGTATGCGGTACTTCGCATAGACAGGTTATTCCAACATAATAATAAAGAATGAAATAACAGAAGAATTTCACCATGTATGCGGTACTTCGCATAGACATGTTATTCCAACATAATAATAAAGAATGGAATAACAGAAGTTCTCTTTATGAATACTAAAGAAATAATACCCCTTACCTTAGAATAAAGCTGGATACTGAAATAGAGAGGTAGCAGACTTCTCTTCTTATTTCTCTCTATAATTACTCTGTATAATAATTTCTCTATAGCTTTAGTGAATTGGTGAGAAATGAAGGAAGAATGAGCTTCTATTTATAGAAAAATATAAATTCGATAATTACACATTTTGGAGCTCGAAAAATTACAGTACAATACCTCCAACTTTTCTTTCATTTTTAATTTAGTCCTGCAAGTATTATCAAACTTGGACCACCTCTCCTAATAGTAAATAATGTGAATCAATAGTTCAATCATGTGATTCAATAGTTATAATCATGTGAAAATACGAATAACAGTATAGTAACTCCATCTATACCTCCATCTTGTAAATATTATAATTTAATAATATGAATAACTTTATCGTTTCAATTATTGATTTAATAATATATAAAATATTATGCAGATGATACTGTGACAATAATCGAATCAATAATATGAGAGATATGATGCAACAATTACTGTAGTAATAATTGAGTATAACTGAGTGACTTCTTGCGTAAACATCGATAATCAATACTGTGTGCTACTATGCAACCACGCGTATTACTATACTTTTACTACCGAGAAGTTCAACAGTTTTAAAAATAACACTTTCGCCGTTATTTTTATAAAATGATAATTTTGTCATTTTTTAACTACGACAATACTTCTGTTGTGGAGTCCACCAATGATTGTGTCGTCTTACGGATATTCTCTGACAAAAAGAATATTCCCCGACCAAACGAATATTTTATAACAACTTGCATACTTTGCAAAATTTGTAAATATTATCCATAACTATAACATTATATCAAATCAACATCATAATATTAAAAAGAATATTTCGAGAAATTTAAATCTTTATTCATAAAATTTGGGGTCTCACATATGATCCCTGGCTGAGATGTGAGACAAGAACTAGGAGGGGAGAGACAGGGAATTCCTTTGCTAGTATGACCTACCTAAGTTTATTTGGTATTTAACTGGTCCGTCAGAGTATAGGGATAATATGTGATACATTAATTAACCCTTGTTTTGTGGTAGTATTTGAAAATGACATCCGAGAATATTGAAAATAGCAATGGAACACAGGAGACCGTTGAGTCTCCACAGATCAATAAGCAGGATAATGTGCATCAGGAAGGCGACAATCCTCATACAAATGACAACACTAACCAAATGATGAACGATGGAATATTCAAAGGCTTTATGCAATTCATGCTACATCAGGCGAGAGCGGCTCCTGTCCAAAATGCAGGTGGAAACACTGGCAACTCTCGGACGGTCACTGCTAAACAGTTTAAGGAGCTGGGATCACCAGAGTTTTTAGGAAAGACAGAACCACTTAAGGCGGAGACGTGGTTAAAGCATATCACCAAGATATTTGATGTCTTGGGATGCTCCAAGGAGCATAAGGTTCCCTTTGCCACCTTTATGTTGCGTGAAGAGGCAGATTACTGGTGGGAATCAGTAAAACGTACCTAGTCTGACGCACTCAAGATGTCTTGGGAGAAGTTTCAAGAGTTGTTCAACGATAAGTACTTTCCCAAAAGTATTCGTCATATGAAGGAGGTAGAGTTCATCAAGCTGGAGCAAAACAATATGACCATGTCGCAGTACGAAGCTAAGTTTGCCGAGTTGTCTCGATTTGCATCCCATTTGGTCGATAATGAGGAGTGAATGACGTGAATATTTCTAAGAGGTTTGAAACCCGATATACGTCAATACCTCATTTCTCACAAACTGTGTTTGTATTCAGATGTTGTTAATAGGGCTCAGTTATTGGAGTGTGATAATGAGTCAACCCAACCAAAAGAGAGCAGTTGGCAAAATGATAATACCAGTGATAGCAGTCATCGAAGCGGTGACAATAAGCATAGAGGGAATAAATATGCCAAAAATGGTAACCACTTCGGTGGTAATCATGGCCAAAACAATAAGAATGGACATTTCAAGAAGAAGAGATTCAACAGTGATGGAAAGACGTCAATATCAGCACCCGTTGTTAAGGAAGGAGAACGACCACCTTTCATATGCTTCAAATGCGGAGGGGAGGGACATATCAGTCCAAACTGTACACAGCAGTCCAAAACCTGTTATGATTATGGAAAAGAAGGTCACCTAGACCAATTTTGTCGTGCACCAAAGTCAAGTCCAGCTGGAACGGTGGCACCAAAGGTGGATACGGACAAAACAAAGTCGATAGTTTTAGGAAGAGCGTTTATTATGACTTCTCAAAAAGCGAGTAACCCAAATGAAGTTAGCACGGGTTAGTTAATTATAAATTCTTGAGAAGTATATACCTTATTAGATACCGGTTCTACCCATTCTTTTATCTCTTTTGCTTGCGCTCAATGTTTAAATTTGACTCTGGAGAGATTAGACTTTGACTTATTGGTTGAAACTTCGTTAGTAGAAACCTTCATTACCTCCACTATTTATAAATCTTGTTTGATTCAAATGACACTTTTACGTTACCTGTAGATCTTATCTCTTTGAAAATACCTTCCTTTGATGTAATTTTAGGAATCGATTGGTTAACTACTCATCATGCTTTTCATAAGGTTGTTAGCTTTCATATTCCTAACCAACCTGTTATGCGAATTCAAGCAACCAAACCACTAAAGTCAATAATTGTCATATCAAGCCATAAGTAAAGAGCCCCGAGCCTTTCGCTGGTGAATTCCTAGTATGGAATGCACCGAGGCCGAATTTTCCGTTGGGGACATTGTGAATAACGGTGGCAAGTTGATAGGTATCAATGTGACGTACTATCCAAGTCTTGGATGAGAGTTACAGTTTTTAAATGATAATTATATCGTTAATAAATTTCCTGACGTATTCTCGAAGAACTTCCTGGCCTACCCCAGAGTGTGAAATCAAATTTTGTATTGACCCCATTAAAAAGCCTATTTCTAAAACCCTTAAATATTTCTTCACCTAGAACGAACGTATTATGCGCCAAATACGTTGGCTCGAGCTGTTGAAGATTACGATCGCAACATTCAATATCATTGTGGAAGAGAGAACGTGATAGCTGATGCGTTGGGTAGAAGATCATATGCATTTACGAGTACGACGTTGTTAACATAAAAACCCATTTTATATAACTTACAAATGACGAAGATATAGTTAAAGACTCTAAGGACCCATGTGGTGATATCAAATATACGAGTAGAATTGACTTTAATCGATTAAGTTAAAGCCGTGCAAGCTACATACTTAAAGCTGATGAATACAAAGAAGAAGGTTCAAGAAGGCGTTATCTCCACCCTCGATTTAATTGGTCCATTTGAAATCCTTTATCGAGTAGGAACTGTGGCCTATAGACTCGTTTTACCGCCAAGTATATTGCATGTTCATAACGTTTTTTTTACGTATCGATGTTACATAAATATATTGACGACCCGAACTACATTATTGAATTAGAACTAGACGAGATAGAAGAAGATTTAACGTATGAGGAGATACATGTTAAAATTTTGGATAAGAAGGATCCTATTCGACACTCAAAGGTTATACCTCAAGAGTTAGAATCTGAAATGAAGTCAAGGTATCCTCACCTCTTCAACATATCAGGTACGTACGTAAATTTCGAGGGCGAAATTTCATATGGAGGGGAGATTGTAAGACCCCAAATTTTATGAATAAAGATTTAAATTTCTCGAATTTTTTTTTTGAATATCATGGTGTGGATTTGATATAATGTTATAGTTGTGGGTAATATTTACAAATTTTGTAAAGTAAGCAAGTGGTAATATAATATTCAATTGGTGGGAGAATATCCGTACGAAGGCACAATCATTGGTGGACCCCACAACGGAAGTATTGTCGTATTAAGAAAACGACATAATTATCTTTTTATAAAAATAACGGCGAAAGTGTTACCGTTAAAACTGTTGAACTACCCGGTAGTAAAAGTACAGTAATACGCGTGGTTATATAGTAACACACGGTATTGGTTATTGATGCTTACGTGAGAAGTCGCTCAGTTATACTCAATTATTGCTACAGTAATTGCTGCATCATAACTCTCATATTATTGATTCAATTATTATCACAATATTATCTTCATAATCTGTTATATTATTAAATCAATAATTGAGACGACAAAGTTATTCATATTATTATTTGTAATATTGACAATGTCTAGAAGTTCTGTCAAGGAGAGGTTTGGTCACCTAATTGCGCGCCAATAAGGAGAAATCCTTATTGGAAAGCCCCTCTTTCCTGGGAACGACCTGGTTGTTAAATATTATGAGTTATAATATTAATGATGAACAAGTTCGTGTTGATTAAAGATGAAATTGATAGTTTCATTGTGTTGGAATCATTAGTGTTAGTGAAAATTGATATTTATTTCGATAATAATTGATGTCTGGAAGTTATCGGGTAATTAATTTGATAAATGAGGAATTAATTGTTATTAATTCACATGATTATAACTATTTGTTCACATGTGTGTACTATTGATTCACATTTATGTACTATTAGGGGAGGTGGTGCAAGATTGATAATAGTTGCATGACTAAGTTAAAGATGGAGGTATTATACTATAATTTGTATTTTTACATGATTATAACTATTGAATCACATGATTGAACTATTGATTCACATTATTTACTATTAGGGGAGGTGGTGCAAGTTTGATAATACTTGCAGGGCTAAATTAAAAATGAAAGAAAAGTTAAAGGTATTGTACTGTAATTTTTTGAGCCCCAAAACGTGCAATTATCGAAACTATATTTTTTTATAAATAAAAGCTCATTTTTCTTACATTTTTCACCAATTCACTAAAGCTATAGAGCAATTATTATAGAGAGAAATTATAGAGAAAAAAAATAAAAGAAGTCTGCTACCTCTCTATTCCAGTATCCAACTTTATTCTAAGCTAAGGGGTATTATTTCTTTCATTTTCATGAAGATAGCTATTGTTATTCCATTCCTTATTATTATGTTGGAATAACCTATCTATGCGAAGTATCGCATACATGGTGAAATTCTTCTATTATTCCATTCTTTATTATTCTGTTGGAATATCCTGTCTGTGCGTATTACGCATGACCTGGTTCCACTATTTATTATTCTGTTTGAATAACCTGTCTATGCGAAGTACAACATACATGGTAAAATTCTTCTGTTATTCCATTCTTTATTATTCTGTTGAAATATATTATCTGTACGTATTATGCATGACCTGATTCTGTTATTTATTATTCTATTGGAATAACCTGTCTGTACGGTCTATCGCATGCCTGGTGAATTCTGTTATTATTTCATTCTTTATTATTCTTTTAGAATATCCTGTCTGTGCAGATTTTGCATGATCTGGTTCCATTCTTTATTATTCTGTTGGGAATAACCTGTCTGTGCAGTCTATCACATGCATGGTGAATTCTTCTTTTATTCTATACTTTATTATTTTGTTGGAATAACCTGTCTATGTAGATTACCACATGCATGGTGAATGATCCTTTGTATTCATTCCTTATTAAATTATGGAAATGATCTGTCTACGTGGATTACCGCATGACAGGCAAAAATTCATTTGCAGGTTCATATAATCTATTATACTCAATTGGTTAAAGTTTTGGCTTCTATACTCCATGAAATTAGTAGAATATCCTGGATATTTGCACTTCATCCAGTATCTTTTCATGGAAATATTCTTCTTAGCATTCTTGAATTTTACTCCACAAAGCAGTATCATGTTTACAATTTGGACGTTTTTGAGTTCGGGATAAATTAACTTATAAATCTTTAAAATTTAATTCTTGAACTTGTTTTATTGAAGTATTATGTCATTGTCACCATCCTCATGTTTATATTATGTTGAAAGTCATATGTGGTCTGTAGTGCATAGATGGGCTTGGTATGATTATGACCATGGATTATTCAGTATAGTCATGACCGTAATGTTACAAATGATGTGGTAAAAGTCCTCATTGGCCCGTAGTGCATTGATGGACAGTTGTTTGCATGATGATGACCATTGATGAAAACACGAATATCCTTGGCCCGTAGTGCATGGATAATTTGTGGTCGTGATACTAATGAATATCCTTGGCCGTAGTGCAGGGATGGCGTGGTTTATTTAATAAGCTGAGTCTCAGCGATAAAAGTGATAAAAAACTTTTTAAATCATAGAAGATAGTAAATTTTATTTTCTACTTGACTCTTCTAATGGATTGCTTGTTCCGCTACAGTTAAACTTGATGTTTGTTAAATTTTATCAGTTTAACACTGTTGAAGGCTAACGATAATTTATTCAGCATTATCTTAGCCATATTATTTTTTACTGGGCTAGTTAAGCTCACCCTTTTGCTTTCATTGTTCTTTTCAGGAAATGAGAACATAGCAGGGACTAGTCGGGGAATGGAGTGACGGTCCAGATGATAGCATTAGTAGTCCTCACTATTCTATGAAATAGTGCGATAATAAATATATTGAGGACTTATTTTGAGTTTGAATACTGTGTAGAAGACAATATTTGTATTAAAACTCACATCTCATGTTGTATATTTAAGATTGTATTTGTATTCTGTACCATGTATTTGGCGACTCAGAATAGGTGATGTATACCTATTTTGGGGGCGTCACACGTAGTGCATGGATAATTCGTGGTCATAATACTAATGAATATCCTTGGCGCGGCCGTAGTGCAGGGATGATTCGATGATGTTGATTAATTATTAAGCTGAGTCTCAGCGATAACATATTGATAATACACTATTAATTCGTAGAAGATAATAGATATCATGCCTTGCTTGACTCTTTTATATACCGTTGTATGTCTTTGGCTTGTAGGGCAAAGATGAATTGTTGATGAATATCTTTGGCCCGTAGTGCAAAGATAAACTTATTAGTATGATTATGAACAAAAATTGTGATTTTATATAACCATGATTTTTGATGTTTCAAGTGAAGATAGGCGATGAAAATTATCTTCGTCCTGGGTGCGAAGAGGAATTTAGAATTACAATTATGATTACGAGTTATTCATATGATTGTGGACAAGAATTTTTGATTGATATTACAGGGATAAAACATTATTGGTGGACTTTTAACATGGAGAAGATAATAGACCTGATGGTTTATTTGACTCTTTTAATGGATTGCTCGTTCCGTTGTTGGGTCAACCAAGGATAATTCTGTGGACGTATGATATCTATCATAACCTAGACGCATGGCCTCCCATGTACGAAGGTTTCCTTGAGTATTTTCCAAATATTTTAATTTCTTAAATAGTTATTGACTGTACTTTTATGTAAAGTACCATTGTAAGGTTGTGGTCGAGGCACTATAAGAGTTACATACATTTGTATTAAAACTCACAGTTTAACTGTGGTCGTATTCTGCACGACGGTTCAACAGTTGTATAAATGAAGTTTGTAAATGATTTTTATAGTTTGATATCTGGCGACTCAGAATGGGTTGTGTGGACCTATTTTGGGGGCATCACAGAAGTTGCTAGAGTCGGGAAAGCATTAATGAATAATGAACTTCAAAGTGGGAAAGGCTTGCATCAAGAAACTAGTCTTAAATGGACAGGTGAGACACGTTTGGGATCACATTATGAGACACTTTTGAACTTTGATTCTTATGTTCTCCTCAGTGATTGATGTACTTAAGGAGGTTTCAGATGATGGTTTGGTATACCAACAAAATGGTACTGTTTTTGGTTTATTAGAGTCATTGCAATAATTTGGTTTGGCATTTGATCTAATATTGATGAGAAAGATATTGGGAATTACAAATGAATTATCACAAGCATTGCAAAGAAAGGATCAAGACATTGTAAATTCTATGGAATTAGTTAAAGTATTTAAGCAACTATTGAAGGTTATGAGAGATGAAGGATGGAAGAAACTACTTGATGAAGTTTGTTTATTTTGCAACAAAGTCAAAATTGACATTATAGACATGAATGCTTTATTCAATAAGAGATCAAGTCAAAAATCTCAAAGTATTACAAATTTTCACCATTATTATGTTGAAATATTTTGTAATATTTTGGATTAATTGGCAACTTCAAGAATTAAATGATCGTTTTACGGAAGCAAGTGCTAACTTGTTTTTATCAGTGATATGCTTAAATCCTAGTGATTGTTTTGCTCATTTTGATAAGGACAAATTGATTCATTTTGATAGCATTTATTCAAATGACTTTTCTCCAATGGATCTTATGAAACTTGATAATCAACTAGATAATTACATTTCTGATATACGGACAAATTAAGAGTTTTTAGAAGTTCAAGGGATTAGCTGTCTTGTAAGAAAGATCGTAGGTACTAAGAAACATATTGTATTTCCTTTAGTATATCTACTTCTAAAGTTGGCATTAATCTTACCTGTTGCGACTGCTACTGTTGAAAGAGCTTTTTCTGCGATGAAGATAATTAAGAGTAGGTTGCGCAATTCCATGGCAGATTAACTGATGAATTACATACATCGAGAAGGATGTATTTGATTGCATTAACAATGAAAGTATTATGAAACGATTTCAATGAATGAAAACACACAGAGGACAATTGTAATTATTAAATTCTACTAGTTATTTTTTGTGGATAAGTTTGATGGCTACAACAATGACATATTATATTTTTGTGGTTATATATTTGAGTTATTTTTTGTTACTATAATTATCAATTTTAATTTGTTGTCTGATACTCTAATTATTGACCCCACTGCGAACCAATCTTGACTTCGCCACTGGAGATATATGTATGTTAGTAACAACTGAGACGAACAATCCTTATTCATTGGAGAATAGATGATGTGTCGAGTAATCGACTTAAACACTGTTGATACATTTCGTAGTCAGTGTAGCAGATATTATGCATAATATGGGATATTATTAGGCTGATCCCCTATAAATATTCAGGCAAGGTTCTAATGTCTTAACGACTAAGAACAATACTAGATGAGGTTTGATAAACCACTCAGTTACTACTATTAAAATCTATCATACTTTCAAAAATCATAAGTCTGTTATATGTTATTTGTAAGACTTGCTGAGCAATCTTATGCTCACCCTTGCATATAATATTTATTTTCAGCTAAAGAAGAAATTCCCGAAGGTTATGGGGGAAAAGAAAAGGGAAAGAAGCATGCGTAGAATAGCATTATAAATGTTTTCAATTTCTGTATTTAGAATTTATGTCATAAATGACTTTTATGTAATGAAATCAAGATATTGGGAAACCAAATTATTAAATCAATAATATTGTACATATTTTATCACATTTGTGTCCTGTCTTTAATTAATAATTTGATAATTGACTTAAAATTCATTATTGAGTAAATTTATATATCTGGGTGAGGGTATTGATAATACAGAAAGTTCTGTCAAGAAAGGAGGTTAGGTCATCTAATTGGACACCGATAAAGTTTTATCTTTAGCGGAAAGCCCCCTCCAACTAGGAACATTCTTGTTATTGGTACTATGGATTCTGGATAAATAGAAATTACAAAATAATAAAATACTTATAAACAAAAGACTTAGTGTTGGATTGAAAGATTTTAAATAGAAGTAGATGTTGCGTGAGCACCAAATCCATCATAATTTATTCACGGATTTGTGGGCGTCACAAGTTGGTATCAAAGCCATAAGTCATAGCTCTACGGTAGAAAAACCTTAGGATATGGCCTTGAATAATAAAACTTTTAAATAAAAGATAAACTAATATAATATAAAAAAAATGAGTATAAGCTTTATTTTACAACACATTAGTTATGGATACTATTTCATGATTGAAATACTAAGAAAATTTCATTTCATTTTTTTAGGGTGACTAGAGAATTTAATTGGAAAAATATACCAGTACTAGAACCCAATGAAGATATCCTAGAATACCCAGAACCTCCAGTAGAGTATAATGAAGGAACTCCCGCCGAAGTATTTGAGGTGATAAATGAAGAAGAAAATGTCAATTTCATAGTAGAAGATGTAATGGCAATGGTGAAAGTTGCAAACCATCAGATTTTTGTGCTAAAAATATGTGGATAGACGAGGCCACGGAAAACTATTCTTTAAGGGCTAAGTTAGAAAAAGAAAAAGAAGAAAAGAATCAGGAGATTCATGATTGCTGTCTGTTCTACATAAAATTAGAACAACGTGTGGAGAATTTTCCTGTGGAGTCGGAAAAGTCAGGCTATGATATCAACCGTTCTGTTGTGTCTAGTATGCTCTATGAGGAATTTTAGAAAGCTATCGACTGTTAAGTTAGTCACATTGAAGGATTTGGCATAATATGTTGTGATATTATGTTTAATAATCTCAAATTTTGTATGTATTTGAGATTATTAATACGGATAGGTTGTGCTAAATCCCAAGACTTTGTTATAGAATAGAAGTTCTTTTATGGTAGTTTGTGTCAAAAAAAATCCCAGATTTTGTTGTACATATGGGATTTTTATTATTTATGTGTAAAATAAGAAATAAAGATATGTTTGCAATATATTTTTATGTGATTTTATATTTATTAGTTGTTTTCTTTTATAAATTTATAACAATGCCATCAAGGAGAAGACAACAAGCTGAGAGTAGTAATGAGGAAACACAAAGTATAGGGGTACAAGGTGAGGAGGAACCAAATAACATTAATCATATGCAACAAGGTGAGGAGGAACCAAATAACATTAACCCTATGCAACTGTTTCTGGATTTATTGATAAGAGCCCTTGTGAACAATACCATTAATCCACCCACACCTTATAATATAACCTTTAAAGAATTTAGAAACATGGGACCTCCTTAGTTTAAAGGAACAACTGATCCTATTAAAGCTTAAGGTTGGATAAAAGAGATAAAAAAAAGGCCTTTACAATAATAAAGGTCGAAGAAAATCAAAAGACAGACTTCGCCGCATACTTAATGAAAGGTGAAGCAAATTACGGGTAAGAGGCAAACCGGACCCGTGCGGGGGGGGGGGGGGGGGAGGAATAATTATGTGGGCTAATTTTAAAGAAATTTTCTTAGAAAATTATTTTTCGAAGAGCATGCAGAATCAGATCGAGGTTCAGTTCTTGGAATTAAAGTAGGGGGATATGTCAGTATCATTACGCGACTAAATATAATGAATTAGCTCATTTCGTCCCGCGTCAAGTTAATACTAAGGGAAGAAGAACTCGTAGGTTTGCAGAAGGTCTGAGACCTTGGATTAGAAGTAAGTTAGCTATGTTACAACTGGAAAAATTCTCACAAATTTTAGAGAAGGCAATAATAGCCGAGAGAGGTAGTGAGGCACTTAATAAGTTTAAGAAAAATGAGGGGAATTATAGTAAGGGAGAAGGGAGTAGTGGGAACAAGAGAAAATGGAGTGCAAATAATAAAAGCAAAGAGGGAGAAAATAAAAGGAGAGAAGAGGCCTTCAAGGCAAAGGCCACATTGAACCCTGTTTAAAAGGAAAAATTTTTCTACAAATGCGGACAGACAAGGTATTTTTCCTCAAATTGTCCAAATCACAAGAAAGGTGGATGCTTCAATTGTGGAGCATAAGGCCACCAAACGAGGAATTGTCCAAAAAGAAGAACTGAAATGGGTGAATGGAACAAAGCTGGTAATAACACTAGACTGACCATAGCTGGACCAGGAGGCCCAAGTCGACCTATGGTAAGGACCTTCAACATGAATGCTAGAGATGCATTGGTAGCACAGGATGTTGTGTCAGGTATCATTCTGATCAACACTATAAATTATTGTGTGTTATTTGATTCAGGTGCTACTTGCTCATTTGTATCTGATAAATTTGCTAAACGTTTAGATATACCATGTGAAGACTTGAAATATCCCTTAAAGATAAAAATTGCCAATAAAGAAGTAGTCCTTGTTAATCATATCTAAAGAAAATGTTGCATAACAATTAGAGGGCACAATTTTTTGGTAGATCTTATTCCCATAAAGTTAGGAGAATTCGATGTAATCTTGGGAATGGATTTGTCAATCAATCATAGGGAAATGATTGATTGCCTCCATAAGTGTGTAAACCTTATGACCTCATCTCGGTTAAAGGTAGTGTTTCAAGGGAATTGTTCGCCAAAGCAATCTCGTTGTTTGACAATAATGCAAGCAAAGAGATTACTTCAGAAGTGTTGTTTTGGTTATTTAGCTCACATAGTAGATACCAAATAAAAAGGGACAAGAATTGATCAAATACTGGTTATGAAAGACTTTCTGGATGTGTTTCTAGATGACCTACCAGCTGGTCTTCCACCTAATAGAAAATTTGAGTTTGTTAATGATTTAGCACCCAGTATGACACCTGTTTCAAAGGCTCCATATAAAATGGCTCTAGTCTAAATGAAGGAATTAGTAGTACAATTGCAAGAACTACTGGATAAGAAATACATTCAACCCTATGTTTCTCCTTGGGGAGCACCAATGTTGTTTGTAAAGAAGAAAGATGGAACATTGAGGTTGTGTATTGATTATCGTGAATTGAAAAAACTGACCATAAAGAATAAATACCCTTTACATAGAATAGATGACTTGTTTGATTAGTTGAAAGGGGCTAAATATGTTTCAAAGATTCGTCTACGGTTAGGTTACCATCAACTGAAGGTAAGAAGCGAATATGTGCCAAAGACAGCGTTTCGAACGCGATATGGGCATTATAAATTCTTAGTGATGTCTTTTGGGTTGACAAATGCGTCGACATCTTTCATGGACTTGATGAACAGGATTTTTAAACATTTCTTAGATAAGTTTGTGGTTGTGTTTATCACCGATATTTTGATATACTCGAAAACATTGGAAGAGCATGAGCAACACTTGAGAAGTGTGTTAGAAACCCTAAGGAGGGAAAAAATTATGCTAAATTTTCAAAATATGAGTTTTGGTTGGAAAGAGTTCATTTTTTGGGTCATGTAATTGACAAGAATGAAATTTTGGTAGATCTAGTAAAAATTGAAGCAATGATGAATTGGGAACAACTAAAGACACCAACTAAAGTTAGAAGTTTTTTTGGTTTAGAAGGGTATTATAGGAGGTTTATTCAAGATTTTTCAAAAATAGGAGCTCCGTTAACTAACTTAACAAGAAAGACCGTGAAATGTGTGGTCAGATAAATGTGAAGAGAGCTTTCGAGAGTTGAAAAAATGATTAAGTATGGCACCAGTATTATCCTTACCAGATGATAGTGGGAGGTTTTTGGTATACAGCGATGCTTCGCGTAAAGGATTATGTTGTGTTTTGATGCAACACGAAAAAGTAATCGCTTATGCATCACGCCAATTAAAGGATTATGAGAAGAGATATCTTACTCATGATTTAGAATTAGTTGCAGTAGTATTTTCTTTGAAATATTGGAGGCATTACTTATACGGGGAGAAATATGAAATTTATACTGATCACAAGATTTTGAAGTATATTTTTACACAGAGAGAATTAAATATGAGGCAGAAGAGAAGGCTGAAATTTATAAAAGATTACGATTGTGAAATCTTATATCATCCAAGAAAAGCCAATTTAGTTGATGACGCATTCAGTAGGAAAAGCCAAAAGAAAGCGAGGATGTTAACAATTTAGGAGGAATTGTTAAAAGAATTCAATATATTAGAGATTAAAACAAGAGTTTCGAATGATGCTATAGATAAATTATTTGTGATGAAGACTGATTTAACCTTACTTGAAAAAATTAAGGAACAACAGGAGATAGATGAAGATTGTGAAAAGCTAAAGAAGAAAATAACTGAAAAAGGGGATGATAAGTTCAAGATCGATAAAGAAAGAGTATTGAGATTTGACTCAAGAATTTGGGTGCCTCCAGCACCAGAATTGAGGGAAGAAATTTTTCGTGAAGCAAATAGTTCAAAGTTTACTATCCACACAGGAAGTACTAAGATGTACAAAGATATCAGTCGGCACTTTTAGTGGCCAAACATGAAGAGGTAAGTAGTGGAGTTATTGAGTAAATGTTTAACATGCCTAAGAATAACCTTTAGAAATTTTAGAGTTGAAATGGGAGCATGTTACCATGGATTTTGTAATAGGCCTTCCAACCACACAAAGAGGTCATGATGCAATTTGGATGATAGTAGACCGTTTGACTAAATCTTCTCATTTCTTACCAATCAAAGTTAGGTTCAACCTAGATGTTTTACGTAATCCCACCAGTAATCTGCCTCTCCACGCAACATAAAAGTGGTGCAGGGAACCTTATGTTCTTCTGTACATCCCAAGACATCAAATATCTTGGTGATCTGCTTAATCCATGCCTCTGCCTTAAGTGGCTCTAGCTTTCCCAAAAACTCCGGCGATCCTAACTCCTTGAATTGCTTAGCAGTGACCAGCCGTGAGTTACCATTGTTTCCACCTATATTTTGAACAGGAGTTTCTCTCGTTTGGTGATGCATGAATTGTAGAAAGCTCCTAAATATCCCATCGTTCATCATTTAGTTGGTGTTGTTGTTTATAGGAGGATTATTACCTTCTTGATGCACATTATCCTGGTTATTGATTGGCGGTGTCTCAATAGTCGCATGTGCTCCATTGCTTATCTCAAAATTTTCAGATGTCATTCTCAAATACTGCCACAAAACAAGGGTTAATTAAATAAATTGACATACCACATATTATCCATATATTCTGACTGGCCAATTAAATAATAAATAAGCTTAGGTAGGACACACTATCAAAGGTTTTACTCGTCTCTCCCCTCCTAGTTCTAATCCCAGATCTCCGCTAAAGATCATATCCCTAAGCTCTGATACCAACTGTGACTCTCATCCTAACTTTGGATAGCTCCTCATAATGATACCTATCAGCTTGTCACTATTATTCACGGCGTCCCCTACGGAGAGTCTGGCTTCAGTGCATCCCACACAAGGAAGTCACCTTCAAGAGGTTTGGGGCTCTTTACTTATAGCTCTGATACCAACTGTGACGCCCCCAAAATAGGCCCACAAAACCCATTCTGAGTCGCCAGATACATGGTACCGAATCCAAATACAAACTTCATTAATACAACTATTGAATTATCGTGCAAAATACGATAACACATAAACTGTGAGTTTTAATATAAATATTATCTCGTAGACAATATCCAAACTCAAATAAAATCATCATTACAATTATTGACACACTATTTTATAAAATAATGAGGATTACTAAAATAAACATCTTGGACCATTACTCCACTCTCTGACTAGTCCCAGCTACATTATCGCCTCCTGAGAAGAAGAACAATGGAACCAAAAGGAAAAGGGTGAGCTCAACTAGCCCAGTACAGAATATTATGACTAAGATAAGGGAGAACAAATTATCCTTAGTCCTCAACAGTGAAAAATCTGATAGGATACAATAGACAACAAGTTTTAGATTAACAACTGCAGCGGAAATAGCAATCCATTAGAAGAGTCAAATAGAGCATGATGTCTACTATCTTCTATGATTTAAAAGTCCATCATCAATATTTTATCCCTGTAACACCAATCAATAAATATTTCAATTCAACGAATTATCCATGCATTGCGGGCCAAGGATATTCGTTTGTATCACCAGTGGTCATGATCATGCCAAACAACTGTCCATTTATGCACTACAGGCCAAAGAGAACTTTCACCACCTCATTTATCTGTAATATTACAGGTCATAATTATACCAATACACAATTCTTGGTCATAATCATACCAATCAACAGTCCATCTATGCACTACGATCCAAAGATGACTTTCATCATAATATAAGCTTGAGGATGATGACACTGATATAAGGAATCAATCAAGTGAAACCAAGGATAAATATTAGAGATTTATATTTTAATTTATCTAGAGTTCAAGAATATCCAAATGGTCAATATGATGATCAAAACGTGGATTTAAATTTAAGAATAAGATTCATATACCAAAGATAATTTGGTCATAAAAGAAACCAATTTTATCCTGAATAGTACCCGAGTGAACAGTACCAAATAAATAGTACCCCATCAGGCAAAGTACCCCGAGTAAATAGTATCTGAATGAATAGTACCCCGTCATGCAAAGTATCCCGAGTAAATAGTATCCTGAGTGAATAGTACCTGAATGAATAGTATCAAATGAATAGTACCCCCGAGTGAATAGTACCCCGAGAATAGTACCCCGAATAAAAATATTAAAATTTAATAAAAATGTTCAGACCAATATTCCAATGAAACGATACTAGATGAAGCGCAAAAATCAAGGATATTCTAATAATTTCAGGGATTATAGAAACAATACTTACCATGAGAAGTTTAGATTTGAGAATGTGAAAAGAAATAATATACGAAACTGCAAATGAATTTTCACCCATCATGCGGTAATCTGCGTAGACAGATCTTTTCCACACATAAAGAATGAGTACAAAGGGTTATTCACCATGCATGCGGTAATCCGAATAGACAAGTTATTCCCACATATTAAAGAATGAATACAAAAAATAATATCTCTTACAAATACAAAAGAAATAATACCTCTTACCTTAGTAGGAGATTAGATACTGCAATAGTGAAGTAGCAAAATACTCTGCTTCTTTCTCTCTATAGTTTCTTTTGTGAGTCTTAGTTAATTAGTGAGAATGAAAAAAGAAATAAGTTTCTATTTATAGGAGAATGGACTAAATAGTAACTGATTCACAGACAATCTAAATTGATTTACTATTAAAACGGACAGTCCAAATTGATTTACTATTAAAATCACAACCGACGGTCTGAAAAATTAGTACATCTCCCCATGGAATAATAAGTCAAACTTACAACAAACGCCTCACGACTAACCCCTCTATTTATATCAAAAATTGAATAAATATTTACCACAAATCACTTATCTTCAGTAAACACATTTTTAACCTTTTAATAATTATTCATCATTAATATTATAACTCACAATATTGACAACCAGATCATTCCTAGGAAAGAGGGGTCTTTCCGATAAGAATTTCTCCTTATCGGCGCGCAATTAAATAACCTAACCCCTTTTCTCGACAGAACTTTTTAGACATTATCAATAATGCAGATAATAATATGAATAATTGTGTCATCTCAATTATTGATTTCATAATATAAAATATTGTCTAGATGATACTGTAACAATAATTTAATCAATAATATGAGATACTATGAAGCAACTACTGTTGTAATAATTAAATAAAACTGAGTGACTTCTTACGTAAGCATCAATAATCAGAGATACTGTGCAATACCGTATGCTGTGAGACACCAAATTTAATGAATAAAGATTTAAATTTCTCAAAATATTTTTTTGAATATTATGGTGTGGATTTGATATAATGTTATAGTTGTGGGTAATATTTATAAATTTTGCAAAGTAAGCAAGTTGTTATATAATATTCGATTGGTCAGGGAATATTCGTTTTAACAGGGAATATTCATACGACGGCACAATCATTGGTGGACCCCACAACGGAAGTATTGTCATAGTTAGAAAGTGACAGAATTATCATTTTATAAAAATAACGACAAAAGTGCTACCATTAAAACTGTTGAACTACCCGGTAGTAAAAGTACAGTAATCACCAAGATATTTGATGTCTTGGGCGATGCTCCGAGGAGCAAAATGTTTCCATTGCCACCTTTATGTTGCGTGAAGAGACAGATTACTGGTGGGAATCTGTAAAATGTACCCAGCCTGACGCACTCAAGATGTCTTGGGAGAAGTTTCGAGAGTTGTTCAACGACAAGTACTTTCTCGAAAGTATTCGTCACATGAAGGAGGTTGAGTTTATCAAGTTGGAGCAAAATAATATGACAGTGTCGCAATACGAGGCTAAATTTGCGGAGTTATCCCGGTTTGCATCTCATTTCGTCGATAATGAGGAGCGAATGATGCGAATGTTTCTAAGAGGTTCGAAACCCGATATAAGTCAATACCTCATTTCTTACAAACTTTGTTTATATTCAGATGTTGTGAATAGGGCTCAGTTATTGGAGCGCGATAATGAGTCAGCACAACCAAAAGGCAACGACCAACAACATGATAATAATCATACCGGTGGCATCGGCCATCGGAACAATGATAACCATCGTGGGGGAAATTATCATGCCAAGAATGGTAACCACTTCGGTGGTAATCATGACCAAGAAAATATGAATGGAAATTTTAAGAAGAAAAGGTTCAACAACGATGGAAAGACAGCAGCTGTAATGACCGAGAAATTCGAATTTTAATGTAAGATGATTTTATTAGATTAAATAATAATAAAATCATATTATGTGGGATATCAAGATGGTTGTCGTTTTGTAACCTATTGATATTGGAATATCGTAGTATTTGAGCTATGTGAAAGATTTAAGGTGTTTGAATTTCCAAGACGAAAATAAAAGTTTTCCGAGAAATTTTCTGAAAAACACTATTCATCGGTATTTGCTCGGGATTTATTTTTGAATTTCTGAGAAATACGTAATGGTAGAATATTAAAGTAAGACGGATTATGTAATAATAATCTAGTTATGGAAAACGTAATATTTCGCTTGCGGACTTAAATCGAGAACGTAAGGAAAATGAAGAACTATTGTGTTAAGGAATGATGGTATGATACGTGAGTATTGTAGAAGGAATGGAAACGAGTATAATACAAAGTATTATATGAGTTTGTAAGAAGAATGCATTATTGTATATAAATTCTATATGAATTAGAATACGAGAATAATACATAAACTATATGTATATGTATTATGTAATATTAATAGACTTGTAAAGATTGGTTAGGATTTTGTACAAGACCAAGTGAATTAAGGGTTAAGGCCCAACTTATGAATTAATAAACATATGAAGGTTTGTTAAGCAAAGCCCAAGGATTTATGTGATCCAAGCCCAAGCTAGAATCCATGAGTTGGCAAACCCATGGGGTAAACCATATTAATGTGGTAAATGTGTGGTTACCAAGTATTAAAAGTGGTGACCAAGTTAAGTGGTAACCAAGTAAATAAAGTAGGGACCAAGCAAAGGATATGAGTGGTGTTGGTCAATTAATGAATAGTAAGGAGGTGGATTGTGTAAAGACTAATCTACCCCAAGCCTTGCAAGTTCTATAAATAGAGAAGCATGGCAAGTCATTTGCTAGTTATTCAAATTAATCCAATCACTCTCTCTCAAAGTGCTTAAGTGTTAGGAGAATTAAGTTGCAAGTAAGTTATTCCATAAGTCAAGAAGAAGAAGAAGCTACTTACTAAAGACTTCAAATGTAAGACTCCTTCTCCAATTATCTTCTATCTCTAACATGATAGGTTGATAAGAAAAGCTTGGATTAAGGAACATGAATGATAAAAAAAGAAAGAAGTATGTATAAGTAATGAACTTAAGCCACATAAGTTGGTAATAAGTCATTTAAGATAGCATAAGTTGTAAACTTATGTGAATGCATGATGAACTTGTGATAGGTTTATTAATGAAAGTATATGTATATACATCAACTTGTAAGAACATATGTATCAAGAATACATAAGTAAAGTTATATGATGAAATCATGTATGGATGATGATTAAGAACTTTAATTGTCATAAGTTATGAATGATAAGTTCATAAGTAGTTTGAAAGTTATCAAGTATAAGCTTACAATGAGATAAGTTAAAATCCAACCATGAGTATAAATATTTGGAATAAGGATGTTAAGATGTTCACATTATGAATGTAATTCATTGGTAGTGTTGAACAAGTTCTAAGAACGAAGAATTGCCGAAAATCGCACGATTAGACGATAATCGTCGAATTCGTAAATTTCCCGGAATGGAAGTCAAATTTTGAGTTTGAGTTCGGAAATGTTATTTTCCAATGGAGACAAGTCATGTTTGTCATTTAAGAGTTGCGGACTCGAAAATGGACGAATTTCGACTTAGAACGAAGAAACGAGTGTTTAACGTTCACGAACGTTTATCGTTTTCGTTAAAAATGAACCAATAGGTGAATTTTTAGCAAACGAAGTCAAATAGATAAAATTCTTGCATGAACGCGTAGATTACGTAATTTGTGAACCGTAGGCTTTTGAATGAGCCAATTCAGACTTAAAACGAAGAAGTTATGCGTCCGGGAAGTTCACAAAAATTAAAAGTTAGAAAAATTTTCTGGTGCACAGAGTTGGCGCCTCGGCGCCAACCCTAAGCTTTTTGGTCGTACCGCAGCGCGACATCTGGGACTCGGCTAGTGCTAACTTGCGCCGCAGCGCAAGTTGCAAGAGTAATGCCCGCGCCGCAGCACCAGGCACAGAACTTGGACAGTAAAGAATAAAAATGAAGGGAAAGGAAGGGGATGGTAGGAGATTGAACTAAACCTACCTTAAACAACTTAAAGTAACATTGTTGGGACATTGTTAAGACTTAAAAGTAATGAAGAATGGTTAATATAGCCAAGTCGAATGAATGTAAAGCGAACGATAAGTCGAAACGCATAAGAATGAAATCTAATCTATAATTAGATTGAAATGAAGGGTAAGATATATTCAGATACATACTTGATTATATGTGACCTACTGTAAGGCATTATGTGATCATGTATTGTAGAGACTTGAAAGACTTGAACGTAAAGTAAAATACACAGTAGCAGATGCTAAAGGCAAGTATTCTAACTCTTGTTTCAGTTCAATCTGAACAAGTTTATGATGTTCATGTATCCTTTCGCATGAATTGAAGTATAATGAAGTTAAAGCCAGTTTCTTTGGCTAGACTTAACATATTGAGTGGATTATTGATAATCTGTTCATCTGTTATCAAATGCTAGTATCTTTTGTCAACTACTGATAGTTTTCAAAAGAAGACGAAATTGTTAAACAAATGTTTTGTCGGTAAAACGACAGGCACGCGAGGTTGCCAAATGATTAAACGTACATACGTTTAATGGATGTAGTATTGATCAACATAGAGTACAATAGGCTGATCACCTAGAAGTGCTCGTAAGTAATATCGGGCTTACGGACTTAGGTCCGGGTTGTCCTGTTCAAAGAAAGAATGAATACTCAAGGTCTTTGACCGGAGTGAATGTTTTACTGAATTTATTCATTGTGAAACATTTTGAAAAGAATGATGAATTGCTATTTTGAATCATCAATAGTACTTCATAGCTATTGTTCAGTTATCGAAGATATACGATTCATATGTATCAAGCATGTTGTTATTGAAATTGTTATACTTGCTGAGCTAGTCATGCTCACTCTTGCTTGAACCATATGAATGCAGCTAAGACTGAACATCCTGAAGGATCAAATAAGGATAAAGGAAAAGCTAAGGCAGATTATTAAGCTGTCATGTAATAGTATAGGTCTATTGTTGTAATGTAATGAATATTATGACAAGAGAACCTTTATAATGGGTTTAGAACTTGGGAAATGTGAATATTGAATTAAATATATATAAGTTATGTTCATTCTTTGAGACTTTAAATTGAATGAATGTATGAATGTTTGTACAGTATAGCACCATCTGTCGGGTAGTAAGATACCCGGATTTGGGGGCGCTACAGCAGCACCAACACCTGTTTTCAAGGAAGGAGAACGACCACCAATTGTATGCTACAAATACAGAGGGGAGGGACATATCAGTCCAAACTACGTGATACAGTCCAAAGCATGTTACAATTATGGAAAATAAGGTCACCTAGCCCGATTTATCGTGCACCAAAGTCAAGTCCAGCTGGGACGGTGGCACCAAAGGCGGATACGGACAAAACAAAGTTGGTGGTTTCAGGAAGAGCATTTTTCGTGACTTCTCAAAAAGCGAGTAACCCAAACGAAGTTTGCATGGGTTAGTTAATTATAAATTCTTGCGAAGCCTATACCTTATTAGATACCGGTTCTACCCATTCTTTTATCTTTCATGCTTGTGCTCAACGTTTAAATTTGACTTCGGAAAAATTAGACTTTGACTTATCGGTTGAAACTTCGTTAGTAAAAACCTTCATTTCATGTGTTATCCAAGTCTTGGATGAGAGTCATAGTTTTTAAATGATATTTCTATCGTTAATAAATTTCCTGACATATTCTTGAAGACTTCTTGTCTTACCCCCAGAGCGTGAAATCGAATTTTGTATTGACCCCAATACAAAACTCATTTCTAAAACCCTCAAATATTTCTTCAACTAAAACGAATGTATCATACGCCAAGGACGTTGGCTCAAGCTATTGAAGATTACGACTATATCATTCAATATCATCGTAGAAGAGCGAACGTGGTAGCTGACGCGTTGAGTAAAAGATTGTATGCGTTTACAAGTGCGATGTTGTTAACACACACAAAAGAACTATTTCGTATAACTTACAAATGATAAAAATAGAGTTAAAGACTCTAGGGATCCACGTGAAGATAACAAATATACGATTAGAATCGAATTTAATCGATAAAGTTAAAGCCGCTCAAGCTACATACTCAGATCTGATGAATATGAAGAAGAAGGTTCAAGATGGCATTATTCTAGAAGCAAGAATCAACGAAGAGAGGAAATCTCAACCCTCGATTTATTTGGCCTATTTGAAATCCTTGATCGAGCAGGAACTGTGGCCTATAGACTCGTTTTACCATCAGGTATGTCACGTGTTCATAATATTTTTCACGTATCGATGTTACGTAATTATGTGGATGACCCGAACCAGATTATTAAATTAGAACTAGACAAGATAGCAGAAGATTTAACGTATGAGGATATACGTGTTAAAATCTTGGATAAGAAGGATCGTATTCAACACTCAAAGGTTATACCTCAAGAGTTAGAATCTAAAATGAAGTCAAGGTATCCTCATCATACCAGGTACGTACGTAAATTTCGAGGGAGAAATTTCATAAGGAGTGGAGATTGTGAGACACCAAATTTTATGAATAAAGATTTAAATTTCTCGAAATATTTTTTTGAATATTATGGTGTGAATTTGATATAATGTTATAGTTGTGTGTAATATTTATAAATTTTACAAATTAAGCAAGTTGTTATATAATATTTGATTGGTCGGGAAATATTCGTTTTAACTGGAAATATTCGTACGACGGCACAATCATTGGTGGACCCCACAACAAAAGTATTGTCGTAGTTAAAAAACTACAGAATTATCATTTTATAAAAATAACGGCGAAAGTGTTACCGTTAAAACTGTTGAACTACCCGGTAGTAAAAGTACAGTAATACGCGTGGTTGTATAGTAGCACACGGTTTTGATTATTGATATTTATGTGAGAAGTCACTCAGTTATACTCAATTATTTCTACAATAATTGCTGCATCATATCTCTTATATTATTGATTCAATTATTGTCACGGTATCATATGCATAATATGTTATATATTATTAAATCAATAATTGAGACGACAAAGTTATTCATATTATTATTTGCAATATTGACAATGTCTAGAAGTTCTGTCAAGGAGAGGTTTGGTTACCTAATTGCGCGCCAATAAGGAGAAATCCTTATCAAAAAGCTCCCTCTTTCCTGGGAATGACCTGGTTGTTAAATATTGTAAGTTATAATATTAATTATGAATACGTTCGTGTTGATTAAAGATGAAATTGATAGTTCCATTATGTTGGAATTATTAGTGTTAGTAAAAATCGATAATTATTTCGATAATAATTGATGTCTGGAGGTTATGTTGACCAATCAGGTAATTAACCGGGTATATGAGCAATTAATTGTTATTGATTCACATGATTATAATTATTTGTTCACATATATGTACTATTGATTCGCATTCATTTACTATTAAGGGAGGTGGTGCAAGTTTGATAATACTTGCAGGACTAAATTAAAAATGAAGGAAAAAAGCAATGTATTATACTATAATCTTTTGAGTCCCAAAACGTGTAATTATCGAAACTATATTTTTCTATAAATAGAAGCTCATAAATGACTTTTATGTAATGAGATCAAGATATTGGGTAACCGAATTATTAAATCAATAATGTTGAACATATTTGATCACATTTGTGTCCTGTCTTTAATTAATAATTTGATAATTGACTTAAAATTCATTATTGAGTAAATCTATCTATCTGGGTGAGGGTATTGATAATACAGAAAGTTCTATGAAGAAAAGAGGTTAGGTTATCTAATTGCGCACCGGTAAAGTTTTATCTTTAGCGGAAAGCCCCCTCCAATATGGGAACATTCTTGTTATTGGTACTTTGGATTCTAGATAAATAGAAGTTACAAAATAATAGATTAATACTTATAAACAAAAGACTTAGTGTTGGATTTGAAGATTTTAAATAGAAGTAGATGATGCGTGAACACCAAATTCATCATAATTTATTCACAAATTTGGGGGCGTGTCACAGTTTACCTTTGACCATATAGGTTTAATTGATTTTAGATTTTGATTACTTTATAAATTGTTTAGAGAATTGTATTTAATTGGACATTGATGGATTATCAACTAATTAATATATTGAAGTTAATTATTAGTGCCCTATTTATTATTTTAATATTTGTTGTGTTTTGCATGTAACCTTCCTTTTCTATTCGGGTAGGGGGTCAAGGGCGAATCCAGAAATTTTTTCTAGTAGGGGCGAATTTTAACTAATTTTTTTTTTTAAGTTAAATAAAAAAAACTTGAACTAATCATAATAATATTAACAAATTGCAATAAATATTCATAATCCAAACTAAAAAATGAATTTTAAATAAAAAATATTTAGATACAATTTAGAAACTTACTTTGGTTACTTGTCATAATTCAATTTGAATTATTTTTCAAATGCTCAAAGTTCTAAACCAAATTTTCTTTTCTATATTCAAAAAAAATCATGAATTAATTTCATACCCTAAAATAGTTTTAGTATCTTTTTATATGTTTCAAATAAGTTTTACTTTAAATAAGAGAAACAAACTATCCAAAATTTATACTCTAAACACCAAAAATTATACACTGTCCATTAGTTAAATGCAGGGAAGTAAAGTGATTATAACAAATAGAAATGAGGGGATACTAAAGGTTTATAATCAATTTTTTTTCATTTTCCATTATAAAATAAGAAAAAATTATTGTAAGCTATCACAATAAAAGACATAAACTACTCAACAAAAATGATCTCATTTTCAATTGAAAATCAAACAACCCAAAAACAAAAACCCGATCAGACCAAACGAAAAGTAACAACATTCAACCAAATTAATAACAAAAAAAATCAAACTTGAATCAACAATCCCTCACAGTTCACACACTTACATTAAAAACCAAAAATTATACAAAAAATACTTCTGAAATTTCATCAAACTTTAAAATAAGACGATTTTTGTACTTGTATTTAGAATTGGTTTATAAAAAAATTTTACGGCCTCCAAATTTAACTCTTTCATTAATCTGTCCCCCTGAAATTTATTAATTTACATATCTGCCCTACCCCTATACATATTTAAAAAAAATTCAACATTGACAACTACCTATGTTGGCCCCATTACAGATCCTCCCCTAAAGGGAGTGTTACATAGCATCTCACCATCAACCAGAATTTTACCAGCACCAGAAGAACGTCTATTATTTCAGAATATATAAAACTGTCAGCTAAAATCTATATTACCCCCATAACTGTATGTCCCTTCTATATATCATTATACAATTTGTTTCTCAAATCAATATATCTCTGCTACGGTGCATTTGAAATTTTTGCAATTACAAGAGTCCCTAATTACTCCATTGAAAATGTAATGGATTGTGAGATCAAATTCTCTTTTTTGATGTTGAAATGTAACTTTAATGGTACGAAATAAATATATTATTGAGTTATTTAAATATTTGAAGGGGATTCATGAGCTTTCAAAAACACTTAATAAGTGCTATGCATGGTGAACATGGCCAAAAGATGAAAAAATCATCAGCTGCACGATATAATAAGAGTGGTTTCTCATTTTGACACAGCTAAAGACGGTAAAGAGAATAGAAAATAATCACAAAAATTGAATTTATGAACTTTACAATCACACAAATTCACAAAATATGGGATAAATTGATTAAATAGCCAAGTATTTCATAAACCAGAATAATAATAATAAAGTTGTTCCTAATTACATCAACCTTGCACCATATTTATACTGTTAAAAGGAAACCCTAATCCTATAAGGAAATAATAAATTGATTTGGAATCAAAATCTACCTAAAAAGCTTCCTAATTACAATAGAATTGAAAAACTTCCTAAAATTACTAAATAATAATTAAAAATACCTGACTACTAATTAGTAAGTAAAAATACATCAAATATTTAAATTGTCCATAAATACCAAAACATAAATTATATCGAATCTTGGTAGATAACTCTTCCCGTGTCATTCCCCTTTTATTGGAGAAAATTTGACCTCGAATTTTAAAATGAAATAATATCAAGGCCCAACCGTTAGACATTCACAATCTTCTTTGTACCATAATTCACGATGTTGTTTCTCAAAAAAAAAAATTGGAAATAATTTTGAAGTAATCAAAGCCTTCGTATTAACCTGCACTTGCAACAAATGATTAGGAACGATAAAATCAAAATTTTCAAAAATGGTCGAATATAAGATTTTGAAAAATCTCATGATCAATCTCAATTTCTACGATATCCATATCATTATGTCGCGATAATCCCAAATCTTGATCATCCTCAATCACTAAAATTGATTCGTCTTTAACTATAATCTCTTGCTCGACTTCCTCCTTCTTGCCTTCCACACTCTTTATAATAACAGACCAATCACATGGAACGGACAAATTAGACTTTCTATTAAAAATAGGATTGATGACATTACAACTTTCTTGGGATTTTTCCTGTTGGCTATAATATTCTTGCAACACCTTCCAACTTCCTTAAAAAAAATATCGTTCTGACGCACTTCTCTAGCTCCTCTTTTCTCAACTTGATACTGATGTTTCAATCCGGCAAGTCTATAATGTGCTTCTTCTAATTCCTCCAAAAAATCATCATATTGGGGCAACAAGTTTTTACGATTACGAATATAAATCTCATAATCGAACCAATCACATTCACTCTTAAGAAAGTCAATATAATCACATACTTATTCAATCTGTGCCTTTGTAGCTTTAGAAATTTTCGATACACAGATTTGGATTGATTCTTTGTCCACTCGTTCTTGTCCATGCCCTTGATGGTTACGTAGCCTGTAATTATCTGCGTTAGTACCACGATCATCACCTTGATGCATGTCGATCCTACCGAATAGTGCCCTTTCGACCCTGCCGAACCTTTCATTTAGCTCGTTGAGTGCCACCGCTACATCACCAAAACTAACATCCAGCCTATTGAGTCTACCGATTAGGGTCTCAGTTGTGGCATCTAAATTCTGCAACGCAGTCCAGGTGACCGACATCCCCTCATCGTTACAAAGAGGTGGGTTGTCTTGCACACGTTCAGCCGCCATCAATTCACAAGTTTGAATTCTCGCTTTGATACTAACTGACACAGCGAAAGAAGGTAGAGAGAATAGAAACAATCACAGGAATTCATGAAGTGTGAGATAAATTGAATAGTCATTGAAAAACTTCCTGAAATTACAAAATAATAATTAAAACTACCTGACTACTAATTAATAAGTAAAAATATATTAAATATTTAAATTGTCTATAAATACTAAAAATTTAAATTATATCGAATCTTGATAGATAATTCTACCTGTGTCACATTTCAACCTAGAGCATCTGTAATTCGTTTTTTATTTTATTTGAGTTCAGTTATTTAAGGTGTTTTGTAAGCAATTTGTTGTGGCCCAATCCAAATCTATTCAGTTTGCCAAGTTTGTATTACAATTATTTGATATTAATACAATTATTTTTACTTGTAAAAAAAACCTTTTAACTAGTAATCCCAAAATAAGAATCACATACCCTTTAAGCGTACCAAACACACACACACACACACACACACACACATACACACACACACATATATATATATATGTGTGTGTGTGTGGTTCCATCCATAGCAACCGGTTGCTGTGGAGCAACCCCTTTTTTGGTCTGTGAATTTTTTTTTTATATTTTTTTGCTTCAGCCGGAATTTCAACATGCCAAAAAAAGGATTGCTCTACAGCAACCGGTTGTTGTGGATGGAACCCCTATATATATATATATATATATATATATATATATATATATATATATATAGGGAATATATCTTAAGCTCACCCCTTATTCAACTAACCCGAGCTCACCCCCCTTTAGCGACGGACACGGCGACGGATTCGATCATACAACCGTCGTCTATACTTTTAGCGACACCATATGTTGTCCGTCGCTAAAGTATAGACGACGGTTGTATGACCGAACCGTCGTCGGGTCCGTCGCTAAATGGGGGGTGAGTTCGGGTGAGTTGGATAAAGGGTGAGCTTAAGATCCGGACCGTATATATATATATATATATATATATATATATATATATAAAACCAGGATCAGGTCCGGACCTACCGGACGGGAGAAAATTCGGACCTTAAATTTTTTTTTTTTTTTTTGTAGAACAACTAAAAAAAAAAAAAATTTATGGAACTGAAATTTTTCAATAATACAGTATTTTGGGTGTGTTTTTAATACCTACACCAACCAATGTATGTACAGTCTGCCCAGACTGTACAGACATGTTTTGTTATAGGCATCCAAATCACGCCCAAAACACTGTATAATGTAAAAATTCCAATTCCATAAATTTTTTTTTTTAGTTGTTTAAAAAAAAGCAAAAAAAAAAAAGGTCCGGATTTTAACAAAATTCGGGAGTCCGGACCTGATCCGGACTCATATATATATATAGGGCTATATGTATATACACAGCTGTGTATTACACAGTAGGCCTAGGACGACAAATTTTTTGGGTTATAGCGACGGTAAACTGTCGCCATAGCCTAGAATAGCTATGACGACGGGTGAAACCGTCGCTATAGCCCAAAAAATCGTCGTTGTAGCCTACTGTGTAATACACAGCTGCGTACACATATTTTTTCCATATATATATATATATATGGGTTCCATCCACAACAATCCTTTTTTTGGCCTATTGATTTTTTTTTTATTTGCTTCAGTTCGAAATTTCAACAAGTCCAAAAAAGGATTACTCAACAGCAACTGATTGTTTTGGATGGAACCCTATATATATATATATATATATATATATATATATATATATATATATATATATATATATATATATATATATATATGATACTCATATTTTTATATATATTTTTAATATATTCATATGATTATATCTGATCTGACGTGAAGATATCAATTAGCAAGAGCTTCAAAAACATAATAGATTTGTGGTTCTTATACCTTATTTTTTTAAACAACAATTATGAAAATAATAAATAAAAAATAATAGAGCAAGTTTGAAAAAAAAACTGTAAAAGAAAGTTCAAAAATATACTTTTCTTTACAGTGTATTTTCAATCAAAAATATATTTTTCTTTACAATTTTTTATTTAAACTTGCTCTATTATTTTTTATTTATTATTCTTATAATTGTGGTAAAAAAAAATAACAAAGGTACGACCGATCATTAATGCATACTCTATAGATGAAGAATACAAGTTGGGGACTGTGCTAGTCACGTGGTTACCATGTCCGCATGTATGTCCTATTAGGATGGACCACAATCCCCTAATCATTGAAGTTCGTAAGACCTTATGATACAATTAATAGACAACTTCAAGATAATTAATTTGAAGCTTACTCCCTCCGTCCCAAATTATCTGTTATTCTAGAATTTTACACAGATACTAATATGTATGATAAAAATACTAAAACACCATTTGTGCATTGGAATGATAGTATATTAAAGAGAGAGAAACAATGATTAATTGAAGAGAGAGAGAGAAAGTAGCTGATTAATTGAAGAGAGAGTGAGAGAAACAAGGATTAATTGAAAAGAGAGAGAGAGAGAGAGAGAGAGAGAGAGAGGAGAGGAGTGAATGTGAAGAGAGAGAAAGTATGATTAATTGAAGAGAGAGAAAGTATGATTAATTGAAGAGGCATGAATGAGAGTAATGATTATCAATAATTAGGGTAAAGGGGCAAATTTGGAAAGCAAAGGAAAAAAATGCATTGAAATCTTAAAAAAGCAGATATTATGGGACAAATTTTTTTTGTTAAAACAGCAGATAATTTGGGACGGAGGGAGTATTTAGTAGAAGAATTTGTAGTTCTATTTTTATATTCTCTTCTTTCCATTATAAATCGTTTAAGAAGAATTTTTTTAAAAAAATTAATATTTTTTTACTTTGCCTCTAAAAAATAAAATAATTAAAAAAGAGGAAGAAGAGTAATTAATTAGTGCATGAATAGTAATGAAATCTGAAACCAACATTAAATACCTAACATTATACTCCCTCCGTCCCAAATTAACTGCTCAATTTTGACCTTTTTAAGTCAAATTGACTATTTTTAGAATTAATAATTAAGCATATATAAATATATTTCTAAAATTATAAAAATTAGGATTAGTAATAAATTGTATATACTTTCTTTTGGTTATAATCTCTTCACCTATATTTTAGCAAAAATAGTAAAAAGATTAGTTTTAAAAATGGTCAATTTGACTTTAAAAAGTCAAAATTGAGCAGTTAATTTGGGACGGAGGGAGTAATTATTTAGATTTCTTATTACGGTGTGATTATTTCCTAAACATTATATATAATAGAAAGGAGTGAGTATATATTAATCCCTCCGTCCTTAAAAAAATGACTAAAAGTATAATTGTTTTTGTACCCGAAAGGATGAGATAAAAATTGTAAAATAGAACAATTGTAAAAATGACTAAAAGTATAGCCTCATTTTAAACAATTGTAAAAATTCACAAACTATTACTCCCTCCGTCCCAGGATAAAAGTTTTGGTGGACTTTTCACGCATATTAAGAAGAGGAATAAAATGACAAAATTGTCCATAATAATGTCATTAAATATGGAGAGAGAATTAGAATAAGAAAAGTATGAGATATTTAATGTTACGGGCAAAATAGGAAAAATGTGTAAAAGTTTGGTTATTAAAAGAAAGTGGACATTTAACATGGGACAACCCAAAATATTAATAAGGACTTTTATCCTGGGACGGAGGGAGTACTAAATTTGTAAAATTATAAAAAAAGAAAAATTACTATATGTTTTAAATAGTTTTACCTTCTGAGGCTAGCAACCACCATACTTCAAAACAAGTTGGTCTGGGATAAAATTCACTTGTTTGACAGTATTCATGAATAAATGACTGTGATCCGGCTTAAATATTGATATTAGATTAGAACTGTTATAAAATTATACATAGTGTATGGATGTCTAGATACATTCATACCCCTCTTTATTGTAATGACATTTGAACTTTGAAACTCTCATATCCTTTAAGTTTTGAAACTCCCATGATCTATGAGTTTTGAAACTTCCAAGTATTTATGTACATGTGCTTATAAATAGAAGTATTGTCAAGAGGATGGTAGTTGATATACAAATACAATTAGAATGCTCTCTCTTTTCACTAATCATTATTGTTCTTAATATTTAGTATAATCTTTTATAAGACGTTATCAACACGAGTTTCTACCTAATTTTAGAAAAGAAGTTCTCTCAACTTACCGTGAGTATTGTTTTGTTACAATTAAATTTGATTATGTATATGTAGTACTATATGATAATATATTATTATACATACTAGTGGAGTAGTTAAAATTGTTTGTAGTAAAATATTACTAGTACTGACTGGTATATTTATATATAGACATATTGATGACTCTTGGTAGTCCATATAAAATTAAAAGAAAGACCATAAATCACTGTCCTATCATTCTCGGATAGAACTGACAATATAGTTAATTAATTAACTGTTGGGTCAAATCATATTAACTGGAACCAAATGTGTTGATTAACTATTTTTATTTATTCATGTTGGTTAAAGTTTAGACCCATATTTTTTAAAACAAATATAGTTTTTAACCGGTTAACCATTTTTTAACCCATATTTCGTACCATACCATACCAAAATTAAGAATTTTAAATATGAAAATCAACTGGTAAAAATAAATTTTAAATACCTACACTTTTTAACTAAACGAAAGCAAAATGAAAATCCAACTGCTAAAAATGGAATTGCCGGCGGCTCAGTACCAGATCCTTATATATTATAATTATATATTACTTAACAAAAACTATTAATAATAAAATATATTTTATTTAAAATTTTTATAAGTCGAAATTTAATATGATGTCGTTTGACCTTAAATATTAAATTGTATCTATAATTTTAGAATAGCTAATGATCCCGTGTTTAGCACAAATTTCTTTATAAAATTATTGTGTTATTTTTATATTTTTTGTATTATACAACATTAAATATTAATTATAGAAAATAATAAATTAATATCGTGTAGGTTGATTTTTATGAAAGAAAAAAAAATTATTTGCTTCTAAAATATGTTGTATAAGTAATAATGTATGACTAATTATGGATGAAAAATTAAATAAATATAAAAATCTGCAATAATATTTCATATATTTGGTATTTATTTTTAAGTTAACGATTTATTTGTTTGACAGATTATATCATTTAATATTATTTTTATTAATAATATAAATTTTAAAGAATATTTAAATTTAAAAATATATGAGAATAAGATATAGTGATAATTAGATAATTATAATTACAATAATGTAAATTCTAGCATTCTAGTTACAAAAAAATTATACTAGTATTCTAGTTACAAAAGAATTATAAATATGTTTTAATATTTAAACGACATTCATAGAAGGTTAATAATAATTTTAAAAAATTATTTAAATATGGAAGGGTATTAATAATTTCAATTTAAAATTTTATTAGTATAGCTTTTTAGCATTTTATTATTTATATTAATAATTTTTATATCATATTATTACTTAATTAATTTAATTGTGACGGTCACAATTTTATTTTTCAAAAGTTCTGTTTAAAAGTTAAAACATCTTAAAATGATTAATATGGTTAACATGGTTAATATGATTTTAGTTCTTAAATGGAACCATAACCATATTTTGAAAATCAAAACCAACTCATAACCATATTTTGCCAGGCCTACTCTCGGATGAAGACATTTTTTTGAAAACCAGACTTGTTTGTCAATGATTCTTTATTGTCAATTTGCATTATGATATGCTTGAACATGCATTCATATACTCCTAATTATTCAAAAGGCATTCATTATCATGTCTAACATGTTACACCCATCTTTTTACTTTTGAGAAACAAAACCATTTTTTATTTGATTAACATAGCATGACATAATAAAGAAAACTACTAGTATTAATTAAGAGAGAATTTAGTCTTGGATTAAACAGGAAATGACATGTTTATTATTGTTGTCACACTTAAGTTTTGCTACTGTTTTTGTTGATTTGATATTTATATTTAGTTATTTAATTATATATTTATATAAATATTGAACAGTACAAAACTTAAATTTATTGTCCTTGATATATATCGAGAAAGAATTACTTGTCATGGACTCTTGATACTGATATTCATATAAAGACAACTTTGTAGATATAATTAAGATTGACAAACATGCATCCCTGTAGGATCATGCAAAATCAATTATTTTTATTTCCCATTATCTCCATCAAAAAATATTGATAAAGACATGTTAGAAAAAATATTTATTATATTTCATGCCTCAAATATGCTCCTGCAGCAGCAATATCGAGAGCGTTAATTCAGAAAATATTCCCTGAAGCGATACATGAAATTATATTCCTAGAAGTGATATCATTTCTTCTAGTGACTGAACAAATAATGAGTTTTTGTTGAAAAATCAACAATCTCGCCCGATTGGTTCTACTCCATTCCTTGAAGTGAATGGAACCTCATTTGATAAACATAGAGGAAATTATGGTTATGGTCGTGGGCGTGAAAAGAACTATCAATATAGAAAATGGAATGTACCTGTCGTACTTCTAAATATTTGGATTTTTGTATCAAGAATCTATAAAAGAAAAGGAAATAAAATTGAAATAAATTTTATTGATCATAATGATCCTGAAGATCCCATGAATTATTTTGACTTTCAAATGGAATGGAAATAACTAATTTTGATATCTATGATTTCCTTGATGATGTTGATAGAAATGTTCATAACAATTAATTATTTTTATTTCATTGTATTATGGCATTATAATAAGTGTTTTTATTATATGTTTTATTTATGTTTCAAGTAATAAAGTTAAATTTATGTTTTTGCATATATAAAGATGTATGGGCTAGAAGCTCATCAAACTTAATTAAAGGCTCTAAAAGAGCGATTATTCATCAAACTTAATTAAAGGCTCTCGAAGAGCGATTATAATGTTGTCAAAGTGTACAAAACTTTGTATTGATGATTCTTTATATTCTTCTGAGACAAACAAAAAATTTGAGTAGTTTTAAGGATATACGTTATAATGGTTATTATATTGAAACCAATAACGAAGGCAGCGAAGAATTTCTTTATATTACTTCAATAGTATCAGGCCAGAAGCTCATATTAGAAAAACTATATATTTTCTCTTCAAGGTTATATTATACTAAAATGAGAATAGTTGAAACAAATCTTGTAATACACTAGAAGTGTGCAATACTCCAGAAGTGTTCGGATTCAAATGTTTTTATGATTTGGCATGATCATCTAGGATAAATAATGATGCGTTAAATTATTGAAAACTCACATGAACATCCCTTAAAGAACCAGAAGATTCCTTTACCTGTTGATTATATCAAAGTAAATTAATTACCAAACTATCATATTTAATTTTTGTTATTTAGTGTTCATATTTCTAAGAAAGAATTTAAGGTGATCTATTTGAACCAATACACCCACATTGTGGTATATTCAAGTATTTTATGGTTTTAATTGATGTATTATCCAGATGATCACATGTATGTTTACTTTTAATTAAAAATATTGCATTTCCTATGCTTCTTGCTCAAATAATTAGGTTGCGAGTACAATTTTCGAATTATATAACTAGGAAAATTTATTTAGATAATGCTGGTAAAATTCACATCTCAAGTTTTTGATGAATATTGCATGTTAATTAGAATTTATGTTAAACATCATGTTGCACATACACATACTCAAAATGATATGGCTGAATCAATTTTTAAGAGATTTTAAATTATTGTTCGACCTTTTATTGTAAGACCCCATATTTTTATGAATAAAGATTTAGTTTCTCTAATTATTATTTTGAATAATAAGGTTTTGATTGATATAATGCTTTAGTTATGGGTGAAATGTGTAATTTTTGCAAAGTAAACACGTGGTCATAAAATATTTATTTAGCAGGAGAATATTCTTATTGTCGGAGAATATCCGTACGACGGCGAAAATCCTTGGTGGAATACATAATGGAATAACTGTCAGATATAGAAAGTAACAGAAATAACCTTTTTATAAAAAACAGTAAAACTTTTACCGTTAACTGTTGAAATACCAGGTGAAAAAAAGTACAGTAATACGCATGATTGCACAGTAGCACGTGATATTGCACAATATTTTTGAATTATTGATTCTTACGTAAGAAGTCACTCAGTTTCATTCAATAATTGCCACATTAATTGTTGCACATTATCTCATATTATTGATTCAATTATTGTCACAATATCATTTGCTTAATATTTTATATTATTAAATCAATAATTGACATGACACAATTATTCATAGTATTAGTTAGCATTATTGGCAATGTCTAGAAAATTATGTCGAGAAAAGGGGCTAGGTTATCTAATTGCGCCAATAAGGATAAATCCTTATCGGAAAGCCCCCTCTTTCATGGGAATGATCTGTTTGTTAATATTGTGTGCTTATAATATTAATTATGAATAATTATTATGTGGTGGATATTGATTCAATTTTGATATAAATGAAGGAATTTTGCATGAATTATTTGTTAAAAGTTTGAAAATTACCTTCTCCGATAAAATAGTAATTCAAATATATTATTATAATATTATAATTTTTTTATAATTTAAATGATAATATTATTATAATAATATATAATTTCCAGCATGTGAATAAAAATAGAGTAAATGTCATCATTTTGGTTTTGAATTTCTTTGTACACTATACTCCTGCGCATTTTTTTCAAAGTGGTGGGTGATTGATAGTCTGCAAAGACAATGCATGCAATTCATTTGGTGTGGACCCTCAACCTTAGAAAAAAAAAAGAATTAGACAAAAGTTTGGCAGGAAAAAAATTAGGCAAATTTGTTTATCTCTCCCTCCGTTGCTATAAATAGGGGGTAATCCCTCATTCCTAAAACACACCTTCAATATCAGAAAATCTTATTCAATAGTATTGTGAGTATTTTTCTTGAGTATAAGGATACTTTGAGTGTAGCTTTTTGTGCAAGATTTTCTCAGAATAATATCTGATATTCCAGTCAAATCCAATTTCTACTAAGGTAAATGATATTATTTTATTTCAATACTCATAAGAAATATTATTTTCTTTTATACTCCATATTATGAAAGTGAAATTGTTTCATTTCATATTCCTAAATTTAAACTTATTATGGTAAGTATTGCTTCTATAATTCCTGAAATTAGTAGAATATCCTTGAAATTTGCGCTTCATCTAGTATCATTTCATAAAAATGAACATTCTTGTTAAGTTTTAATCTTTTCATGCCGAGGTACTATTCACGGGGTACTATTCATAAAGTACTATTCATCCGGGGTACTATTCACGATAAAAAAAATTGATTTCTTTTCTGTCCAAATTATTTTTGATACATGAATATTATTCTTGAATTTTACTCCACAAAGCAGTTATCATGTTGACAATTTGGACATATTTGAATTCTGGATAAATTGAATTATAATTCCCTAATATTTATCCTTTATATCACTTGATTGAATCTTTATTTCATTGTTATCATTCCCATGCTTATACTGGAAGTCATCTTTGGCCTGTAGTGCAAAGATGGGCTGTTGATTATTATGATTATGATCAGGAATTGTGTATTGGTACAATCATAATCTTTAATGTTACAGATAAGGTTTGTGGTGAAATTCCTCTTTGGCCCGTAGTGCATAGATGGACAGGTGTTTGGCTTGATCATGACCACTGGTGATACGAACGAATATCCTTGGCTCGTAGTGCATGGATAATTCGTTGATTTAAAATATTTATTGAATGATGTTACAAGGATAAAATATTGATGATGGACTTTTAAATCATAGATGATAGTAAATATCATGCTCTACTTAACTCTTCTAATGGATTGTTGTTTCCACTGTAGTTGTTGATCTAAAACTTGTTGTCTATTGTATTCTATCAATTTTTCCCTGTTGAGGACTAAAGATAGTTTTTTTTTCTACATTATCTTAGTCATAATATTCTTTACTGGGCTAGTTGAGCTCACACTTTTCCTTTTTGTTACATTGTTCTTCTCAGGAGGCCAGAATATAGCAGGGGCTAGTCGGGGTGTGGAGTGATGGTTTAAGATAATTATTATAGCAGTTCTTTCTATTTTGTAAAATAGTTTATCAGTAATTGTAATGAGGATTTTATTTGAGTTTGGAAATTGTCTACAAGACAATATTTCTTTATTTAACCCTTGTTTTGTGGCAGTATTTGAGAATGACATCTGAAAATTTTTAGATGAGCAATGGAGCACATGCGACCATTGAGACACCGACAATCAACAACCAGGATAATGTGCATCAAGAGGGCAATAATCCTCCTATAAACAACAATACCAACCAAATGATGAATGAAGGGATGTTTAGGAGATTTTTGCAATTCATGCAACACCAAACAAGATAAACTCCTGTTCAAAATGCAGGTGGAAACAATGGCAACTCACGGCTTGTCACTGCTAAGTAATTCAAGGAGTTGGGACCGCCAGAGTTTTTGGGAAAGCCAGAGACACTAAAGGCAGAGACATAGATTAAGTAAATTACCAAGATATTTGATGTCTTGGGATGCACTGAAGAGCAAAAGGTTCCCTTTGCTACCTTCATATTGCGCGAAGAGGCAGATTATTGGTGGAAATCTATAAAAAGTACTCATCTATCCGCACTTAAGATGTCTTGGGAGAGGTTCCAAAAATTATTCAACGACAAGTACTTTCCAGAAAGTATTCGTCACATGAAGGAGGTGGAATTAATAAAACTGGAGCAGAACAATATGACTGTATCACAATACGAGACAAAGTTTGCGGAGTTGTCCCGATTTGCATCTCATTTGGTTGAAAATGAGGAGCGGATGACGTGAATGTTTCTAAGAGGTTTAAAACCCAAAATTCGTCAACATCTTATCTCTCATAAACTTTGCTTATATTTAGATTTAGTGAATAAGGCTCAATTATTAGAGCGGGATTATTAGTCAGCTCAACCAAAAGATAACAACCAGCAGCACGAGAATAGTCATACCAGTGGCACCAATCATCGAAGCAGTGATAGCCAACATGCCAGAAATGGTAACCACTTCGGTGGTAATCATGGCTAAGATAATAAAAGAAATTATTCAAGTGGAAATTTTAAGAAGAGAAGATTTAACAATGACGGAAAGACATCGATAGCAGCACTAGCAACAACAACAATTTCTAGGGGATGAGAATGACCGCCAGTTAAATGCTACAGATGCGGAGAAGAGGGACATATAAGTCCAAACTGTTCACAGCCTTCCAAGGTGTGTTTCAGTTGTGGAAAAGACGGTCATATAATCCAATTTTGTCTGATATTTAAGTCAAGTCTAGCTGGGACGGTGGCACCAAAGGTGGCTATGAACAAAACGAAGTCGGTGGTTCAAGTGAGAGCGTTTGTCGTGACGTCGCAAAAGGCAAGGAAACCAAACGAAATTATCATGGGTAAACTAATCATAAACTCTTGAGAAGTCTATACCTTATTAGATACCGGTTCTACCCATTCTTTTATTTCTCATGCTTGTGCTCAACGTTTGAACTTGACCCTTGAGAAATTAGACTTTGACTTATCTGTTGAAACTCCGTTAGGAGAAACCTTCATTACATCCACTTTTTATAAATTTTGCTTGATTCAAGTTGGCACCATCATATTACTTGTTGATCTTATCTCTTTAAAGATACTTCCATTTGATGTGATTTTAGGGATTGATTGGTTAACTATTCATTATGCTAAAATTGATTGTTTTTATAAGGTTATTAGTTTTCATATTCCTACCCAACCTGTTATGCGGATTCAAGTAACCAAACCACTAAAGTCAATCATTGTCATATCAAGCCATAAAGTCATTCGTTTATTAAATAAATGATGTCAAGCTTTCTTAGCCCATGTCAAATACTTGAAAAAAATACGTCAGATTTGAATAATATTTCTGTTGTTAATGAATTTCCTGACGTATTTCCTAAAGAACTTCCTGGCCTGCCCCCAGAGCGTGATATCGAATTTTGTATTGACCTTGAACTCAGTACAAAACCCATTTCTAAAATCCCATATCGAATGGCTCCTATTGAACTTCAGGAGTTATTAGATATTGGTTTCATTCATCCTAGTACATCTCCTTGGGGTGCTCCTATTTTATTAGTAAAGAAGAAAGATGGGAGTATGCAACTTTGCATTGATTATCGAGAGTTGAACCATGTCACTATTAAAAATAGGTACCCGTTACCTCGTATTGATGACATGTTTGACCATTTACAAGGTTCTAAGTACTTCTCAAACATCGATCTTTGTTCCGGATAACATCAGTTAAAGATTAAAACTGATGACATTCTAAAGACTGTTTTCAAAAATTGGTACGGGCATTATGAATTCCTAGTCATGTCTTTTGAATTGACTAATGCTCCTGCGGCTTTCATGGATATGATGAACCGAGTATTTAAGGAATATTTGGATCATTTTGTGGTTATTTTTATTGATGACATCCTCATCTACTCCAAAAGTCGTGAAGATCATGAGCAACACTTGAAGCTGATACTCAAAAAGCTTCATAAAAACAAGTTATACGCGAAGTTAAAGAAATGTGAGTTCTGGCTTGAGGAAGTAACATTCCTTGAGCACGTGATATCAAAGTATGAAATATCAGTGGAACCGAAAAAGATTGAAGCAATACAAAGTCGGGAGCAACCTAAGTCAGTAACCAAAGTACGTAGCTTTCTGGGCTTAATTGGTTATTGTCGAAGATTCGTGGAAGGATTTTCTCAAATCTCTACTCCATTAACTCGGTTGAATCGAAAAGATACAAAATTCAGATGGAGCGAGGAATGTGAGAAGAGTTTCCAAGAACTCAAGAGGAGACTCATTTCAGCACCTGTTCTGATAATACCATCAAGTTCGGAGGGATTTATCATCTACAGCGATGCTTCAGGCAGAGGTTTAGGATGTGTTCTCATGCAACATGGAAAAGTCATAGCCTATGCCTCAAGACAACTCAAAGAATATGAGAGGAAATATCCTACTCATGAACTAGAATTGGCAGCAGTCGTTTTCGCGCTAAAGATCTAGAGGCACTACCTGTATGGGGAGCTATACAGATCATAAAAGCCTCGAGTATTTCTTCACCCAAAAGGAACTCAACATACGGCAACGAAAATGGCTCGAGCTGTTGAAAGATTATGACCATACCATTAAATACCATCTTGGAAAAGTGAACGTGGTAGCTAACGCGTTGAGTAGAAGATCATATGCAGGTACGAGTGCAATGTTGATAACGCAATGACCCATTTTGTATGACTTATAAAGGATGGAGATAGAGTTAAAGACTCCAGGGACCCACGTGATGATGTCAAATATAAGAGTAGAACCAACTTTAATCGATAAATTTTAAGCTGCTCCAGCTACAGACGTGGAGCTGATGAGTATGAAGAAGATAGTACAAGAAGGTACTATTCCAGAAGTAAGAATCAACGAAGAAGGAATACTTCGAGTCAACTCCAGACTTTGTGTTCTTAAAGACTCTGATTTAAAGTACAAAATCATGATGGAAGCATACAACACACCGTTTGCAATCCATCATGGAAGTACTAAAATGTATCGTGATCTTCGACATACATTTTGGTGGAGCAATATAAAGAGAGAGATAGTAGGGTTTATCTCAAGGTGTTTAACCTGTCAACGTGTCAAGGCGGACCATCAAGTACCAAAAGGTCCATTGCAACCACTTGAAATACCAGAATGGAAGTGGGAGCACATCAGCATGGATTTTGTTATCGGTCTTCCCAAGGTTTCTCAAGGCATAGATGCAATTTGGGTCATTGTTGATAGATTAACCAATTCTGCTCATTTCTTGCCTATACGAGAAACTTATTCACTTGAACGCCTTGCTCGTATGTACATAAATGAGATTATGAGAATGTATGGAATGCCAGTATCCATAGTTTCTGATCGAGACCCAAGATTCACTTATAATTTTGGATTAGCTTGCAGAAAGCTATGGGCACTGATCTACGATTCAGTTCTGCATATCATCCTCAGACAGACGGGTAATCGGAGAGGACTATTCAAACTCTTAAAGATCTATTAAGGCTCTGTGTCCTAGACTTCAAAGGAAATTGGGACAAGTACTTTCCATTAGTGGAATTGTAATAACCTATTTTTTTATTAAATATTAATTGATTTTATCTTATACAATTGTGTTTAAATTGAAAAAGGTAAATGATTTTGTTTCCCTCTTTTCTTCCTTGTTTTGTTTGGAAAATTAAATTCGTTTAGTAGATAATTAAATAACTGATTAAATTAAAATTGAGGAAGATAATCTCTTTTGTTAAAGTCTTGTGGTAAAATCATTCGGAGGGGGAAGCTACTTGGGAGATAAAAGAGTCTATTCGAGCGGAGTATCCACATCTTTTGATAATTAGATACGTTCATTCTTTTAATTCCGGGGACGGAATTCTTTTAAGGGGTAGGTGATGTAATACCCGGGAAAAAATAATAATAATATTAAATAATAAAAATTATTTTTGTTGGAAAACATATTAATTGGACTTTGCATTTTTATTTGGGTCAAAGTGGTCATTCAATTTATGTGGGTTAATAAGTATTAGTAAGTGATGAAAAAATTAAGTTAGGAAATTTGGGCCTTAATATTGAGTGAACCCAATTAGAAGTTTATTAAAACAAGACCTCTTCATTAATAAACATCTATACCTAATTTTATTTCATAATACAACTGAGGGAAAGAGAGAGGAGATCGAATTGTGTGGTTGCGAAAAGAGAAGTAGGCGAGGCGGCAGAATTATTGAAGAGGAGAAATTTGTGATACTTGGCAAGACCCATTTAGTAAGTAATTGTTATTTTTAGGGGTTAGATCTATCAAGTATATTTCAGAGTATACTTAACGTTTCTGTAATTGTAGTAATACCTTATTGGTTAATGTGGATAGTATGGGTAATATATGTGTATATATATAATGAGAATCCTATGAATCTAATGTAATCAGGAAGCTTGTAATGATGATGAGGAAAAAAAATAAAAATAAAAAAACGTCCAGAGAGTCCACGCCATTTTAGAAGCCCATACTGAGCGTCAATGTTGTTTAGTAATATAGTAGTTTATTTTGGCCCATCGATTTGGATTCAATATGGTGTTGTAATTGATGAGATCGATTTCAGAGGTGTATGAAATGTCTTGCTAATTAATTCTAACAAGGCAATGGGAAGATTTGTTTTATTTGGTGGAACTACTGGACTTTTGTAATATAACAAGGATTATATATATATATATATCAAGTTTGATTGCAGGACAAGAAGTAATCATTAAAAGATTAATATATTATAAATTGAGTTTGTATTGTAGTTTGATGTAGTTGGGGAAATTAATTTCATATTAATATAAATTATAATTAGTAAGTAACTTATAATTGTATTATTATTACCTTTTATTTTGATCAGACGGAGGAAATTTAAAGAGTTAATTTTGAAATATAAATTTTGGAGTATTAGTAATTGATAAAAGGCGATGATTAAATGTATATTAAATAAATTATGAATTATTTTAGAATTATTAGTTTGGATTGTTTTTAATTTGAGGTGAATATGTTTAGGTTGTGAATGACGTTTCGTATTTGATATCGTTGACATTTGAGGGTAAGATTTGGTGGAGTCAGGAGTGTGCTATAAATGGGTTGGAAGTATCAGGTACAGATTCCGTACTCTTTCTGCGATACTCTTGTTAAATTTGATTTGTTCGTTTTGTCGCTTGTTCAAATTTTGCTATTATTTCACATAATTGTTTCCTGTGAAATAAATATATTAGTTTCATTTTGGAGTTGATACATATGACTCGTATTTGTACTTTTTTGATTAGATTATCATGTTTAATATTTATTTTTGATAATTGTAGAGTGGTACATGTTGTTACTTTTTTTTTTGAGACCTTGTGACCATAATTTGATTTGGTTTAACATGTACATATAGAACCCTTTTGTTGGTATTATGTCGCATTTGTTGTGACATAGTGTTTTTGTTAGAATATACCGTAGGGTATACCTGAGCTATAACCACCTGTGGGGGTACCACAGGCATGTCGTCTTGGCACGAGAGGCATGACACTTTCCGTGGCGGTGTGATTAGTCCACGGCGTCTCCGTTTTGGGCTCCGGAGGAAGTGGGCCGTTTGGTGTTTTGTTGTGGGAGGCGTATGGGTTAACCCTAGATTTCTGTTCTGCGGATTGGTGATGTTGTGCCAAACACACCTATCCGATTTGCATACATTTGGATTCGCGGTCCAATGTGTGACTTGCCTGTGTGGCATTATTTTGACTTGCCTGTGTGGCATGGTTTTGACTTGCCTGTGTGGCATGGTTTTGACTTGCCTGTGTGGCATCATTTGACTTGCCTGTGTGGCATGGTTTTGGCTTGCCTGTGTGGCATTGTTTTGACTTGCCTATGTGGCAAGGTATATTTCTGAGCTCAATCGGTATGAAATAACCCCAGCCATTTGTTTCAGCCTATTATTTTATTGTGTTAGTTTTGTTTGTTTCGTTTCAGTTTGTTTCGTCTCCTTTCAATTAATTGGGTTAGTTATTTCAATTCATTATTTTCTTTACTCCTCTGTTTGTTTCGTTATTCCTGTTGATTTAGATATATTCTATTCATATCTTTGGAGTTTTATTTTTGTTAGAGGCAATATTTTGTCTATGTTGATTTCGTATTTCAGTTGTATATCTTTTGTACCTTTATATTCGTACTGGGCAATTGGCTCATGCTGTGTTTTTCTTCCGGCAGATTTGCAGGGGCGATTCAGGGCTAGTGTAATGAGAGAGTTGTCTTTGACCATCAATCTAGGTTGTTTCGAAATTTTAAGTTTTGATTATTTTGACTCTAGTTGGAGAATTACAATCAATACGTTATTGGTGGATATCATTATTATATATGTTGAAGTTATTAGTGCTCTGTTTACTATTTTGAGGTTTGTTGTGCTTTGTGCGTGACCTCCCTTTCCTTTTCGGGAAGGGGGTGTTACAGAGATGGTATCAAAGCTTAGGTTCTTTCTTGTAGAAAACCTATTTAGGTTTGACCTTTGAGTTATAGGTAAATCATTGGATAGACATAGGAATTTGATTCGTTTTTGTTCTCTATTTGGTTGGTCTTGATTTTGACAAAGTGTTTTTAGCTCTTTGAGTTGTAGTTGATTTGAGAAAGCCGAGATAATTTGTTAAGATTATTATTGTTATGCGTTGGAGCAAAAATATTAGTTAAGGATTGTGATTGGATCATTAAGGAGAATAATGTTATATTATGTTCAGTTAAGAAATGATTATACGATTATGATATGAGCATTTGTATCAGCGAATTTTGATATTGGAGAATTATTTGTTAGAGTTATTTCGGGTAATTACAAATTATTATGATTTTGGAATTGAGGATTTGATTTGAGTTAAATTATGATTTTTGTTAAGTTGTGAATAATTTGAGGTATGTGAATCGGTGGGATAATATGATAAAGTGAAAACTATTAAGTATAGAGGAACTTTTATAAATTTGAGTCGTTGATATTTGAGGTAATTAGATTAATCATTTGGAGTTAATTATCAATTTTGTGGCTATTTTCTAGTAAGATATTGGAGTTATGTTCTATGAAGTTTCTTTGTGATAGTATGGGGAGACACTAAAATTTATTGGATTAAGGTTTGCAATAAGGGATGATTGATTTATTGAATGATTAGATATATAATAAGTGATGAATTCAATATATTTTAAGAGATTTTGGAAGCTATAGTTTGCTTATTCAGATAGTAGGATATATGATTTAGAGTTTGGTATGGTAATGAAGAGATCTTTGTAGTAGTATATTTCTGGTGTAATAATATTTGAGAACTAATTTGATTTGAGGTTATGATAATTTGAAACTCTTAAGGACTTAGGAGAGCTGGTGATAAAGAGATATTAGTAGTATATTCTTTGGTGTAATATTATTTGATGAATAGTTCAAATTGAGGATGAGATATTTTGAAGCTCTTGAGGACTTGGAGAGAGTTGGTAATATAGTTTGCGTAGTTATATTTATCTGATGTCTTTAGAGTTTTGTATGAATTTATGTAAAATAAAACAAAAATAATTTGTTAGATCTTTGTCATGTGTGGAATATAAACGTTTTACGAATTAAAAATAATTTTAAATATTTTGGGTATTCGAATCGTATTTAGATGAAGAGAATTTTATTTTTTTTGTGATTTCGAATTATGTTCCAAAGAGTACGTACGTTTGCAAGAATGAAACTCAAAGATATTAGCGACAGCCGCACCAACGGTGGATCATGCGATCTAATTTGATGCAACGCGAAGAACCTTACCAAGGCTTGCCACGATAGCTGATGAATCTTTTACGAATACGTGGACAATTGTGTGGACTGAAGGACTTATCCGCGTTGATCATTACAAATGGCGGCGCTACGTCGTAGCTAAATTTATTTATTTATTTTTGTAGCTTATTTGAATTCCGAGGACGGAATTATTTTTAAGGGGTGAAAAATGTAATAACCTATTTTTTTATTAAATATTAATTGATTTTATCTTATACAATTGTGTTTAAATTGAAAAAGGTAAATGATTTTGTTTCCCTCTTTTCTTCCTTGTTTTGTTTGGAAAATTAAATTCGTTTAGTAGATAATTAAATAACTGATTAAATTAAAATTGAGGAAGATAATCTCTTTTGTTAAAGTCTTGTGGTAAAATCATTCGGAGCGGAAAGCTACTTGGGAGATAAAAGAGTCTATTCGAGCGGAGTATCCACATCTTTTGATAATTAGATACGTTCATTCTTTTAATTCCGGGGACAGAATTCTTTTAAGGGGTAGGTGATGTAATACCCGGGAAAAAATAATAATAATATTAAATAATAAAAATTATTTTTGTTGGAAAACATATTAATTGGACTTTGCATTTTTATTTGGGTCAAAGTGGTCATTCAATTTATGTGGGTTAATAAGTATTAGTAAGTGATGAAAAAATTAAGTTAGGAAATTTGGGCCTTAATATTGAGTGAACCCAATTAGAAGTTTATTAAAACAAGACCTCTTCATTAATAAACATCTATACCTAATTTTATTTCATAATACAACTGAGGGAAAGAGAGAGGAGATCGAATTGTGTGGTTGCGAAAAGAGAAGTAGGCGAGGCGGCAGAATTATTGAAGAGGAGAAATTCGTGATACTTGGCAAGACCCATTTAGTAAGTAATTGTTATTTTTAGGGGTTAGATCTATCAAGTATATTTCAGAGTATACTTAACGTTTCTGTAATTGTAGTAATACCTTATTGGTTAATGTGGATAGTATGGGTAATATATGTGTATATATATAATGAGAATCCTATGAATCTAATGTAATCAGGAAGCTTGTAATGATGATGAGGAAAAAAAAATAAAAATAAAAAAACGTCCAGAGAGTCCACGCCATTTTAGAAGCCCATACTGAGCGTCAATGTTGTTTAGTAATATAGTAGTTTATTTTGGCCCATCGATTTGGATTCAATTTGGTGTTGTAATTGATGAGATCGATTTCAGAGGTGTATGAAATGTCTTGCTAATTAATTCTAACAAGGCAATGGGAAGATTTGTTTTATTTGGTGGAACTACTGGACTTTTGTAATATAACAAGGATTATATATATATATATATATATATATATATATATATATATATATATATATATATATATATATATATCAAGTTTGATTGCAGGACAAGAAGTAATCATTAAAAGATTAATATATTATAAATTGAGTTTGTATTGTAGTTTGATGTAGTTGGGGAAATTAATTTCATATTAATATAAATTATAATTAGTAAGTAACTTATAATTGTATTATTATTACCTTTTATTTTGATCAGACGGAGGAAATTTAAAGAGTTAATTTTGAAATATAAATTTTTGAGTATTAGTAATTGATAAAAGGCGATGATTAAATGTATATTAAATAAATTATGAATTATTTTAGAATTATTAGTTTGGATTGTTTTTAATTTGAGGTGAATATGTTTAGGTTGTGAATGACGTTTCGTATTTGATATCGTTGACATTTGAGGGTAAGATTTGGTGGAGTGTGCTATAAATGGGTTGGAAGTATCAGGTACGGATTCCGTACTCTTTCTGCGATACTCTTGTTAAATTTGATTTGTTCGTTTTGTCGCTTGTTCAAATTTCGCTATTATTTCACATAATTGTTTCCTGTGAAATAAATATATTAGTTTCATTTTGGAGTTGATACATATGACTCGTATTTGTACTTTTTTGATTAGATTATCATGTTTAATATTTATTTTTGATAATTGTAGAGTGGTACATGTTGTTACTTTTTTTTTTGAGACCTTGTGACCATAATTTGATTTGGTTTAACATGTACATATAGAACCCTTTTGTTGGTATTATGTCGCATTTGTTGTGACATAGTGTTTTTGTTAGAATATACCGTAGGGTATACCTGAGCTATAACCACCTGTGGGGGTACCACAGGCATGTCGTCTTGGCACGAGAGGCATGACACTTTCCGTGGCGGTGTGATTAGTCCACGGCGTCTCCGTTTTGGGCTCCGGAGGAAGTGGGCCGTTTGGTGTTTTGTTGTGGGAGGCGTATGGGTTAACCCTAGATTTCTGTTCTGCGGATTGGTGATGTTGTGCCAAACACACCTATCCGATTTGCATACATTTGGATTCGCGGTCCAATGTGTGACTTGCCTGTGTGGCATTATTTTGACTTGCCTGTGTGGCATGGTTTTGACTTGCCTGTGTGGCATGGTTTTGACTTGCCTGTGTGGCATCATTTGACTTGCCTGTGTGGCATGGTTTTGACTTGCCTGTGTGGCATTGTTTTGACTTGCCTATGTGGCAAGGTATATTTCTGAGCTCAATCGGTATGAAATAACCCCAGCCATTTGTTTCAGCCTATTATTTTATTGTGTTAGTTTTGTTTGTTTCGTTTCAGTTTGTTTCGTCTCCTTTCAATTAATTGGGTTAGTTATTTCAATTCATTATTTTCTTTACTCCTCTGTTTGTTTCGTTATTCCTGTTGATTTAGATATATTCTATTCATATCTTTGGAGTTTTATTTTTGTTAGAGGCAATATTTTGTCTATGTTGATTTCGTATTTCAGTTGTATATCTTTTGTACCTTTATATTCGTACTGGGCAATTGGCTCATGCTGTGTTTTTCTTCCGGCAGATTTGCAGGGGCGATTCAGGGCTAGTGTAATGAGAGAGTTGTCTTTGACCATCAATCTAGGTTGTTTCGAAATTTTAAGTTTTGATTATTTTGACTCTAGTTGGAGAATTACAATCAATACGTTATTGGTGGATATCATTATTATATATGTTGAAGTTATTAGTGCTCTGTTTACTATTTTGAGGTTTGTTGTGCTTTGTGCGTGACCTCCCTTTCCTTTTCGGGAAGGGGGTGTTACAGGAATTCTCCTACAACAACAGTTATCAAACAAGTATAGGCATGGCTCTATTCGAGGCGTTCTATGGACGAAAGTTTCGTTCTCCAGTATGCTGGGACGAGGTGCGTGAAGCAACGTTTTTGGGACCAGAAATGGTACGCATGACTACAAAAAAGATTTAAATGATCTGAAAATGTATACGAACCTCACAAGATCGACAAAAGAGTTATGTTGATTTTCATCGAAGGGACGTGGAGTTCAATGTTGGAGATCATGTATTGTTATGTGTTGCTCCATGGAAAAAAGTTACGAGGTTTGGAAAGAGAGGAAAGCTCAACCCTCAATTCATTGGTCCATTTGAAATCCTCGATCGAGTAGGAACTGTGGCCTATAGACTCGCCTTACGGCCAAATATATCTCGTGTTCGTAATGTTTTCCACATATCCATGCTACGTAAATATGTGTGTTAACGCCAAGTTTCATCGGCGTGTCCAATCACCAAGTCCAGGCTCTGAATCCTACACAATAATAGATCACATGAAGCTTGATCACTTATGCCACCGGGGGATAGCTCCGGTGTGAGAATAAGTACAGGCCGTTCACAAGGTTTAACAATGGAGGCTTTAGTATTTAGTACTTAAAGAAAGTATTACCTCTTAATTAAAACCCAAGCCTTGTATTTATAATGTTCTCGTACCTTAGAATCCCTTTCTGAGTCGGTTTAGGACTCCTAAACATGGCAGTTACCATAATTTGGGTCCAACACAATCTCCTGAAAAGGTGGAAGCGGAATCCAATCCAAATACTACCTTTGGAGTTACCTTATTCAAATATAGTTAAAACTCCAGACTCTGTACGCAGGATAGCCCACTGTACAGGCCCAACCCAACCGAACTTCACTATCTGGTCTGAGCTTCGGCCCAAAGGACTCGAAGGCCCGACCCCGAACACCATACACCACAGTAGGGTTCTGGTCCAAAGGACTCGGATACCAAACCCGAACACCTTCAGCATCTCCGAGGGCTTCGACCCATTGGGCTTGTAAAACCCTTCTAGTGTCAGGCCTTCGGCCCACCTGGAGGTCGGTAAAATGCTCCCGAACATTGGCCCCAGTCTCTTGTTATAATTTATTTATAATTAGAGACTTGAAAAGGCAAAAATCGAAAAGACACTCTAGCAAATGATGAGTTACATGGGGAACCTAAACGGTTCCACTTTATTTCTCAAAACGTCACACGCTTCCCCAGGACTGGCCCCCACTAATTAAAAATAGCTGCCCTAGGGTCTCGTGCCATCTCCCTATAAAACCCCTAACCTACCCTCTAAAATCACGTTTTCCCTATCTCCAGCATTTCAAATTCTCCTCTCAAATTTTCCGGCGAAGGCGATTTCTGGCGAGCATTTACTTTACCAAGTTTCTCTGATTCCAGGTCTTTCCATTACCAAATCACCTTCATCACTTCCCATTTCTGCTTGTTTTTGCTTTAATGGCTGATTTTACCCCTGAATAAGTCCCAAACGTCGAGGATGTTACCATTATTTCTTCAATTGGTACCACTGACCTGGTTCTAGTGGATCTTCCAGCATCAACTCCTTACCGCAACCTCTTTAGTTCTTCTTAATCCGATTAGTACCGAAGCCAAAATCCGAAATACCTACCACTCTGAAATGGAGTTTTCCCATATCAACACCACATCCACTGTCGCTCCTTCCCAGATCTCAGACATCTGTGTACTGTTCAACATATCGAAGGAGTATAAGCTTCGGATACCAAATTCTTAGGAGAGAATGTTCTGGAGACCCGAGGGTGAGTGGGTTGTCGTACCCCTGTACCTTCTAAAGTATGGGGTTCGGTTTCCCCTTCACGAATTCATCTCATATTTTTTCTGCTTTGTCGGGATCGGGTTCGTACAACTTGTGCCAAACTCATATATCCACCTGATTTCTTTCATCGCCTTGTGCTAGGAGATCGGGATTGCTCCTGGCCTTGATTTCTTTTTTACCTTATTCACTGTTGGTCGTTCTAAGGAACCCGGCATTCGGCAATTAAACAAACAAGCCAACCAAACTGTCCCCATCAAGCCCCCCCTCAAAAAACAAAGGGTGTCACCCACAATGGATCTTTGTGAAAGGGATCGACCTCAAAATTCTCCCGAACTGGGCCCATCCCGAAGATCCTATCACCAAGGTGTCAAAATTTTAGAAGGATCGTGCTGATGCTTTCAAAGAGTTCTACAAGAAATGGAGTAAGACCAAATGGAGTCTGGGGGTTTTGTCCAACGAGACCTGGTTGTACAGACATGAGTGTAAGTATCCTATCCTGAAGTTCTCCATAACTCTTTTATCTCTATCCATTTTTCTGACTCATTTTCTTTTGTGTAGTGACAATCTTCAAACCAGAGGGGGCTGATACCTCCCTGATGTCGTTGCCGAATGTAGTCGGACTGATCCGCCTCCCCATCATCGACGATGCGGTCGGGGAAGAGACTATCCCAATTGCTGAACTCTCCACCGGCTCTGCATTGGGTCCACCTCCTTCAGCTGCCACCGCCGAACCATCTACCAAGAACGCACTGAAAATGAGCCGAGCTCAGAAGATGGCCTTGTTAAAGAAGACCAAGAAGCCCTCCAAGCCTTCCACAAAAGCCCCCGCCAAGGCCACTTTTTCTGTTCTTCCGAAGTCGATTCTTCCACCCCCTACACAAGTTGCGGTGATCAAAGATTCGGAGGAAACTGAAGAGGTTCCTCTCGAACCTCGATCCAAGAAGCCTGGTGTAGATGAAGTTCCTGAACAGCTAGTTATTAAGGTCGAACCCCTTCCCAATTCAACTCCCACTTTTAAGGCGAGCTTTTCTCAAGGAACGCTGACTACATGTTGGCCGAAGAGCCCTTCAAAAGTGTTTCCCTTCCAGCTGTTCGATCATTTCAAACTTCCCGGAGATGACAAACGTTTTAAGGGATTATCTTCCGAAGAGTATCTCGTAGCCTATGTTCGTGCTTAGTGTCAGGTAATTCCCAAATTAGTTAACCTCTTCTGTTATCGTCATGCTTTATTCTTCAAAGCTGATATGTTCCTTTTGCTGCAAGCCAACGCCGTTCTCGCCCGAGCCATTATGCCTTTTGCCCGAAATACCAAAAAAGAAGTTCAGCTAAGGTCGGATGTGCTGCTTCTTGAGGCTGAGGTTCGGAGCCTGAATTCAGACTTAAAGAAAGAGAGGGATCTCCATGCTGAGACCCGTAATAAGGCAACTCACACTGAACGACAGGCCGAAGATCTTAAAGAACAATAGAAAGTAATAGGCGGTTGCAAGTGCTTCATCAACACTAGGAGAAGTTCGATGAAATTTATGGTAAGCTGATGCACGTGATCCAGGAGAACAACGCCTTGAATGATGAATGTGTTAAGAACAAGCAGCGTGCAATTGAAGAATATGAAGAATCCCCAGCCTTGACCGAAAAGATCATGGCTCAGTTCGCTGAAGGCTATGAAACCTATCGGAAAAAGGCTCGGGCCAAATTGATTGCTGCTAGCCTCGATGCTTCCATTTTAGACTCTTCGGATGAAGAATCCGAAGCTGGAGATTATCTCCGCGTAGGACTTACAATTGTTGTAAACTTCATTTTTTTTCTCTTTATTTGTACTTTGCCTGAATCTTATATGATCAGGTCTTGTAAAAATTTGAAGATATGAATGAAGTACAAAATTTTTGTTTGTAAATTTTTTCGATAAGTTATGCTCGTGACTTTTGTGACGCCCCCAAAATAGGTATACATCACCTATTCTGAGTCGTCAAATACATGGTACAAAATTCAAATACAAACTTAAATATACAACATGAGTTGTGAGTTTTAATACAATCATTGTCTTCTAGACAGTACACAAACTCAAAATAAGTCCTCAATACATTTATTATCACACTATTTTACAGAATAGTGAGGACTACTAATACTATCATCTGGACCGTCACTCCGTTCCTCTACTCATTCCAGCTATATTTTCATTTCCTGAAGAGAACAGTGAAAGAAAGAGTGAGCTCAACTAGCCCAGTAAGAAATATTATGACTAAGATAATGCAGGATAAATTATCATTAACCTTCAACAATGTTAAACTGATAAAATATAATAGACATCAAGTTTAACTGCAGCGGAACAAGCAATCCATTAAAAGAGTCAAGTAGAGAATAAAATCTACTATCTTTTATGATTTAAAAGGGTTTTTCATCACTTTTTATCGATGAGACTCAGCTTAATAAATAATCCACATCATTCTTGCACTACGGCCAAGGATATTCATTAGGGTCACGACCACAAATTATTCATGTACTACGGGCCAAGGATATTCGTGTATTCATCAATGGTCATGATCATGACAACAACTGTCCATCAACGCACTACGGCCAATGAGGACTTTTACCACATCATTTGTAATATTACGGTCATGATTATACCGAATAATCCCTGGTCATAATCATACCAAGTCCATCTATGCACTACAGGCCACGGATGACTTTCAACAAAATATAAACATGAGGATGATGACAATGATATAAGAATTCAATAAAACAAGTTCAAGAATTAATTTATCCTGGAACTAACAACGTCCAAATTGTCAACATGATACTTCTTTGTAGAGTAAAATTCAAGAATGCTTAGAAGAATATTTTCATGAAAAGATACTGGATGAAGTACAAATATCAAGGATATTCCACTAATTTCATGGAGTATAGAAGTCAAAACTTTAACCAACTGAGTATAACAAGGAATGGAATATCAAAAGAAATCACCAGGCACGCGATAGACAGCACAGACAGGTTATTCCAATAGAATAATAAATAATGAAATCAGGTACGACGTAAAATGCATATACAGGATATTCCAACAGAATAATAAAAACGGAATCAGGTTCGGCGTAAAACGCACAGACAGGATATTCCAACATAATAATAAAGATGAAACTAGGTCCGACGTAAAACGCACAGACAGGATATTCCAACAGAATAATAAAGACGAAATCAGGTCCAATGTAAAACGCACAGATGGGATATTCCAACAAAATGATAAAGAATGGAATAACAGAAGAATTTCACCATGTATGCGGTACTTCGCATAGACAGGTTATTCCAACATAATAATAAATAATGGAATAACAGAATTTCTCTTCATAAAGACGAAAGAAAGAAATAATACCCCTTACCTTAGAAAGAAATTTGATACTGGAATAGAGAGGTAACAGACTTCTATTCTTCTTTCTCTCTAAAATTTCTCTCTATAATAACTGCTCTATAGCTTGAGTGAATTGGTGAAGAATGATGAAGAAATGAGCTTATATTTATAGAAAAATATAGTTTCAATAATTGAACATTTTGGGGCTCAGAATATTACAATATAATACCTTCTTCTTTTCCTTTATTTTTAATTTAGTCATGCAAGTATTATCAAACTTGCACCACCTCCCCTAATAGTAAATAATGTGATTCAATAGTAAATCATGTGAATCAATAGTTCTAGACATGTGAAAATACGAATTACAGTATAGTACCTCCATCTATACCTCCATTTTTAACTTAGTCATGCAAGTATTATCAATCTTGCACCAACTCCCCTAATAGTAACAAGAATGTGAACCAATAGTACATGGATGTGAACAAATAGTTATAATCATGTGAATTAATAGCAATTAATTGCTCATTTATCCGGTTAATTACCCGACTGGTCAATATAACCTCCAGACATTAATTATTATCGAAATAAATATCGATTTACACTAACACTAATAATCCCAACACAATGGAACTATTTTTATCAATAATAAAAATTTTGAAATTTTGAAGTTTGACTTTTCCCGAAAAAGTTAACTGTTGACTTTTTTGACCAAAAATTATCCCTGGAAAATTTTGTGTTTATAGTCTTTTTTTTTACTAATTTCATCGTTCTGGACTCAAATATCACGTCCGCGTCTCCAAATTCAACTCCGAACTCAACTTCGATTTTTAATAACATTCATTATTAATATTATAACTTACAATATTTAACAACCAGGTCGTTCCCAGGAAAGAGGGGGCTTTCCAATAAGGATTTATCCCTATTGGCGCGCAATTAGGCGACCAAACCTCTTCTTGACAGAACTTCTAGACATTGTAAATATTATAATTTAATAATATGAATAACTTTCCGTCTCAATTATTGATTTAATAATATAACATATTATGCAGATGGTACTGTGACAATAATTGAATCAATAATATGAGAGATATAATGCAGCAACTACTGTAGCAATAATGGAGTATAACTGAGTAACTTCTTACGTAAGCATCAATAATCAATACCGTGTGCTACTATAAAACCACGCGTATTACTGTACTTTTACTACCGAGTAGTTCAACAGTTTTAACTGTAAAACTTCCCCCATTATTTTTATAAAAAATATTTTTGTCATGTTCTCAATCCGACAATAATTCCATTGTGGGGTCCACCAATGATTGTGTCGTTATACGAATATTCCCTATTAAAATGAATATTCCCTGACCAATCGAATATTATAAAACAACTTGCGTACTTTGAAAAATTTGTAAATACTACCCACATTATATCAAATTCAAAAAATGATATTTATAAAAAAATCATCTTTATTAAAAAGTTGGGGTCTTATAACTTTTCTCGATCAGTTATGTTATTTTGAACTTCCTCATCATGTTGTGCCCGAAGTTTGTCTAATGAACAATTTTAGTTTTCTCGATCAGTTATACCCGTGACTTTTACCGATCAGTTATGTCATTTCTGACTTTCTGATCGGTTTAAGTCCAAAGCTTATCTGATTCGATTGGTGGTTATCCCAACCAGTTGTACCTGATACTTTTATCGATTAGTTCCATCATTTCAAACGTTCTGATCGGCTTGAGTTCGAAGTTTATCTGATTGGGTACGTAAAATTTTATGAATATAAATGAAGTACAAACATTTCCAAAGAAAAATCTCATTTATTTCATTGATAAATAAAACGATTACACAAACAAAGAAAAGAATGACATAACTTTTACTGGTAAAATTTTCTAAGTCTTCCAGCATGCCATGTATTCTTTACTTCAGAACCATCCATTGCTCGAAGCTGGTATGTACCTAGCTTCGGCACTTCTACCACTTCATAGGGTCCATCCCAGTTAGGCATCAGCTTGTCGGTGTTCTGGGGGGTTGATGCCTCCGACTCCTGAAGGACTAAGTCTCCAACTTCAAATCTCCTCTGCTTCACCTTCTGATTGTAGTGTCGGGCTATTCTCTTTTGGTAAATTCCTAACCTTATCAGAGCTGAGTCTTGAACTTCTTCCAAAAGATACAGATTTAACCGTAGTCCCTGGTCATTGTACAACTCCTTATATTGGCTGACCCGAAGGGTAGGAGATTCGATCTCAATAGGTACGAGTGCATCGGTCCCATATGCCAATCAAAACGGTGAATCCCCAGTTGTTGTTCTCGGAGTAGTCCTATAAGCCCATAAAACACTGAGTAATTCCTCTGGTCACCGACCCATTAGTTCGTCTAGGCGTCTTTTGATTCCGTTAAGCAGGGTTCGGTTAGTAACTTCTACTTGGTCGTTTGACTGAGGGTGGGCAACTGAAGTCTTTCGGTGCTAAATCCTCAATTCTTTCAGAAAAGCTTCAAATTTTGACCATACAAATTGCCTGCTATTGTCTGAAACCACTGCCATAAGGATACCGAAACGATAAACAACGCTCTCCCTGAAAAACGTCAAACATTCTTGTTCGGTGATCTTTTGCAGAGGTTTAGCTTCAACCCACTTCGTCATGTAGTCGATGACCATGATTACGAAACTGACTTATCCCTTGGCCTTCGATAGAGGCCCCAGGATGTCGATTCCCCATATGGCAAATGGAATCGGGGACAAGACCGAAAATAATTCTTCGGGAGGCTAATGAGGGATGGTGCTGTTCAGCTGGCATTTCAAACACTTTTTGACGAAATCTTTGGCTTTCTAGTAAATGGTTGACTAATAGTATCCCTGCCTCAGAATCTTATATTCCAATGACTTGGCCCCAATGTGATCTCCAAATTCTTTTGTGCACCTCCTGAAGTGTATAATTTGCTTCTGAGGGTGTTAAGCATTTGAGCAGTGGAGAAATAAAGGCCTTTCGGTATAGCTCTCCATCAATAAGAATAAAATTTGAACTCCTGTGCTTGATCTTTCTCACCAATATGTGATCCGAAGGCAATTCCCCATCAGCCAAATACGATATGTATGGTGTGAGCCAGCAGTCGAGCTGATCTAGGGCCATCACATCCGCCTTCGGTACGCTGGGTTATTCTAATAGCTCTAAGTATACTGACCCATTGAATGAACTAGCTTCAGTAGTTACTAGTTTGGCCAGAGCATATGCTACTGTATTATCTGCCGATCGATCCCTTGACAACTACATGTGCTGAAGTACATGAGTTTATCTTTCACTTCGACCAGATATTTTGACATTCTTTCTCCCCGAGCTCCCCCGATATCTGCTTGACCACCAGCTGGGAATCGATGTAGATAAATAGCTTCTATACTTCCAAGCTTTGGGCCAACCAAAGTCTAGCTAGAATGGCTTCATATTCTGCTTCGTTGTTTGTAGCTTTGAACTGGAATCGGATGGCTTGTTGGACTTTAAACCCTTCGGGACTTGTCAAAATAACTCCTGCTCCATTGATGTTTAAAGTCGATGACCCATCCACATACAAAGTCCATGAAGTTGGCACCTGCTGGGCTTCGAAAATTGTATTCACGTCCAGTTCGGTGAAAGAACACTCTACTATGAAGTCTGCCAACGCTTGTCCCTTGATTGCTGTTCGGGGACGGTATGCAATAGTAAATTATGTTAATTCCATCGCCCACGCGGCCAACCGACCCGACACTTCTGGCTTGTGCAGTACTTTCTTTAACGACTGATCCGTATATACCACTACCAACTGACCTTGGAAATAATGATGCAGCTTTCAACTCGCTATGATCAAGGCGTAGGTGAATTTTTCCAATTTTGGGTATCTTGTCTCTGCATCCCTAAGAACGTAGCTAACGTAGTACACCGTGAACTATCTTCCCCCCTTGTCCTTGACTAGTGTTGCTCCCACGGCCATCGAGCTTACGACCAAGTATAGATACAAAGGTTCCGAAGGGATCGGCTTCATCAATAAAGGTGCCGAAGACAAATATTTCTTGATCCCTTGGAATGCGTCTTCACACTTTGAGGTCCACTGGAAACTCTTCTCATTCTTCGGCCCCTTGAGAGTGTCAAAGAAGGGTAAACATCTTTTGGCTGATCTTGACACAAATCTTCGAAGGGCAGCTATCTGGCCCATCAACCTCTTCACATCTTTGTATGTCTTTGGAGATTTCATGTCTAAGATCGCCTGAATCTTCTCTGGATTCGCTTCAATACCTCTCTTACTGATTAGATTTCCCAAAAACTTTCCTGACCCCAATTCGAAGGTACACTTAGTCGGGTTTAGCCTTAGCTTATGTCTTCTTACCATTTCGAAGCAGCTTTCTAGGTCCTCCAGATGATCCCAGACTAACATACTTTTCACAATTATATCGTCCACATACACTTCCATACTTCAGCCTAGTTGCTTTCTAAATACGAAGTTCATCATTCACTGGTATGTTTCCCTGTCATTTAACAATCTGAAGGTCATCTTCCGATATGCATAGATGGCCCGATGAGTAATAAAACTAGTCTTCGAGATGTCCTCCTTGCTCATCAAAATCTGGTGGTATCCTGAGAAGGCATCCATGAAACTTAACATACCGTACCCCAAAGTGGCATCAATCAACTGATCTATGTTAGGCAAAGGATAGAAATCTTTCGGGCATGCCTTGCTCAGGTCTGTGTAATCTATGCATAATCTCCACTTCCCATTCTGTTTTTGAACCAGAATCACACTTGCCAACCATTCAGGGTAGTCAATTTCGAATATGAATCCCGATTTCAAAAGTTTGGCAATTTCTTCATATATGATCCTCTGCCTCTCTGGAGAAAAACTCCTTCGTTTCTGTATTACCAACTTTCTTTTCGGGTTAGTATGCAAATTGTGCAGGGTCACCGAATCTCTTACTCCAGGCATATCGCTAGGATCCCATGCAAAGATGTCAGCATATACCCGAAGCAGATCTACCAGTCCTGTCCGTAGTGGTTCTATTAGTCCCGACCCGATCTTGATCAGCTTCTCTGTATTGCATGGGACTAACTCTACATCTTCAGTCTCTTCAGCTGGCAGGGCCATTGGTTCGGTGCTACTCTCAGTGAATGGCTCTATTTTAATGGCCATTATTTTCTTCTGCTTGCTGACCCTGACCCCCGACGAGATTAATGTGTTTCGATAGCACCTTCGGGCAATATCAAGATCGCCTTTTACCTCCCCTATCCTGTTGGGTGTCGAAAACTTAATTTTGAAGTGTGGTATGGATGTTACTGCTTGCAATGCTGCTAGCGTCAGCCTTCCTAATATAGCGTTGTACGCCGAATCCACCTGTACCACAAAGAATCTGACCATTATCTCTGCATGCTGGGGATTCATACCGAACCTGACGGACAGTTCGATGGTGCCTGACACGTGCACCGGGTCCCCACTAAAACCATACAACGGGCCTTCTCCACCCAACTCCATCTTTTTTTCCTCCAAATCCGTCCTTTGATAAGCGTTTGTGTACAGTATGTCGATCGAGGACCCATTGTCAATCATCATCCTCTTCATGTCCACTGGCCTGACCTAAGCTGTTATCACCAACGCCCCTTCGTGTGGTTCTATTAGATCTGTTGGATAATCCTTATCTGAGAACGAGATGGATACCCCCGGGTAGGCCCGATCTTTCCTTGGCGAGGAACCTGCTACCGATAAAATGGCCTCGAGGTGTCCGCTTCTCTTCTTCCCGGTCATACGTCCTACCGAACCGCCTGAAATTACATCAATCACACCTCGGGGTTGCGGGTTCGGTTTCGACTATGTTTCACGAGTCGGTCCTCTATTTTCCTTTCGAGGCTCCTCTGAACCTTCCCGACCAACCACATACTATACTAACTGCCCATTCTGAACATTCTTCTCTATCAAATCTTTTAGATCATTACACATCTCCATCGTATGCCCTCGACTTTGATGGTATTCATAGTATTTGTCTCGACCTCTCTTGTCAGGCTTCAGGTGCGTTGAACATGGCTCAAAAAATGGTTTGTTCCGCATCTCCTCTAATATCTTTGCCTGATCTGTATTGAGGGCGGTGTAGACTTTGTTAACATTTCCTCCAGAGTTATCTGACCTCCCCTGATTGTCCGACCGCTAATAAGTTTGCTTGTCCCGGTCTCTAGACTTCTCATAAGATTGGGAGTGCGGTTAGAAGTTTCCCATTGCCTCCTCAATCACTATGAATCCTTCGGCTCGATGGAAAACTTCTGTCAAATCCTCCGGAGGGTTGATCACCAGATCCTTCATCAGTTTCTTTGACTTCCTAATATCCAGACCAGTCATGAAAAATCCCAAGGCGTGTGGAGAGTTTAACTCTGCTACCGAACCCATAGCCTCCCGAAATCTCTTGACGTACTGGCCTAGGCTTTCATCCGCCTTCTGCCAAACCTGCATGAGGGAAGCAGTAATCTTTCCTCGTCTTCTGTTACTCCAAAATCGAGCATAAAACATCTCCCGAAGGTCACTCCAAGAATTAATTGATCCAGCCACTAAGGTCTCCATCTATTCTTGGGCACTCTTCTTTAAGGTTGTTGTAAACATGTGGCACTTAGAAGCATCTGAATGTCTATAATAGGTCATCAACTTGTCATACCCATCTGAATGATTATAGGGATCTCACAGCCCATCATATGTCTCCATCGGGGGTATCTTCTTCTTAGGGTCGGCGATGACATGATTTATCTCGGGTGAGAAGGGCGATCATATGCAAGCCGAAGGCGTTCCCGTCGAACTCTTTGCCGCCAATAATTTCTCCAACTCTGCCACCCTTCGCGCGAGGGGATCAGACTCCTCTTTACGAGGGGATGATCTATGTATGTCCCTCTCATATTCAAGAGACGCGACCCTCCTATTCTGTCCAGACCTGCCCGGGTGATCTGACCTCCAGTCTACCGAGCAGCTCCTCCTTCGGCTTTGGCCTTATCGAGAGCGTCTTCTGTGTCTAATCTTTTCTCTATCCGCCTCTCCCCTACGGGGTGACCGGGATCGGCTCCGATGCCTATGCCTTTTCGAGGATGCTTCCTGCTCTCCAGCCATTTTTGCCATCTGCTCTTCGAGCTCTTCCTGCTGAAGACGCAAGGCCATCATGGCGTCTTTGTTTTGCTGCATCTTCTTCTTAAGAATGAACTCCCTATGGTCTCGGTTGCCTTCTCCTCGGTCTCTCCCTTGTCCCTCATGTGCCCGAGAGTGATTTTCATCAGCCTAATTGACTTGAATGGGCGTTTGCTGGCTGTCATAAAAGAGTTTACGCCGGAGAGAAGGGGCCGGTTCCTCCTGATCCCCATGAATTCTGGAACCCAGTTTGTCTTTGACCGACCCTATCACCTGGGTGGTCTGGTGTGTTTTTTTCTTTTCCTGGTTAGAAGCACATGTATCCCTTCTCACCATGGCCTTTAACCGGAAAAATTTACTGTGATTGCAGAAAGCACTAAAAGCCCTCCTTCTAGCGCCAATGTTAACGCTAAGTTTCGCCGTGAGAATAAGTACATGTCGTTCACAAGGTTTAACAAAGGAGGCTTTAGTATTTAGTGCTCAAAGAAAGTATTACCTCTTGATTGAAACCCAAGCCTTGTATTTATAGTGTTCTCGTACCTTAGAATCCCTTTTCGAGTCGTTTTAGGACTCCTAAACATGGCAGTTACCATAATTTGGGTCCAACACAATCTCCTTAAAAGGTGGAAGTCGAATCCAATCCAAACTGTGACGCCCCCAAAATAGGTATACATCACCCATTCTGAGTCGCCAGATACATGGTACAAAATTCAAATACAACTTAATTATACAGTTTTCATGTAAAAATACGACAAAACATAGCTGAGAGTTTCAATAAGAATATTGTCATCTAGACAATATCCACACTCAATGGAGTCCTCATAACATTTATTGTCACACTATTTTATAGAATAATGAGGACTACTAAAACAACCATCTGGACCATCAATCCGTTCCCCGACTCATCCCAGCTATATTCTCATTTCCTGAAGAGAACAATGAAAGAAAGGGTGAGCTCAACTAGCCCAGTAAGAAATATTATGACTAAGATAATGCAAAATAAATTATCCTTAGCCTTCAACAGTATAACAACTGATAGAATATAATAGACAACAAGTTTTAGATCAACAATTGCAGCGGAATTAGAAATCCATTAGAAGAGTCAAGTAAAGCATAAAATCTACTATCTTCTATGATTTAAAAAGTTTTTCATCAACTTTATCGCTGAGACTCAGCTTAATAAATAAAAACGAATCATCCCTGCACCACGACCAAGGATATTCACGTAATCATCAATGGTCATAATTATACCGAATAATCCCTGGTCATAATCATACCAACAACTATCCATCAATGAACTACAGGCCGATGAGGACTTTCACCACATCATTCGTCACATTACGATCATGATTATACCGAATAATCCATGGTCATAATCATACCAAGTCCATCTATGCGCGTAAGCCAAAGATAACGTTCATCACAATATTAGCATGAGGATGATGACAATGACATAATAATTCAATAAAACAAGTTCAAGGATAAATTTTAAAGATTTATAAATTAATTTATCCAGGAACCAATAACGTCCAAATTATCAACATGATACTGCTTTGTAGAGTAAAATTCAAGAATAATATTCATGTACCAAAAATAATTTGGACAGAAAAGAAATATATTTTTCGTGTGAATAGTACCCCGTGAATAGTATTTTAGGAATAGTACCCCGACATGAAAAGTATCCCGAATACCTGAGTGAATGATACTAGAATGAATAATAATTGGGTGAATAGTAACCTATGAATAGTAACTCTTGAATAGTACTCCAGCATAAAAAGTACCCCGAATACCCGAGTGAATAATACCAAAGTGAATAGTAACTGGGTGAATAGTAACCCGTGAATAGTAACTCTTAAAAAATACCAAAGAAAATGATATTCCATGACGAGTACAAAAGAAACGATATCTCAGACGAGTATAATAGAATATACAAAACTGTAAATAGATTTTCACCCGCCATGCAATAATCCACATAGACAGATTATTTCCACAATTTAATAAGGAATGAATACAAAGGATGATTCACCATGCATGCGGTAGTCCACACAGACAGGTTATTCCAACAGAATAATAAAGAATGGAATAACAAAAGAACTCACCAGGCATGCAATATACCGCACAGACAGGTTATTCCAACAGAATAATAAAGAATGGAACCAGGTCATGCGTAATCCACACAAACAGGATATTCCAATAGAATAATAAAGAATGGAACCAGGTCATACGTAATCCGCACAGACAGTATATTCCAACAGAATAATAAAAAACAGAACCAGGTCATGCGTAACCCGCACAGACAGGAAATTCCAACAGAATAATAAAGAATAAAATAACAACAGAATTCACCAGGCATACGATAGACCGCACAGACAGGTTATTCTAACAGAATAATAAAGAATGGAATAATAGAAGAATTTCACCATGTATGCGGTACTTCGCATAGACAGGTTATTCTAACATAATAATAAATAATGGAATTGAATAACAACCCTTACAAGTATTGAAAGAAAATAACTCTCTTCATGAATACGAAAGAATAATACCCCTTACCTCAAAATAAGACTAGATACTGGAATAGTGAGGTAGCAAACTTCTCTTCTTCTTTCTCTCTATAATTTCTCTCTATAATAATTGCTCTATAGCTTTAGTGAATTGGTGAAAAATAATGAAGGAATGAGCTTCTATTTATAGGAAAATATAGTTTTGATAATTGCACGTTTTGGGGCTCAAAATATTACAGTATAATACCTTCCTCTTTTCCTTCATTTTTAATTTAGTCCTGCAAGTATTATCAAACTTGCACCACCTTCCCTAACAGTAAATCATTTGAATCAATAGTTCTAAACATGTGAAAATACGAATGAAAGTATAATACCTCCATCTATATCTCTATTTTTAACTTAGTCATGCAAGTATTATCAATCTTACACCAACTCCCCTAATAGTAAATCATGTGAATCAATAGTACACACACGTGAACAAATAGTTATAATCATGTGAATTAATAGCAATTAATTGCTCATTTATCCGGTGAATTACCCGATTGATCAATATAACTTCCAGACATCAATTATTATCGAAATAAATGTCGATTTTCACTAACACTAATAATTCCAACACAATAGAACTATCAATTTCATCTTTAATCAACACGAACTTATTCATCATTAATATTATAATTCACAATATTTAACAACCAGGTCGTTCCCAGGAAAGAGGGGGCTTTTCGATAAGGATTTCTCCTTATTGGCGCGCAATTAGGTGACCAAACCTCTCCTTGACAGAACTTCTAGACATTGTCAATATTGAAAATAATAATATGAATAACTTTTTCGTCTCAATTATTGATTTAATAATATAACATATTATACAGATGATACTGTGAGAATAATTGAATCAATAATATGAGAGATATGATGCAGCAATTATGTAGCAATAATTGAGTATAACTAAGTGACTTCTTACGTAAGCATCAATAATCAATACCGTGTACTACTATGCAACCACGCATATTACTGTACTTTTACTATCGGGTAGTTTAACAGTTTTAACGGTAACACTTTCGCCATTATTTTTATAAAATGATAATTCTGTCATTTTCTAACTACAACAATACTTTTGTTGTGGGGTCCACCAATGATTGTACCGTCGTACGAATATTTCCTGTTAAAACGAGTATTCCCCGACCAATCGAATATTATATAACAACTTGCATACTTTGCAAAATTTATAAATATTACCCGCAACTATAACATTATATCAAATCCACACCATAATATTCAAAAAAAATTATTTTGAGAAATTTAAATATTTATTCATAAAATTTGGGGTCTCACACAAACACTACCTTTGGAGTTACCTTATTCAAATATGGTTAAAACTCCAGACTCTATACGCAGGATAGCCCACTGTACAGGCTCAACCCAACCAAACTTCACTATCTGGTCTAAGCTTCGGCCCAAAGGACTCAAAGTTCCGACCCTGAACACCATACACCACAGTAGGGTTCCGGTTCAAAGGACTCAGATACCGAACCCGGACACCTTCAGCATCTCCAAGGGCTTCGGCCCATTGGGCTTGTAAACCCCTTCTAGTGTCAGGCCTTCGGCCCACCTGGAGGTCGATAAAATGCTCCTGAATAATGTGAAAGACCCGAACCGCATTATTGAATTAGAATCAGACGAAATAGCAGAAGATTTAACGTATGAAGAGATACCTATTAAAATCTTGGATAAGAAAGAACATATTCTACGCTCAAAGGTTATACCTCAAGTCAAAGTTTTATAGAGAAATCACGATATTGAGGAAATGACCTGGGAGTTAGAATCTGATATGAAAACAAGGTATCCTCACCTCTTCGACATTACCAGATACGTACATCAATTTCGAGGACGAAATTTTATAAGGAGGGGGGGTTGTAAGACCCCAACTTTTTATGAATAAAAATTTAATTTCTCTAATTATTATTTTGAATAATAAGGTGTTGATTGATATAAAGCTTTAGTTATGGGTGAAATGTGCAATTTTTACAAAGTAAGCAAGTTGTCATAAAATATTCGTTTGGTCGGAGAATATTCTTTTTGTCGAGAAATATTCGTACTACAGCACAATCATTGGTGGAGCACATAACGGATTAACTGTCGAATATAGAAAGCGACAGAAATAACCTTTTTATAAAAATAACGGCAAAACTTTTACCGTTAAATGTTGAAATACCCGGTGATAAAAAGTACATTAATACGTGTGGTTGCATAGTAGTACACGATATTGCACAATATTTTTGGATTATTAATTCTTACGTAAGAAGTCACTCAGTTTCATTCAATAATTGCCACAGTAATTGTTGCAAAGTATCTCATATTATTGATTCAATTATTGTCACAGTATCATCTGCACAATATTTTATATTATTAAATCAATAATTGATACGACACAATTATTCATATTATTAGTTAGCATTATTGGCAATGTCTAAAAAATTCTGTCGAGAAAAGAGATTAGGTTATCTAATTGTGCTCCAATAAGGATAAATCCTTATCGGAAAGTCACCTCTTTCATGGGAATGATCTAGTTGTTAATATTCTTAGCTTATAATATTAATTATGAATAATTATTATGTAGTGAATATTGGTTCAATTTTGATATAAATGAAGGAATTTTGCATGAATTATTTGTTGAAAGTTTGACAATTAACTTCTCCGATAAAATATTCATTCAAATATATTATTATAATATTATAATTTTTTTATAATTTAAATGTTAATATTATTATAATAATATATAATTTTCAGTATGTGAATAAAAGTGGAGTAAAGGTCATTATTTTGGTTTTGAATTTCTCCGTACACTATTCTCCTGCGTATTTTTTCATAGTGGTGGGTGATTGATAATCTGCAAAGACAATGCATGCAATTCATTTTGTGTGGGCCCTCAACCTTAGAAAAAAAAGAATTAGGCAAAAGTTTGGCAGGAACAAATTAGGCAGATTCGTTTATCTCTCCCTCCGTTGCTATAAATAGGGGGTAATCTCTCCCTCCTAAAACACACCTTCAAAATCAGAAATTCTTATTTTATAGTATTGTGAGTATTTTTCTTTAGTAAAAGGATACTTTGAGTGTAACTTTTTTGTGCAAGATTTTCTCAGAATAATATCCGATATTCTAGTTAAATTCAGTTTCTACTAAGGTAAAGGATATTATTTTATTTCAATACTCGTAAGAAATATTATTTTCTTTCATACTCCATATTAAGAAAGTGAAATTATTTCATTTCATATTCCTAAATTTAAACTTACTATGGTAAGTATTGTTTCTATAATTCCTGAAATTAGTAGAATATTCTTAAAATTTACGCTTCATCTATTATCGTTTCACAGAAATATTTTCTGAACAATCTTGTTAAGTTTTAATCTTTTCATATCAGGATACTATTCACGGGGTACTATTAACGAAGTACTATTCATGGGGTACTATTCACGAAGTACTATTCATCCAGGGTACTATTCACAAGAAAAAAAATTAATTTCTTTTCTATCCAAATTATTTTTGATACATGAATATTATTCTTGAATTTTACTCCACAGTGCAGTTATTATGTTAAAAATTTGGACATATTTGAACTCTGGATAAATTGAATTAGAATTCCCTAATATTTATCCTTTATCTCACTTGATTGAATCTTTATCTTATTGTTATCAACCTCATGCTTATACTGGAAGTCATCTTTGGCCCGTAGTACAAAGATGGGCTGTTGATTAATATGATTATGACCAGGAATTGTGTATTGGTACAATCATAACCTTTAATGTTACATATAAAGTTTGTGGTGAAAGTCCTCTTTGGCTCGTAGTGCATAGATAGACAGGTGTTTGGCATGATCATGACCACTGGTGATACGAACGAATATCCTTGGTCCGTAGTGCATGGATAATTCGTTGATTTGAAATATTTATTGAATGATGTTACACGGATAAAATATTGATGATAGACTTTTAAATCATAGAAGATAGTAGAATTCATACTCTGATTGACTCTTATATCGGATTGTTATTTTCGCTGCAGTTATTGATATAAAACTTGTTGTCTATTGTATTCTATCAGTTTTTTCCTGTTGAGGACTAAGGATAATTTATTCTATATTATCTTAGTCATAATATTCTTTACTGGACTACTTGAGCTCACCTTTATTCTTTTGATTCCATTGTTCTTCTCAGGAGGCGAGAATATAGGTGGGACTAGCCGGGGAGTGGAGTGATGGTTCAAGACAGTTATTATAGTAGTTCTCACTATTTTGTAAAATAGTGTATCAATAATTGTAATGAGAATTTTATTTGAGTTTGGATATTGTCTACAAGACAATATTTGTACTAAAACTCACAGCATATGTATTGTCGTATTTTACATGACAATTATATTAATGAAGTTTGTATTTAGTTCTGTACCATGTATTTGACGACTCAGAATAGGTTGTGTGGACCTATTTTGGGGGCGTCATAGTGATTATGAAATCAAAATTACCAATTTATGCTTGGGGTCATGCTATTTTACATGCTGCATCATATACCTCAATAAGTGATATTTTTAAGGTATATTTTGAGAATTGTTATTTTAATGAAACAGTCTTCCCACCATTAGGGGGAGAAAAATTGTTACCTTAAGCACGACGTGAGATCGTTGCTTGAAGCACGACGGGAGATTAATTGCAATGTTTCAACATTATTTAATCTTTATCCTTATACAAATTAATATGAAATAGAAGTTCAAAAGATTATTCATTTGCAATGAATTGCAAATCAATTACCAGAATTATTCACCGATAATAAGAAAATAGTGATATCTCATATTCTAGCTGCAAATACTCTAGCAAGGATTGAAGTCCCTGTAAGACAATCAGTTAATACAGCAGCAAATTGAATTAAAGTCACACCTGAAACGTGAAAGAATGATCAGTGTTAAAGATAAAATTTCCTAGAAGAATAAAGTACAAGAAAAATAAGTTGAAGCCTATAAAGAGGCTATACCCATGAAACATGCTACAAAAAAATTATCGATCTATCCAAAACTTATGAAAAAAAATCCCCTATAAATAAAACTCTTGAAGAGTTATTCCCTGAAAAGGATGAGTTATCCCCTGAAGAGAATCAGGTACCTGAAAATAACGAGATCTCGATACATTATGTATATATACAGGAGACGTATATATTAGAAAGAAATAAAATCGTTGTCAACATATTTTCATATAAAGTTTCTATTGATATTACCAGAAGTAATGATCATGTATATGAACCACAAATTGTTGATGAATGTAGAAATATTTGGCCAATGTGGAAAGAGGCGATTTAAGCAGGATTAAATTCACTAAGTGAATGTGAAGTTTTTGGACCTATAGTCAGAACACCTAAAGACGTAATGCCTGTTGGATATAAATGGGTATTTGTACATAAATGAAATAAGAAAAATAAAATTATATGATACCAAGCGCGACTTGTAGCACAAGGTTTCTCTTAGAGATATGATATTAATTATGAAGAAACATATGCTCCTAAAATGGACATAATTACATTCAGATTTTTAATTAACTTGGTAGCAAGAGAAATTAATGGATGTTATTACATCATATCTATATGGATCATTAGATAATGATATCTACATGAAAATCTCTGAAGGATATAAAATGTCTGAAGCATATAATTCTACATCTCGAAGTATGTATTCTATCAAGCTACAAAGATTCTTATATAAGTTAAAGCAATCCAGATGCATATTGTGGTATAATCTCCTGAGTGGATATCTTTTGAAAGAAGGATTTGAGAATAATCTAATTTGTACATGCATTTTAATCAAAAGATCATAATCTTGATTTGCTATTATTACTGTATTTATTGATAAAAGATCTTGCTCTAGAAGAGTCGACAAAAAAAACAAATTTGAGATGAAAGATATTGGTAAGACAAATTTTTTTCTTGGCTATGAAATTCTTGTTCATCAATCAACATACACATAAAAAGTCCTGAAGTAACTTTACATGGATAATGTTAATCCTTTGAATACTCCAATGATGGGTTGGTCACTTGATTTCAAGAAATATCCGTTTTGACCACAAGAAAATGATGAAGAAACTTTTGGTCTTGAAGTACCACATCTTCGTGAAATTGGTGTTTTGGTTCTAAAGTACTATATCTTAATGTAATTGGTACTTTGATGTATCTTGCAAATTTGACAAGACCTAATATAGCATTTGCAGTTAACTTACTAGAAATGTATAGTTATGCACCAACTCAAAGACATTGTAATGAAATTAAACATATTTTATGTTATCTTCGTGAGACTATTGATTTGAGATTATTTTATCCAAAGGGTGATAGAACCAAATATATTGCACCAAAATTATTTAATACACATGAGCCCCAGAAGAATGGCGATATTGATATCAAGCATATATGATCATGTGATAATTTAGTTGATATATTCATTACGTCATTACTAACTATGATTTTGAAGAAGATGGTGCACAATATTGGCATGCTTCGACTTAATGATATTTTTACCATGAACAATAAAAATTCTATGTACTTATGAAGAGGAGTAAAAAGGATATGTGCTGATTTTACTCTATTTCCTTCGCTAAGGTTTTTTCCCACTGAATTTTCCTTTGCAAGGTTTTAATGAGGCAATCCCAAGGCACTAGAAGTTATACAAGAATATTGTACTCTTTTCTTTCGCCAAAATTTTTCCCACTGAATTTTTATTTGGTAAGATTTTTAACGAGACATATTCTTAGAAAATTGCTACAAAAGAACTTCATCCATTATGTATGAAGATAATGCTACATGTATAGCTCAATTAAAGGAAGGGTACATCAAAGGAGATAGAAGAAAGCACATCACCAAAATTCTTTTTCGCACATGACCTTGATAAGTGTGGTGACATTGATATTCAACAAATTTGCTTAAAAGATAATCTAGCAGATTTGTTCACCAAAGTATTACCAACTACAATGTTTGAAGGATTGCGTGGCAATATTAGAATGCGACAGCTGAAGGGCTTAAGGATACATTCATGAGAGGGAGCTAATATGCGCTACACTCTTTTTCCCTTAATCAAGGTTTTTTTCCCATAGAGTTTTTTTAGGTAAAGTTTTTAATGAGACAGCTTTCAATGCGTATGACTATGTACAATAGACATCCAAATGGGGAGTATTATAAAATTATACATAGTGTGTGGATGTCTAGATATATTTCTACTAATGTCTAGATACATTCCTACCCCTCTTTATTGTAATGACCTTTGAGCTTTGAAACTCTCATATCCTTTAAGCTTTGAAACTCCCATGACCTATGAATTTTGAAACTTCCAAGTATTTATGTACATGTGCTTATAAATAGAAGTATTGTCAAGAGTATGGTAGTTGATATACAAATACAATGAGAATGCTCTCTTTTCACTAATCATTACTCCCTCCGTTCCAAATTATCTGCTGTTCTAGAGTTTCACACAGATACCAATATGTATGATAAAAATACTAAAATACCCTTTGTGCTGACTTTTTTTATTAATTGAAGAGAAAGAAAAAGCAACTAATTAATTGGAGAGAGAGAAACATTGAAGAGAGAGAGAGAGAAAGCAGCACATTAATTGAAGAGAGAGATAGAGAGAAACAATTATTAATTAAAGAGAGAGAGAGAGAGAGACATGAATGTGAATGTTTAAAAAAGAGGAGAGACATTAATGAGAGTAATGATTATCAACAATTAAGATAAAGGGGCAAATTTGGAAAACAAATGAAAAAAATGCATTGAAATCTTTAAAAAGCAGATATTGTGGGACAAATTTTTTTTGCTTAAACAGCAGATAATTTGGGACGGAGGGAGTATTGTTCTAAATACTACCTCCATTCCATAATAACTGCCTTTTTAGAAGAAAAAATTTGTTCCAATTTATTTGTCGTTTACAACTTTCTAGGAGAATAAATTATTTATTTTCCTATGTTACCCCTAACTTTTCTCATTGTTCCAAGAAATTTTCTCTCTTGTATTAATAGTTTTTAGTTTCCCATAAGGGGTAGTGATGGAATTTCCTACAAATTTTAATTCTTAAATGATATTATTAATTGAGTTTCTTAATCTATGTGCATCAAGCTAAAAATACAGTTATTATGGAATGGAGATAGTATTTAGTATAATCTTTTACAACAAGAACATTTATTTTGCAGAAACATTTATTTTTTGAGAAAGGAGACCAAATTGACCCCCCCCCCCCCTCCCCCTCCCCCTCCCCCTCCCCCCTCAAGTGGATCCGCCAGTCAACAATTCAATAAAAGAGATTATTTAGTAATCTTATTTTGCGAGTTATATTGTATATAAATATAATTATTTTATATTTTGTTCAACTGTTTATATACTCCCTCCGTCCGCTCCTTAATATAGATAATTTTAGAGTTGTGCACAAGTATTACAAGAAAATGATTATATAACATTAAATATAATATTAATTGTCTATATTGTCCATGTATTAATGTAAAATTTTCTATACCTAATATAATAAAAATCTATATAAACTTATTAAGATGAAATTAAAGTCAACTTTACTCTAATCGGATCCGTAAGCATAAGAGCTCCAATAGGACTTAGCTAGTTGAAATATTACCCCTTAATATAATTAATAAACAATCTATAGGTAAAAATTATTTAATTTGGCAACACTTAATTTGAATAAAAATTTACTTATTTTTGTTATTTCAATTAACTTGATTATATTATTTGATAATATGAAAGCGAGAATGATGAACAAACACAATGGGTTATTAAATGGCAATCAAATCCTTAACATATATTACATTCGTTCCACAATTAGAGATATAATTTAAATTTTGAGATCAAATGACGAAATATTAAATTTTAAATTGATGTGAATTTATTTAATTTTAGTTGATACAATTATAATAATTATATAGTATATAATAAAAATTATTAATTATAAAATTTATTTCATTCTAACTTTTATGAGTCATATCAATTTTAAAATTTAATATATCGTCGTTTGATTTCAAAAGTCAAATTGTATTTTTAATTTTGAAATGAAGGGAGAGTACTAAATAATTCAAGTTATTAAGGCAAACATAATTAAAATATTTAGAGAACATCTAAATATTTAGCTAAGTATACAAAGTGTCAAATTTAAATACCAAGGCTGTAAATATCAACAGGGAACTATATACTTTATTCAACTTTCCTCCCAATCAGAAATTTAGGGAAGTAATAGAATCTACTTTTTTTTTCTTTCTAAAGTGCTACCGAAAGAGCTAGAACATGCAGGACATACTTTAAAATTTTCCCTTTTTTCCTTTTGAATTCCCTGTAAAATCTTGAACACAAAGGCAGGCTAGATCTACTCAACAACCAGGGAATGTTCTTTTAAATTAGTCTCTCTTTTACCCATAAACATGAAAAGGAAAGGAGAAAAAGAAATCCAAATGATATTCAGGAGATCTTGAAGGTGGTCCATAGAGGTAGCTTAATTTCTTTGCTAATACCCATGCATGTCCTTTTTGACCTGCATTGACTGTATAATATATTCCCTACTAGCCAACCAGGCTGCATGTGTACGTATATCAATATGAAACATAAAGATGCCTAGAGACACATTTATACATATATATATATAATATTTTTTATGATATTATTTATGTAAACACAATTTATAATATTTATATATATATATATATATATATATATATATATAGAAAAAATAATTAAGTAGTTCATATGAAAGTGATAAAAAATTTAAATTTGAACGGTCTGTTTTTTTTTATGAATGGTCAGAGATTTATTTATTTAAAAATAATATATTCTCATATATATATATATATATATATGAGATATAGAGTGGTCCAGTCTTCTTTCTTTGTAGTACCATATGAGATTCCCCAGATGCAGCAGCTGCAGCATCTATCATCATGATAACTATCTTACTTTCTCCACAATTCATGTTTCTCATCTCGCAGGTCCCCATTTTTTTTGTTTTTTGGTGTCTTCTCATTTAAATTTTGATATCTAATTTTTTTTACTTATAACCAATTAACTCTAAAATTAAATAAAAGATCAGATGTCAAAATTTAAGTGAAAGAACAGAAAAAATAGGGACAGAGAATCTGCTCTCTCTTCGAACCCTATGCCCATATTATACACACACCCACAATATATATATATAGAGAGAGAGAGGGAGAGAGAGAATATAATATCAATTAATTATAAGATTATGATCATGCATGTTAAAAATAAACCCACTCTATGCCTACGCCAGATGATGCTAAGCACATCTGCTTCAGTTCTTCTATCTGTGCTTGGACATTATATCACCAAATGTTACCTATATATGTATATATATATTTTGTTCTTGAACTTGTGAATATAGACTATACATAACTTAGCAAGCTACATATCAAGCTACATATCATATGTTATGTTATAAAGATCAGTTCTTCAATAGAGTTGACAAACTAGCTAGCCAGCCAAACCAAAAAGTAGGATAAGTAAATGAACATCAGCCATAGAATCAAGAATAACCATGCATATATATGACATGCATTTTCCTAGCTTGTGACATGGAAACATATGGCCTCGCTAGCTATTATAAGATTAAATAGGGTTAATTTAAACAAACTTATAAAATATGCATTTTCTAAACATGGGTTTTTCTCAACCATAGAATAAGCACATAACCTTTCGCTAGCTTCTGACATTAAACAAATGGACTAGCTATAAGATTAAATAGGGGTTTAAATTAATATGCATTTTCTAAAATGGCTACGTATTGATTTATCATTTTATCTGTAATCATAACGTAACTAGGGTTTTCTTCACAATTTACAGAAAAAGAAAAAGATAGATATGCAGTAACTATATATATGTAGGGAATAAAATCACACCTCACTCAATTAGAGTTTTGAATCGGCTGAAGAGAAGAAAAATACACAAAGAATACGGAAAATGATCAAGAATTTGTAGAGAGATGAAGAGTTGGTCAACAATCACTAGTACAACACGTGATAAAGCTCTAGAAAGCTTTTATTGTTTTACAATGTTAGAGAATCAAAATTCATTTTTTATTAAAATGAAATATGTATTTATAGGGTCTGTTGATAAGTGATCATGTGTCTGAAACATGTTTGAGTCATGTGCCTAAAATGCGACCTCGGATAAAATTCTAAAAATACCTTTAGATGTCCTAAGTGATGCCCAAACCGTCATGTCTATCTAGCTGTCAAACCAAATCCCTCAATCATTTCCCATGATGAGTTGCCTCTATACGCCTTCTGCCATGGGACTAATGGAGGTCTCTCTTAAATTATCAATTTTTAAGGTCTTGTTGATCAATTCATGTTGGCCCGAGCTTGTTTCTTCATTCAATTAAACACCATATACCATATGACCCGAATTCATCGTTGAAATGCTTTAGAGGTCTTTGACACGGCCTTAGGGTGGCCAAGCCCTAGTTTGTCTTGACTTTTTTCTTTCTCAGTTTTCATCATTTTCTCGTGATTCTTGATCCTGTAAGAAGTTTCTTTTGTCATGGAGGATTCAAGGAAATTTTTTCATATTCTCATGAGTTTTCTTGTCTCTTTTTCTGGTTTAAACTTGTTGTTCCGTCATTGCATTACTCAATTAAAGCTCGTCTGACATGACATTCGAGAATACGAAGAGGCATGTCCCCTAGGAGGCCAATCCATAGGGCGACTGGGTTCACCCGATTTTCTTGTTCTTCTTCCATTAGTGTCCTTGGCTTTGTCCTTGCATGTTTCATTCTGGTGATTCAAATCAAGTTTAATTGGATCTGGTTAGCATGAAGTTTATTTTTTGGTAAGTTGGTCAATAGAATACTGACACACATAGAACCTCGTCTGCGTGTTAGCACTCTATTGGTCAATTGACCAAATTACCCAAAAATGAACTTCATGCTAACCATTTCCAGTTTTATCGGAGAAGTTGTTGCCAAAGTTTGTCATAAGGTGGGACCACCTAAGGGTGTCCGAACCCTAGGGAGCCAAAACCTTATATAGTTGTCCCCCCTTTAGTTTATTTATTGTCTATCTTGTTCATTTATTTTTGACTTTTTCGTTTTTCATTCAATTATTTAAGTCACATATAAACTCTAATTTATATTTGGCCCACAAAATTCACCCATGATTTTTCCCTAATTTGTGCATTTAAATGGCCTAGCTATATATAAGATTAATTAAGGATTTAAATTTATTCACTATGCAATTTCTAGACATGGGAATTTTTCATTATAATATTAAACACAAGATAACTAGGGACTGGCTTTCCTGGAGAGGATTCCAAAATTTGAAAGTTGCACTTTAATTTTGTATCATGTAGCAAAAATGTTTTGAGTTTTCACACTACAAAAAAAGTGAATTTTTGTAATTACTTAAATTAATCACATAAATTTAAAAAAATCATCACGAAAATTTTTTGACAATCACACAAAAATAATCATGCAACTCTTTTGTGATGGTTAAAACAATCACATTAGCACATAATCTCTTGCGATTGTCAAACACATCACTAAAAAACACAAGACTTTTGAGATCAAAGATAAGAATGTGAATATTTTTTTACGGACTATTTATTCCACTTTATTAATGTATTAAATGAGACATGATTATAATTTAGAAATAAAATATAAAAGGAAACACATGCGAGTTAACTTAATAAACAAAATTAGTCCACATAAGATTTGATTATTGCAATGACAGTAACAAATACTCTATAATGATGGTAATATTAATCATCATTAAGAGTCATCATATATATTATTATTTTTGTGATGCCCTTAAATTTCACCACAAAATACTTTTTTTTGTAATTGCAAATACAAGTAGTCACAAAAAATATTTTTTTAATAATTGTCACGACTGTCACAAAATATGGTTTTGATTGTTTTTTTCATTACAATATTGGTGATAAATTAAACGCAATCACAAAAAAAGTATATCCATAAGGGATGGTTTAGGCATCACAAACATAAAATTTATTTTACGTGAAAAAACTTAGTGATTGACATGACCATCATAATTATAATACATTGATGACAAAATTAATTATCACTAAGAGACATCATATTTACTATTATTTTATAATTGTTAAAATAGTTTATCACAAATTACTATTTTTTGTGATTATTTTTAAAAATCATCTCAAATTTTCATCACGTATTCTTATTTTTTTAGTAGTGTCAATTTCAAATTTAGGATTATATAATTCTATTGTGTCCCTATTCATATATTTGAAATTGTCACACTGGTATTAATTTAGGTTTTAAAAAATTTCTTTTAATTCGTCATTAAAAAGTTAAAGGCTTTTTTTTAATTTGCCCATAAAAATAAAGGCTTTTCTGGACAATTTATAGGGAAAAAGAAGGGACACACATACATCAACCATAATTTAAGAATACATGACCCTTTCCTACATTATGACAGGTAACAAATGCCTAGCTAGCTATAGCCTATAGCCTATAAGACTATATATTGAGTTTTCTGGACAATTCAAAAGTAAAAGGACATCTAGATTAGACATATTAATACAATGAACTATATATACACATTATATTATATGGAATTGAAAAATGCACTGCATTTTGCTACCGTGATCCATTAATAAACTTTGATATAACACACACACACACACACATTAATTATTCTATAATAAAATGAACTATATATATAATTGCTTATACTCTATGGACCATTTGGGAGGCCAGGAATAAAGTGATTTTCAAAGGAGTGGATATGTGCTCGAGTTTTGCAGTTGATATTTAATTAAGCGTAGAGCGTTTAGATGGGGATTTTCTCATAATTTATATCAGATGGTGCTAACAGTCACAAATGGGCATTGGAACCATTGCTTTGTTTATAGTTTGGTGGAGTTCTTCTAAGGTTGGAATCTTGTTTTTGGGTCTGTTTTTAATGTTTAGAGGTTGTATTAGTTTCCTCATGTATAATGTAACATGTAGACCTGAAGTTACTCTTTTATATACACTATTTTAGAACAAAATTTGCTCACTTTAACAATACAATAATGCGCAAATAGTAATGGAAGGAGCTTATTTATCATTTTACTCTACATAGATTAATTAATGAGTTTGGCTTTTAGATAGTAAAACAGTGTAGAATGTGGGATTTTAATGCAGTAGTAAAAAATAAGTAATTAACTAAGGTTGTTGGGAGATCTACAGACCTATATACTACTCCTCCTAGATACTACTCCTATGTTCGTAACTTCTATGTAGAATTTCAAATGTAGTATCACTGGAATAATAGGGGTTTTAACAGATGATACTTGAGTTTCATTGCTACACGTGTACTGATTTGATGTTTGGTATAAATAATAAATTTGGATCTTGTTAACATGAAGTGAACTTTCAATGAAGTAAACTTCATATTCAATAATACAGTGCTGACATACGGAAGAGTGATCTTTTTATTAAAATTATATTGGATATAAAATGAACTTCTCATAAAATTGACTTCATGTTAACTACTCTCATAAATCTGATAGCTCTGGGTGATGGAATTATTTTCCAAAGCATATAATAATTATATACTGCTACACTATTAACTACTCCTCATATCATTCTTCTATCATCAGTGCAAATATAACATCACATCGTGAAAAAACATAAAGAAAAGAAGCCCTAAAGAATAGGAAGAGTAAATGACCAAAGTATTTATGATAAAAAGAATAATGTAAATATATAAATGTGACATAAAATATGTAAATATAAATGAAATTTAATTTATATATATATATATGCTTGGCTCCTCATACGCCATTCACGGAGGCTATCGATGACCCGGTAGGCTCTACAAATGGCATACAGGGAGCCAGGCATATTTTTTATATGTATGTATATAACTATATATATATATTGTATGTATATTTAGTGTGCAATGTATGCAAATTAATTTGTATGCATAAAAAAATTATATATATATATAGGTATGTTAAATTACACCTAATTACCTTAAAATCAAGATCACTGCGGGCAAGATGATGAACGAGCCATAAAGGGTTAATATTGTATGGGCTAATTAAGCTCCATATTTAAGCTCCACATATATATATATATATATATATGTGTGTGTGTGTCTGTAAAGCTAGGTGGAGATCATCATCATCAGAAGAGATTTGGAAGATGAATTGGGGTCCTAATATAAATGAAAAAGAAGCTTTATTTTGAGTCCCACAAGCTCTTTATCTCAAAAAATGAAATGGAATGAAATGAAATCAAACCAAATCTTTCCTTTTGAATTGGCATTAAACAAGCTAGCATGGCCAGATTACTAGAAGAAAGGGGAAGCTAGCTAGGGGGAATTTGATGTGCTAATTTTAGTGGGTATTTCTTTTTTTATTAATGAGAGAAAGAAGGAAGATGTGGGGTTGGAGTTGCACCCCAGCCTACCCTCTAAATATAGACAGAACAATGGAGAGACAGAAGGGGGTTTTAGAGAGAGAGAGAAGAAACGGGTCGGGTTGGATTTGGGGTTGAGGAACCACGCAATTTCCTAAGCTCTAGCTCTTTCTCTCGTTTATGGTCTGGGGTTGTAAAGCAAAGGTTGCTTTTCTCTTCTGAAGCTCCTTTGTCTGGGAGTGTTTGTTGTATATGGATTCCTCATCTCTTCCTACTTTCTTTCCATAACCATTTTTTTTATTCTTTTTTCTTTCTTTTTCTTTATATTATTATATTATATATTTCATTGGTTGCCAATAAAATGCTTCCCCCGTCCCCAAATAAAAGTTATGAATGATTTTTTACTTATATATTAAAAAAGATGGTCAAATGACAAAGTTATCCTCTTCTAATTGTATAATTTTTTGCATATGACTAATCATACTCCATAAATATATATAGAGAATAGAAATATGATATTTAATACACTAAGAGTATTGTAGACAAATTATTATAAAAAATAAATTATTTAAAGTACACATTTAACTTAAGACTATATAAAATAATAATAACAACTTTTAAGTAATAAATTTTTATTCTACACTTTTTTTGGTTTTGCTAATAAAATAGTAATAAATTTTCATTCTACTTTTTTTCTTTCGAATAAAGTCTATGTTACTTCATTCTTGTTGACTCCAAGGAGCTAGCCCCCATTAACGTTGTTTATCTCTACATAAATAAATATATAATAAGTCCAAATATACACATAAATAAATATATAATAAGTCCAAATATACCAAATAATTAAACCAGTGTTTCTAAACCTAACAAGGGATCCATCAAGCATGAGTTACTTCTATCTTTTAATACATCCGTTTCAAAATTAAAAATATAGTTTGATTTTTTAAAATTAATTTACAGAATTTTAAAATTCAAAATAAATATAAAATTATTTAATTTTAATACAAACAAATATAACAATTATAAATTAACAATTAAACACTACTAATTATCATATTTTTTGTTTTCAAAATATGAACTAAATTACATCAATTTTGAGTTTAGAATTTCACGAATTGAGTCTAAAATGTCAAAATGTATATCTAATTTTGAAACGAAGTGAGTAATTCTCTAACGATACATTTTTGGGTTGTAAAAATCAAGGTAGAAATAAAATAACTTATTCTTATGGAATGAAAAAAAAATGTGTTTAATTGTTCTATTATAATAGAATGAGTAAATTTCATTCATGCCTAATTTATAAATTTTACTCGTTAGAGAATGGTATGGAATGACTCATTATGGTCAGAATGAATAAAACGGATCATTCCACTGTTCTTTCTTATTCCCTTCTTTATTCCATTATTTTATTAATTTTACTCCTTTAATCTAAACGTAACATAAGAGATTACTAATTAATTTTTATTTTTATCTATTGCAAACTGACCTAATCACGTGCCACAATGAACTCCAACTCCCTAACTTCCAACTCTGAGTATATATATATAGGGTTCCATCCACAGCAACCGGTTACTGTGGAGCAATTATTTTTTTCGTCTGTTGATTTTTTTTTGCTCCAGTCGAAATTTTAACAGATCAAAAAAGGGGTTGCTCCACAGCAACCAGTTGTTGTAGATGGAACCCTTATATATATATATATATATATATATATATATATATATAGTCCGACTCTCTCCAGCGAACTGGAAGAAGCGAATTAAAAGCGAACCGGCTATAGCGACGGTTTTTTGCGTCACTATAGCATAGAAAATCGGCTTTTTATGCTATAACAACAGAAAAAACGTTGCTATATTGACAGAAAAAATCATCGTTATAGCCGGTTCGTTTTTAGTTTGTTCTTTCCAGTTCGCTGGAGAAACGGACTGTATATATATATATATATATATATATATATATATATGTGTGTGTGTGTGTGTGTGTGTGTGTGTGTGTGTGTATGTGCGCGCTTTTGCTTATAGGTTGATCCCCTGTGCCTCACACATTAGTGATCTATATATTGCAATCACATTGAGTTTGAAAATGGCATATATAGCCAATATTCTTTATTCTTGATGGGAGTTGCACCCTCAACAAAAAAATAGCAGAAAACTTATATAATTTATAGAGAAACTACCTAATTAACATGGGTTTCTACTATAAGATGGTATTTTAACACCAATATGTCCCATCTAGAGAAAAGTTTCTCATCTTATTAGCACAGTGCATAAGTTCCCCTAGCTATGTGCTCATGGACAGGGATAAATAGTTTGCAATAATACTTCCAATCTAGTTGTATGTTTTTTTTGCCTTTGAGCAGTCAATATCTTATGGTAGGGAATCTTTTGGTGTCAATATAAGGCACCAATAGAACATTAGGGTTTGACAACAATACAACAAGGCAGTCAGAATTTGTTCATTATTCTTGTCTAGCCTATGCTTGCCTTTAGGCTCTTGTTTTTATTCCTAAAAATTCTTACTTTTAGTGCCAAATTGTGAGTAAATCCTGATGGTATATTGTTTGTTCTTCGGTGAACATAGGATTTGACAATAGCTTTAATTAATATTCCTATTCATTACATGCCTCCATTTTGGTGGATCAACATAATTGTCAGCTAATTAGAATCCGATGATACACGCGTTTGTATGTGTAATTTACATGAGAAAAAAAATTATTTAAATTCGGAGGACTAATTAAAAAATATAAAATTTAAATTAATTAAAAAATAAAATAATAATATAACCAAACTTGCATAGACAAAATAGAAAATAATTATTCTGACATAAAGACGCTAAACAACGTCATCCTCCTTACTAGACTTAATTTATAATTAAGATAGATATATTATATATATGTGGACAGAAATGTCATGAGCTTAGGAAGAAGTTGTGGTAAATTAAACTAAGACTATTAACTGAGTCGAGCTGAATATTAAATTATTTAAATTTAATTTATAAAATTTATTTATTATAAAAAAGTTTGATTGAGACTCGTTTTGCTACCGAGTTGATCACGATCTCGAATCGATCCCGAGAAGTTTGAACTTTTTCAAACGAATATGATCTGAATATCAATAGAAAAAGTACAATTCGAGTAGGTTCGAGTAATTTATCGAACTTTAAAATTTGTTCATATTTGAATCATTTATATTTCGAGTCAAACTCGAATCGAATTTTTAATCGAGTGAGTACGAATCGAACCCGAACTGTTTGTTTATTTTACAGTCTTAAATAGAATGGTTAAAAGTCTACATTTTAAAACATAATTTTCATTTAACATGGAATATTTAAGGCCATGATAGGAAAGAGAAACATAATTATATTCAGGTGGGCAACAAATCGCTTTGTCTCTGAATTTAAAAATGAATGAAAAAAAGTATAAAAAATATAGGGTTTCTGTTAAATTCTTGAGTCTTTTAGTAAATAGAAGAAAAAACGGAAAAAAAATTTTATCAATTTTTTTCATCAAAAATAGACGAATTTAAATAAAAAAATATTTAAATAAGAAAATCTTTATAACTCCTATATATTATACCATCTGCATTATAAACACAATAAAATTAATATATGGGTTGACTATTATTAAATGTAAAACTTCAATTTTCTTTTTTCTTTATAAACTCAATACCAAGATTATTATTTTTTTCCCACAAATTTCAATCTTTACTTTTTTGTTTGAATATAAGTTTTCCTTCTAAAACTCAGGGACACAATGTAGACTTTAATTTCTTTATTAACTTTTTTTTCAATAATAATCTTTAGTCTTTAAAGTTAGTATGGGAAATAATTCATAAATATAATGCTTGAAGGTTTTGATTAAAACATTAATGTTAAAAAAAATCAAAGAAAGTTATTCTCATGTTTTTTTATAATAAATATCGGTGGTATTGTGATTCATAAATATAACTTTATTCTTGATATTTTTTTTAGAAGTTATAAGGCTTAAATATAAATTAGTACTCTAAATTATAGGCCATATTTCACTTCGGTGATTCACCTTTTAATTTTGTCAATTAGATGATTAAACTATCAATTTTTTTCAATTACAACAAATTGAACATGACACGTCAAAAATTGTTGGCATGGCTAATTGTGTGGGGCCTTAAGAAGTTGATGTGGCAAAAAAAAATTTAATCATTAAATAAATAAATCTGATTAAATGTGGGGCAAAATGGTCAAAACACAATTTAACATTTCAAATTAAAATAAAACAAACATTAAAAAGAAAAACACTGCACCAGTACAAAGTACCTAATAGACAACGCTTAATAGACAACGTTTTTTATAAAAACGTTGTGGTTTTTTTTTTACAACGTTTTTAGAAAAAACGTTGTAGATATATATGCAAAAAAGTTGTCTATTTAGAAGGACATTTTTTTTGTTTTAATTAGATAACGTTTTTTTTTTAAAAAACGTTGTCTATTAACAAAAACACGGAGCTTAAAAAAACCGCGGAAATGAAACACGGACCAAAACAAAAAGACATGGAGCAACCTCTCTGACGACTGAAGCCCTAACTCTCTCTTATTCTCTCCCGATTAACTTTCTCTGAAGCCCCCTAACCTTAGAAATTTCCCTAATCCATCTCTCACTTCTCTAAGCCAATCAAGACGACGATCATGAAGAAGAAGAAGACGAGTGGAGTTCCTGAAACTCGCTATCTCTGTACTTTCTCTCTATTGAGGTACTTTCTGTGCGAAAGAACGCCTCATTGGCGACACTCAAGCTGTGTCCAGTTCGATTTGATGACTGCGATTCTGAAAGGAGGAAACATCGACCTGTCCAGTTCGTCGAAGTCCGGTGTGTCGATGCCGCCGTCGCTGGCGATGTTTGTAGAGAATCGGGAGTTGCTAATGTTCCTCACAACTTCGGGTTTCTTATTTAATGAGGTAAAAGTCTATTTGGTTTCTTATTTAATGTCAATTTCCTGAGCCAGTAGTTCCAAGTTGACAGTCTGAGGTTAATGACTAAAATACTTCAGGTCACTTGACAGTAGTATAGTATAGTATATATATGTATGTACTCAGTACTCCTATACACTTGTATACTAATAGTCTAATTAAATAATTGTCAGTTGGTGATATTTTACTAGTGCTATTTTCTTGGATTCAATAGGCTAGCTCAGTAGGCATTTAATGCTAGCTAGATCTTATTTATTCACTAAGATTTGTCCAAGATTGTGTAAAATCCAGGTTTAGACAAACATGATTAAATTTCTCCCATGACTGACATTATTGAGCAACTAAATTCCATTAGCCATTGTATTTGTATGGTTTTTCGAGCAGGTAAGAAATTTAATTTATGAAGAATAGTACTGCTTATGGTTATCTATGTGAAGCACTCATGTTTAGAGTTGGTATTTGTGTTCTAATTGCTATTGCAGTGGAGGATGCACCCGAAGGAGCTGTTGTCAAACATATAGTGCTGATGTTGTTTAGCATTTCTTATATGAACTTATGTGTTTCTGCAGATGGGCCCTGATGAAGCAACTGAAGAGGATATACACCACTACCCTTTGGCGCTCATGAATTTTCCATGACCAATCAAAAGAATCCTCTACATTGTCACATCTTCTATATGTTATTCAACATCGGCCTCGTTTCTTACTTAATTGGAAACATTACCAATCTTGTTGTACATAGCGCTGTGAAAACATTTGCCATGGTAATTTTCTCCTGCTCTCTTTTCTAGATTTGAACTTCTGAATTCTGAGTCTTAGGTCTTAACTGCCTATTTGGCCAACTACAAAAAACCAATATTAAAAAGCTATGTTGATGCTTCAACCATAAAAATTTAACCTCAAAGTAAAATTCTAGGAACCAAAACTCTAGCAGAACAGCTATTTCAGCTCTCTTACCCTTTTATTACTCCCACAACATTACTGTGCTTTTTTTTTATAGTGGCTGTGCAGAGGGATGCCATCAATGAGATATTGCGATATGCAAGTAAGAACCGCCTCCCAGAAGGCTTGAAAGAGCAAATGCTGGCACACATGCAGCTCAAGTTTAAGACAGCGAAGGTTTGTTCTGCACCCTTTTACTCTCCTAAGTCCGAACAACCTCACCTAATGAGTAAAATTGCTAATGGCCTTTATGTATTTGAACATATCTCATGGCCTGTATTTCAGTTCCAGTATTAGTACTGTTCCGCTTTTTATTGATTTTATTTTTTTGTATCCAGGAATGGGCTGGTCACAGCCGTTTTACTATACTGCAAACCCAAGCTTTGACGTGATCTGGGGTAAGTGCAGGTATCACACGAGCCATCAAAAAATACATTATTTTAGCTAATGAGTTATGTTTGCAAATGCAGGTCGGACAGTTAAGGGAGGTTTCTAATAAGACACACAATGCAGAGCTGGAGTTGTTCTTTGAAATCGAGCCTGGTCTGGTAATGTTGCCTTACCAATTTTTGCAGCCTATTACATTACTGATTGACCTTTGTATAGAACAGGCTTTTGTTAATCTTGCTTTCCTGTGAGGCAGATTCAGAGTTGCTTATGAATGATGGGTGTGCAACAGATGGCCAGATCTCTGAAGGTGGTTCACAGGACGAGTTGTTTATGGTGATATCTTAAAAAATTCAACTAATCTTCTAAATTTGTTTTGCTCTCTATCTGTATATACAGTTTGTTTGCTTACCTTTTTATTTATTTATTTTTGTTATTATGTTGTTGGTCCAAAGGGAAGCTGAGGCCAGAAGATATGGGATTAAGCTTATGCTAAGTTTAGTAAATAACTATGAGAGCTTTGGGGGTAAGAAGCAGTATGTGGACTGGGCAAGAAACTAGGGGCAATTTTTGACATCTAATGATTAATGATGATTTCTTTAGAAACCCTGTTGTTAAGGGATATTACAAGAACCATATAAAGGTAAATGGTATATATATTCTCAGTTAATCTTCTTTTTTCTTTCAGCTATTACCATTTTGACATTATTTCTTGATTTGGAAGGTTTAAAATGGTTCAATGGACTATATGATATCTGAAACTAACAATCTGCACTTTTATTTTTGTAAATTTCTTCTGTAGACTGTTCTTAACAGATATAACACCATAACTGGAGTTGTTTACAAGAATGATCCAACAATCATGGTCTGGAAGCTAAATGAGGGTAAGGTTCCAACTATCAACACAAGATTATATGTGTTCTTTATTTTTCCATTTCTTTTTTTTAAATTGAAGGTGCGAATTAGTTCCAACATTATTTAAATTGAAGGTGCGAATTTGTTCCAACATTTTTTAAATTGAAGGTACGGACACCTATGCCACCACTGTATTTTTTCCTCATTGATGTATCAATATTATGTGATACTTTGAAAAGTCCTTCAGACATGACCTTAAATTTGAAGTGTTATCCATATTCTTATAAAATTCTAACCCTGCAGATATATGGATGATGCATCTTTATCATGTCATACATTAACAATTTAAAATTATGTTTTCTAACTATTTAAAATTTTCTATTGGTGATTTTACTTGTGAAATTTCCTCTGCTAATCAATATTACTATTTGTTGATCAATAGACAAGTAGCAGATAGAACTGGCATGTGTCTTTGGAGAAACTTGCATATAATGTCAGTTATTTTGTAGGTGGTGGCACAAACAATTAAGTCTTGTTTGGATAAGTTGCCAGGGAGTTCTAGAACACAGATTGGTTTCATAACTTATTATAGCAGAATTCATTTCTATAATATGAAGGCAAGTTATTTAATTACTACTGATTCTATTAATTTATTTCAATTGCTATCACCTATATCTGTATTGAATTATTTACAGTTTTTTCTTGTGCCAGTCATCTTTGACAGCCTCAAATGATGGTGGTGTCAGATCTGCATGATATTTTTGTTCCATTGCCAAGATGATCTCTTTTAAGCAAATGTTTTGTTATATTTTTGTTCCATTGCCAAGATGATCTCTTTTAAGCAAATGTTTTGTTGCCAGTGGTAGATCTAAATAGGGGTGTTTTTGTAAGAGCTTATGTTCTTGTAGTTCATATAACTGGTACAATTTATTTATGTAATGCTACATTTTGAAGATAAGAATGTTTGTCGAAACTGTAGAATTGTGTGTGATTGGATTACTTGGAATCTTTGATAAATGATTGAAGTTACAATTTTTTTTAATCTTTCAGGTATTAGCATATTGTAGGTGAACCACAACTTTTTTTTTTTAATCTACAACATTTTAAAAACGTTGAGTAAATATGCCTAAACGTTGTCTTATATACTAAACAACAACATTTTTAACCAAAAAACGTTGTGGAATCATACTTTCTATAACGTTTTTAAGCATCTGTTAATTTTTTGAAAACAAATTTACAACGTTTTTTTCTTAAAAAACGTTGTGTATTGTGCTTAACTACAACATTTTTAAAACGTTGTGTAAGGGTGTCAAATAGACAACACCCTTAACCACGACGTTTTTCTGACAGAAACCACAACGTTTTTTTCGCGTTGTCTATTTACTGTTTTGTAGTAGTGCTGTCTTATCCACTTAAATCTGAAACCCTAGTTTCCCCTTTTTCTTTCACGATTTGATTCAGATTTTAGCTAAATTGAAACAATGCACGATTCTACTCGACAGAAACCCACCACCACGCTTGCCGTGAACCACTTTCTCGGCGCCGTCGCTCGTGGTGTTTCTCCTTCACCGTCCCACCCCGTAGCCCCGAGAACCCCAAGCTAACCCTGCAAAAACCCATCAATTTCATTTCCCGTTTCTCCCAAACCCAGCCTCAAAAACTGGATCTTGTCTCCGGGTCAGGTTTCCCCGTTGACTCAACCACCGTTCCGATTACGACGGAGAGCTTGCCAGCCGAACCTGAAAATTGGTACGTGTTTACTAATGGAGGAGAGAGAGAGGATGGGGTTTGGTGATTTTTGATGTGAGGCTGAATTTGAAGGGGGAAAATGGGGGTTCAGTAGTTTTGGAGTTGAATTCTGAGGTTTTGAGTGCTAACAGTTCGGTTTTTGCGGATTTGATCAAAATGATGATGAAGTGGACGGGTATGTTTTGTTCATGTTCAAGTTCGAGAAATTAGGGTTTCAAGAATATAGAGAAGATGATCTTGTTTTGTGGTCACAACAACAAGCATGTGGATTAGGGTTTGAGGCTAAAAAGATGAAAAATGTTTTGTTGAGAACTGCGGCAAGAACCTCTTCATCATCTTCGTCGTTGTCTTCGGCTTTTTCCGGGTGTAGCTCAGTGATGGAATGGGAAAGTATGGAGGAGAATGAATTAAAGGGTCCTTCCGAATTTTCTTTGTTAGTTTATGCTTGGAAGAACTGCTGAGACAGGAGATCGGATAGCAGATTTGAATTCGTTTCTTTGTTTTGGTGTTTCTTTTTCTAACCGGTAATCATATTTGTTAATTTATTATTTTAATGGTTTTAGATTTTGTTGTTTTGATTGATTTGATCAATTTCTGATTGTTTGGACGTTTTAATTAGTTTTGATGTATTAAGTGAATAGAGTGACCATTTTACCCTTCAATATAACAAATATATTTTATCACAATTTAAGAAATTATTTTTTCTATACGCATCAGTTGAGATGTGTCCCACTAAGATAGCCACGTCAGCGATTTCTGACGTGGCATGTTCAATTTGTTGGAATTGGAAAAAAATAATAGTTTAATCATTTAATTGACAAAATTAAAAGGTGAATCACCGAAGTGAAATATGACCTATAATTTAGGGTACTAATTCATATTTAAGTCTTAATATAATAATTTCTCTATTAGTGTACAATTAAGACACATAAAAGCACTCATTTTGAGATTAAAAGAGATAAATTGAAGGGCATTTGCACTATCAAATAAATATAAAGGCAACACCACAGCTCTAATATATAAATAATTTTTTTTTCTTAGGGGATTAAAATATAATATTATAAAATCATGAATAATTTAATGAGGCCCGAGACATCATGCTCAGTCTAAATTTAAAATATAGTTTTACTTTCTAACTAAAATAAAATTTCTTTAGATAGTAGTAGATATGGATGCTTTATAATACACAAAGTAGAATAAAGAGAAAGAAAAGAATTTGATATTCGAGTAAATGGTACTCAAAAAATGGAGAGATTTATTTACTAGTTTGCTCATATTTCAAATTAACTTAATTTTTTTTTGAAGTAATTCTTATATTTGGAACATAGAAAATATTCTTATATATTTTTAAAAAAATATTACATGTACTTTTTTTTTTCATAAATCTTGAGAGACCCAAGTAAAAATGTCAATTTTTTATAGGCTTAAAAAAGATTTCAAAAAACTCAGGATAGTCTGGTCCCTAGTTTTAGGAGGGTGTATTTAATTAAGATTTTTACAAATTTTAAAAGTTTAGTTGTATTCAATCAAGATATTTAAAAAATTTATAAAAGTTTATTGATATTCAATTACAACTTTTATAACGTCTTTAAAAATTAGGTGATATTGAATTGAGACTTTTATAAAGTCTATAAAAATATTTTGATATTCAAAAAATCATTGATTTTTCATATTTTTATCAAATGGTAGAGTTTGACATATTTTAGAAGAAGAGATACTCATATCCAAAGTCTGACCTCATCTCTAAAAACTTTCAAAAACTTCTAAATATTTGAGAAAGGGGAAAGATAAACAAATGAGAAAGAGAAAGAGATAGTTTTATACTTTCTAACTAAAATAAAACTTTCTTTGTTTTATGTTTATTTTTAAAAGTAATAAATTTGTTAATTTTGTTATTTGTTGAAAATTATAAATTGTTAGTTTTGTAATAATTACTTAATAGGAAAACAATAATGAACAATTTTAAAATCAAAATTGTTATTTTATATTACTGTTAGTATAAAATGACCTTTTGTATGAAATTAAAATTATGAAATAAGATATTTTCTTGTAATAGATTGAGTATGATCTAATAATTCAACTTCAACAATGTCTTCTATTTCAAATTAGGTTGTTTCATGGTCAAAATATTTTAATATTATTTAATATCGTAATTATTTCATCTAAAATATAAGATCTTTGTTGATTTTTTAACAATTAATATAAGCTGCAAGATATAGTAGAAGTATACAAATGTCTATCAAAGTCTTGATAAAAAGTCTATAAAAAATTATCACTTATTTCATGGAGTCTTTAAAAGTAATTTTAAAAATCTTTAAGTCATTAAAATCTATAGATTCTACAAAAGTCTGTTATTTAAAAAATATATTTAAAAGTCATTAAAGCTATCTTATACAACCAACTCATCTAAAAATTTAAGTTAATACATAACATTTCATGACTAATAAACTGTAAATTTAAGATATCTTCAAGGCAAATTGAGGAAATACCTAATGAAAGTCGAGGGAATATGGGGAAGAAAATTTGATAGGAATTTGAAGCTGATAGTTGGCTCAGGTCCTACAAATAACAGAAGTCAAGATTGGAACATACTAGTAATTTCTAGTGATTAAACTAATTCGCAGTGATTAGCGCACTAGAAATAAACTAATTTCAACAAATTGGAAAAGGCCAATGCACCGAATAATATGTTTTGTCAATATTGATTAGACAAATCATAGAATAGTCGATTCGCATCAAATCAAAACAAATTAATATGGGAGTAATCAAAGCACTTTTTAACAAAATCATGTGATTTTAAAACGATAATTATTATTTTTTTGATCAAACAATTTATAAGACTGAAATATATAAAATCAGTAATTTATTATAAAAGATGAAAAAAAAATATATATCATGGTTTTAAAAATCAGACCGGACTCGCGATCGAACCAGTAAAAATTGGAACCGGAACCATTTAACTGATTTTGGTCAAAAATTGGTTGAATCGATGGTTCAACCGAAAAAGCCGGTTAGTTGACTCGATTTTTAATTTATTTTTTAAATAAATTTTTTTAATATTAAAATTAACCATTTTTAATATTATTGTAACTTAACTTTATTATGCTTTAGTTCATAAAAAAAATAATATTTTTTAAAATTTAATTAATTACTAATAATATATATTTTTATATATTTATAACGTCACTAAGTTAATAACGGTTCGACCATTGTGTTGGATCAGTAATTCATCTATCCGGTACCTTTTTCGATTTGAAGACCAATCAAGATCTGAAAACCATGTTACAAACAACAAACTTAAATAGTATATTTCAAATAAAATAATAGATAATTAGGAAAAATGGTCAATCGTAACGTGAACACTAAACTCCTGAAATACAATTATATTCAAAAAATAATAATAAATTACGCAGATCTGGACCGTTCTTCAGCACGGACAACAGAAGAACAAGTCGCCATAAAAACGCCACATCTAAATCTAAATAATCTACTCCCCATGTTCCTAAAAGATTGGCGTTTATAAAAAAAATTTATTCCAATTTATTTTTCGTTTATAACTTTCTAAGAAAATAAATTATTTACTTTCCTATATCACTCCTACCTTCTCTCATTGTCCCAAAAAATTTTATCTCTTGTATTAATAGTTTTCAACTTCCCATAAAGGATCAAATCCCGAGTCCAGAACAAATCTCGGGTCAAATTTCCAAGTCCGACTTATCGACTAGCTTCGTGTCTCCACCTCTGGACCTCCCTCTCTCCATTGTGGGATAATACCACTAGTCTTCAATATGTCCCAACTTGAGATTTCGAGAACCTGACTCTAATACTATATGAAACAATTCGGATCAAATTTCGAATCCGAAACAAATATCGGTTCAAAACTCAAGTCTGAATTGAATCCAATTCATCAAAACAAGATCTTAAATTTACCATTAGACCATCTGTTTGGATCATCTTAGCCCACCACACGCTTACCCGAAAGGTTATAACTGAAGGTACTATTGTTAGTAGCTTAATTTTTTATATAGAGACAAAAAAATTTCATATTTTTCGATGTGAAACTGATTACAGAGAGTATCTCCAAAAGCAAAGCCCTCTCCCAATATCTAAGATAGAGGTTAATTAGGGTTCTTAACTAGGGAAAATAGAAAAAAGAGGATAAAAGAAGTTCAATTTTTTTTAAAAAAATAAGTAATAATTATAAACTAAGTATTTTGTTCAAAAATTGATATTAATAATAGAATTAACAAATGCTATTAGTGCAATTAATTATTTCTTGTTATATTCAGATTCTTTTTCTATCTTGAATCATGTTGGACTGTGCTAATGAAATATAAACTTAGTGATTAAAATTAAAATTTTGTGACCTTAACTATGAGGTTCGATTTTTTTTCCTTTATATAAAATATATTTTCTCTTTTAGGTGATTATAAGATTATATTTTACTTCTCAAAAACTTACACTTCCAAAAAAACAACAACAAAGAATCATGCTGGCTTGTGATCCACATGCTAACTTGTCGCTTCTATTTACCTCAAATCGCTTTCTTTTATGTCTTTTGTGACCTTGTAACGAGTCAATTTTGTCTGAATCCACACTTTCAAAAAAATTCGGTGTTTGAAAATTTTGTAAACTTTAAAAATATATTTCTATTTCATATATTTATCACTAAATTTATTGAATATTTAATTTTGATTGTGATGGTATGGAGTATATAAAAATATTAGTAAATTATAGTAATTGTTAGTGCTAATATTTTAACTTTAGTTGATGAGTGTTTTAACTTTATCTATTTTTGCTTTTAATGTCACTGGCTACGACAAATTGTGTAATAATTATAAGTAAGTCAGTGTCCCAACAAATTATCATTTATCTCCGTCTTTATTATTATTTGATGTACTTCATATCGATATTGATGAATCTAATTTTCAACATTTATCCAAAATAATAGTACTCTCCCGTCATATAATATATTATGTTTTAAAATTATACACAAGAAATATAATATTAATTATCTATAATACCATTTATCATATTTTATCTCATATTTTCTTTCATTTTTTAATATTTTTCTATGAGAGATAATTTTAAAAAAATTATAGTTAATTCTTCTAATTTATATAAAATATTAAATAATAATAACTAAAATATCATATATTATATTATGGGTGGGTGGGTGGGTGGGTGGGTGGGTGGGTGGGAGGGAGGGAGGGAGTAATAAATAATAACTTTATAAGATGAACAAGTGATCATCATGCAATTTGCAACAAAATGGGGGAACAAGGATATGGAGTTAGAATTTTTGAAAAATTCTATATGGACATGATAATTGGATATGAAAATTAGACATGAGTGTTTTATAATTTCATTTATTTATATTTTTATTCTTCATTAGAGATAAAAATATAAATATGTGAAATTGTAAAATAGTCATGTTCAATTATTATGTCCGCATAGAAGAACTCAAAATTTTTTGAAGCTAGCTCAGAAATATCAGCAACAGCAGCAATAATTTATTTATTGGGTTGCAGCTATATATATAGTTGGTTATTCATCATTTTAAGTTTTTGCATTAACATAAACTTTGCAAAATTATTTTGTTATTTTAGTATGTACAATAAAATCTATTTTGCTTTTGCTATAAAAAATCATGCAAGAAAAAGGAACTACGGAAGGATCGATGATTAATTCTATATATCTGCCCATGTTTTCATTTATCATTTAATTAATTCTGTACAAAATGTAACAGCAATTTCATTATCTCTAATTAAGATTTTTAATGGCAATATTTAACAGTACTTGAAGCCAATAATATTAAGTATGAAGTCTTTTTTTCAGTCCATATGCCAACTCGAGCTAGGTTGAGGTGGGAGGCACAAGTGTAAAAAGTTCGTTTGATGCAACATATTAAAATTAGAAGATACTTGGGATTGTTTAGTAAGTTCCAAATTAAATTAGAGATACATTATTAAATTTATGCTATAAAATTACATGAAATTCCTAGTAGACAATAATTACTTATAGTTTAGATAGGAGTATTATTATGATATTTTTTTACATTTATAGCTCATATTAGAGACATATAGAAAAATGGTTTAAATATGTATTAATTGTTAAAGTTTTTTTTTATTTTTACAACTTAAACCTTAATTTTCAATTTTAAGGCATCGATTAAAGTCTTTAAATTTTTATAAATTAAATCTTATGGCAACTGCGCATGATAATAATTGATTTGAAGGACATATTTTGAATAATTTCACTTCTAAATATCTTTGAAAGAACTAAAAATTGTAAGCACGTGTTAGTGTATGATGAAGGAAAAAAAAATTAGAGCCAATATATATAAACGATATATATACCTTAAAAGATTTAATTGTCCACATTAATTGAAGATCTTGAATATATTTTTTTTGAAACAATCTTGAATATATTTAAAAGCACATTAAATTGTAGGTACATGATTAGTGCTTGACGAATAAAAAAAAGTTGGAGCCAACCCTTAAAAGACTTAATTATCATTTTAGTTCGAATCACGACTTATTTTGATAAAAATTGCTAAATTAAATTCGGTAGCTAAAATGTTTAATTTATAAAAATTAGAGATATTTCTGTCTTTGCAGGGTAAAGACCTAGGTCAAATGCTTGAAATTATAGCTACTTGGATCAAGTACAACATGATTAATTTTCTATTAAAAGGATGGATGGGTACGTATATAATATGACTATATATATACTACATTTTATGTGCTCGAAGTATATTGAAACTTTTATGTAAGCTATAATAGGATTGTGAGGTTTCATTAAAAACAAGAATATTCTTATCTAAATTAAAGTTTCACTAATTATGTGTAACAACCCTATTATCTACTAGTGTAAAATTTTATTGCATTGACATTTTACTACTTTACACTAAGTTTTGGAAAGAAAAAAAATGAAGAATTTTTTAAAAAAAAAACAGTTTCTGTTGTTGTTGTTGTTGTTGTTATTTAGTTTCCATCAAGCTCTGACAAGTAGTCAAAATTTTCATTTAATTATTTTATTTTTTATGTTCACTAAAAGGGACTTGGCAACAAAAGATTCCAAAGTTTTCTGTCCATTTTAATCTTAGAAACATGCACAGTATTAGGGAAGAATTAAAAAAAAGTCATATTTTCTTTTGAGTGGTAATTAAGTAGTATAGGTTATATTCTGTTTGTGCTTTCTCTGCCTAAACTCCACTAAGAGTCATTGCAGTACTACTACATGTTATTAAAAATGTTGTTAGGAATTCAAAACCCATGATTATATTGGGGGAAGCAAGGATGATCAGATGGAGCTAGAAACAGTCTATTTAAATACTTCTTCTGTACATAATACCAACACAAAAGTTCAAAATCTTATATATATATATATATATATATATATATATATATATATATATATATATATATATATATATATATATATATATATGAATCAAATACTACAAGACATTGGAGAGAAGTTATACCAAGAAAAGACATCCCTTGAGCAAAATCATGCAGCAGCACCGAGAAACAATATATTAATCCATTAAACTACCACTTAAAACGAAAATTTGTCCATTAGGAGTTAAAACACATTTACATGTGTTAGTATAACTGGTGAGAATAAAAAAGAAACAATACATGTTATATATAAATAGAATCGCTATTTTCCCGTAAAAAAATTATTGTTTTTTTATAAGTCTCTCTCACGTAAAGGTGACTCTATTTACTACTCCCTCCATTTCATAGTAATAGACATTTTTTTAATAAAAAAAATTGTTCTAATTTTCTTGTCATTTGTATGTACTTTTCTAAGAGAACAACTTATTTATTTTTTATATTATTCCTAGAAGCTCTCATGACTCATCTTTTAAGAAATTTTCTCTATTATATTAATAATAGTTTCCAATTTCCCATAAAAACGTGATATATTTTACACAACTTTCAATCACCAAAGAATAATATCTAGCTAATTAATGACTTTTTTAATATGCATAAAAGTAAAACTGACTATTATTATTATTATTATTATTATTATTATAGAATAGAGAGTATTCATTCATATAAGGAAAGTATTGTGAAAATATATGATTTCTGTATTAAGAGTACTCCCACATGGAATGGAATACAGTTATAACACCTCCATCTTACTATATATAAAGATTAATTGTCGACTTTTATTTTAGTTTAACACGGAATTAAAGACAAAGCAAAAACACAAACTGGTTAATATGTGGAGTATAATTCAAGAAGAATAATGATATATCCTTGAGAATAAAAATCTTAGCAGCACCCGAATTTGCATATATCTTGATTCAATGTTTAGCATGTTACTCCTAAAAAAATGCTCTACAACAAGAATGGTCAAAGTAATTGAGGTGGGGTTGATGAAAGGAGCTCATCAATAGCTATATATATTGAAACAAGTTTTATCGTGTATAGTGTTGGAAGGAATAAGTATAGGAATCCTTGTGTCAGTCGGATCATATATCATAAATAAATATATACAATGGGTAGGGTTTATACACCGTCCAAAATTAAAATTAATATAATTTATTTTATATGTAAAAAATAGAAAATAATATTATTAACTATATATATTACTTAGATAGTTTAAAATTTTCATGATTATATTGTCCAATACTAAATTATTTCGTGAATCATATTATTTTTTTAAAAAATTGAAATTTCTCAAATTAATGTTAAAAAAATTAATATTAATTCTGAGATCTAAAACAAATAAAGTACTAGTATGTATATACCTCCCTAATTATAAAGTTTCTTACGGTTAGATTATTCTTCTTCAACACAATCACCCTTCTCTCTCTTCTTTTTTCACTTTAAATTTATATATATATATATATATATAATATGATGATTTATAATTAATAAATACTAGTAATTATTAAAAAAATTAATTGCCACTAATAATAACAAATACTACTAATACTTTTATTAAGAATTTGGACGGTTCAAGTACTTCTCTATGTACAACTATAAATATATTTGATGATCAGCGAATCCCAAAGTCATAAATGATATACTTTCTCTTCTTCTATACTCCTCGAACTACACACAAGCACATTCACTCACAAAGTAGTACATGGTAATAGTACTACTCCAGTATATATGTATGCAGTATGATAAGGGAAATGGTGCCATCACTAACATGGTAACATGTGCATGCTCTCTCTCTCAATCTCTCTTTTTATATATATATATATATATATATATATATATATATATATATATATACACACACGTTATGTAATTAAATATACACCTCGAATTTTATCAGGCCAGCCATTACGCATGATAAAATGTTGTAACTTCCCAACAATATGCATGATTAATTAAATAAGATGCTCCCCTTTTGAGAAAATTTAAAAACTCAGCCGCTTCTGTTAGTCAGCTCCTTTTCTGTCCCCAGGCTGCTACCTGCAAACCCTAATTCTCACTCCTCTCTTTCACCCTCTCTCTCTCTCTCTCTCAAACGCATGATTTACGCACCCAGTTATTTAGTACCTGGGTGCAAACGTGCAAACCCTAATTTGCTGACCCTATTGAGATTGGGTTGGGGGGCCGTCCGGTGCTATTGACCGGTGCTAACGTCCGGTTCCTTTGTTTTGGTTTTTTTTTTTTTTTTTTTTTGGTTTTTTTTTAATGACAATTATAAAAATAAAGAATAAAAAATAATAGAGCAAGTTTTAACAAAAAATTATAAAAGAAAGTATATTTTTTATTAAAAAAATACTGTAAACAGTTTACAGTGTTTTTTTAATAAAAAATATACTTTCTTTTACAATTTTTTGTTAAAACTTGCTCTATTATTTTTTATTCTTTATTTTTATAATTGTCATTAAAAAAAAACAAAAAAAAAAAAAAAAAAAAAACCAAAACAAAGGAACCGGACGTTAGCACCGGTCAATAAGCACCGGACGCCCCCCCCCCCCCCCCCCCCCCCCCCCCCCAATTGATTGAGATTTAGGCTAGCTGTAAAATGATAAACCCTAGTTTCTACTTGTGATATAAAAGCTCAGATTTCAAAACAATACAACATTTAATACAATGATGAGCAATCTAATAGTAACATTTTATTTTTTCAGAATAATTCTCCTCCCTCCTACCTTAAGAGTCCCCTTTATCTGTTGTTCTGAAAAGTGAAAAGAATCTATTTTCTTTTAATATTAGTATAATTAAAATGAGAATGAATAGAGAGAATATAATGTGACTAATGTCCATGATTTATATGTATATATCTCAGATAGTTGTTTCAATAATTTCATATTTGATTTAACCTCTCTCTCTATATATATAGAGAGAGAGAGAGAGAAATATGCAAGCATATACTTTCGTGCCTGAGTTATATTCAAATGAGATTCTCTAATATTATCCTAAAATAGTTGAGATTCGCAAAAAAAAAAAAAAAAAAAGAAGAGAAGATGTCATCTGTTTGATGATAATAAAATGGAATATCCAAAATTTGAGTAAGGCAAAAGTTAGAGGAGCTACTTTCAAAATACTTCATCTATTCAATAATAATAATTGTTTTAAATTCATGCACATATATAATTAAGAAAATTATTTAATATTATCTTTAAATATTTTAAATTTGTGTAAAAATTTATTATTGTCCTTATATAGAAAGTTGAGAACAACTATATAATATATAAGTGAGACTTTATTGGAAGATGAGATATTTTAAGGATAATATAGAAAAAATAAATAATTTATTCTTAATAGAAAAGTACTCCCCCTGTTCCTTTTTCATTGACGTTTTATGAGAAAATACAAAATTTAAAAAAAATCAATTAATGCGTTATTCAATTTATTAAAATAAGTAAAAAAAATCAATATTACCCTTCAATATTCATTGAAATAAAGGAAAGATAAACAAACTAATGAAAAAAATATGACAAACTAAGTCTTTAATATTTTTTTGAAATCTACAAAACACGAATAAAAAGGAACAAATTTCAACAAAAAAGAAAAGAAATGACTAGAGGATGAGAGTCAAAGTCTAAAAGAGGATTGCTAATCACTTAATTATTTCTCTCCTTTATTACAATTCTATTGTTAACGCCAAGATCCATCTGCTCTCTCAATCACCAAATAGCGATCGAGCTAAATCCTGCATTGAAAACGAAGAAACACATTGAGGAGCCAAACGTCAGGTGACGTCGAAAATAGTTCTGGTATGAGAATAAGTACAGACTGTAGAATGTTAACAATGGAGGCACGTTATAGCTCTAGTGCATGAAATAGATAAAGTATCATTACATGTAACTTAAGGTATAGCCATTACTACAAAAAAATGTCATTGCTGACGGGCCTTGTCATCTCCAATGACCCCCTGTCGAATGAATTATTCCCCGTAGCTAATGACCTTAATTTATATTATATAAAGAACCGTCACTGTAGGTCATTATCTCCGGGACGCCGTCGCCAATGCCCCCGTCGCTAATGACCTACTTTAAAAAAAATTAGAAAATTACGAAATTCCCCTATTCATTTACATATACATAATTGTACATGTTATAAACTAAAGAAAAACAAATAATTCTTCACGAACGCATATCAATAACAATTAAATCTTTTGCTATCAACCATCAAATATGTAGACAACGTAATGACATATAGATAAAATTCGTACGATGTAGATACAAAATGTAATCATAAACAATCAATATAGTTAGATACATAAACCATCAACCTAACTAGATACAAAACTCTAGTCTGTACAACTCAAAAGCTGTATAAATACATACATGAAAGTCAAAATATAAACATAAACTAACTACAACCCAAGATTAAGAGTGTCAGTATCATCATCCTCGCCATCTATCGTATGACCGCCGGTCCCACCTCCAATCTGACTGCCGGTCCCACCCTTTATAGTCTTATCAACATCAGCTCGACCGTCATCACCATTTTTCTGGTACTTGCAGCAAAGAGGGGTTAATACCAGTTATAGACTTATAGTTAAAGTGTTAGTATTATAGTTTACAATCCTCTTTATTTGCAGCAAAGAGGGGTTAAAGCGATCTTTTAGATCTCCAGCATTATATTTGATAGAGATTTGAGTTATGTTTGTTTGAACAATTGTTTTATTACCTCGATGTTTATGAAGATTTGGTTGTCCATATTTATGCACATTTATTCGAGTTTTGGTTTGTTGAACTCGAGCTTGTCTAATATAGTCAAACGAGTTGAGTTTTAACTAGTTTCATTATGTTAGTAATGTAGAGGGTGTGAGAGATTACAAAAACTCCATCTGTTTTCTTTCTTTTTTTGTTCATTAAAAAATACAAATAACAACACAATTCAAATATTATCTCTTTGATTTTGTTTATCTTGTAAAAAAAGTTAAACGAAGAAGAGCCCCATTTGCACCAAACTAAAAATTAATTAAAAAAATCAACTTTTGAAAATTTCAACTAAACAACAATATCAACTTGTATGGTTTCTCCTCCTGCTATTGTGGATGTTCCAAGAATAAACAATATCATGGAAATAACTAAAGATCTTTACATATATAAATATCTATAATTAAAACTATAATCCTAAATTAGCCTGACGAATTGGCTACACTAACACCTTCAGGACAAAGAGAATATAATTATCCTTTTGGATGTAAGAAGAGGGTAAGAAATTTTAAAATGGAAAGAATAGGAGACCATCAAAAGATGAATTCTCCAAAATCAAAGATTATGAATTAGGAAGGAAGTATTACACCTCATGAAGAAAATAACATCTCCCGTCGTCGTCAAACTACTTTATAACAAAAATAAATAATTGAAAGCTGACATCAATCAATTGCTTAACCAATTCACAAGAATAAGTTGATCCAGGGTTTACACTATAACTTTATACACCAACAAATCACTATGCCATCCCCAGACGTCCATTCCATATGTATTATGTTTAAAATTACAGTAGAAAATAGGGTATCCATAAACTGGGAGAAGACATATGTGCAACTATCAGTAAAGCTTTGCAACTACATCGCATATCATTACTCTATAGCAGTTATAAATAGTTAAAAATACATCTAATATTACAACAGAGAAAATTAGGACATTAAGCTAGATTATTCTTTGAGTTATCCAGTAAAATCTTTCTAGAAAGTATCATTTATAAATTATCAAACGAAATAATGAAATGCACAAAGAGTTAATATCAAACCAAATGCACAAATACCAAATTTTGTACCTCGAAAGGTACTGGTAGAGAGAGTGGCGACTGGGAAATGGCAGAAACAGAGAGATGGAGGAACGGTACCTCTAGAAGCTCGATGAAACACCCCTACACACACATATACAGAGGGAATAGATGAAAAACGTGACTTTTGAGAGTTGATTACAAGAGGAAAAATGATGAATGAGTAAATTACAGCGGCCAAGAAATGAATCGGGCGAGATGATGAAGGTGAAATGATGACGGAGGGGCTGAAAATCAATTGGGCAAATCAATTGAAAGTTATGTTGAGCTAGGCTAATAATGAATGACGAGGAGTGGGCAAACTGAGAGGGAAAATGAAAAAATAGAGAGGGAAAAAGCAAAAATAGAGAAGGAAAAAAGTTAGAGTCGAGGTTAGGGCTAAAAATAGAATGTCATTCTCGACCGCAATGTCGTCGCTTTTAACCATGTCGATAATGACTCATTGGCGATGAGAACACCTTCGCCCTTCATTCTAGGCCTTGTCGCCAGTACCTTTTCCCTCTACCATGAAAATTTCCCACTAATTAATACCTCATTGCCGATAGGCCCCATTAGCGACGACTACTCCATCGACATTGACCTTATTATCGACGGTAACATTGTCGCCGGCACTGACCCAGTCGAAAATGACCCCTTTTTTTGTAGTCCATGTATTTATAGCTTACTAACACCATCTCAACATGCACATCCCTGAGTAGGAATATGAATCCTTATTACATTAGTTACCATACTTAGATAGGTTTACTCTCCTTTAAAATGGGAGGTCAAAATCAATCTAAACTGCACAACCTTCATAATTGAATGAGATTTGGTTTCCTTAAAGGTAGGAAGTTAAAACAAAAAAAGAATCATAAGTCAACTAGGACTTAAATAATTTTCCACGTTCTATGACTCACCGAATCATACGGGCCCATGAAATCATGCCCCAACTATAAGGCCCTAACTTTTATGACTAAAGATTTAATTTTCTCTAAATATTATTTTGAATAGTAAGGTGTTTATTTGATATAATGTTATATTTATGGGTGATATGTGCAAATATTACAAAGTAAGCAAGTTGTCATAAAATATTCGTTTGGTCGGGAAATATTCGTATGATGACGCAATCATTGGTGGACCTCACAACAGAATAACTGTCGGATATAGAAAACGACAAAAATAACCTTTTCATAAAATAACGTCAAGACTTTTATCGTTAAACTGTTGAAATACCTGGTGATAAAAGTACAGTAATACGCATTGTTCTACAGTTGTACGCGGTATTGCATAGTAGCACACGGTATTGCACGGTATCTCTGATTATTGATGCTTACGTAAGAAGTCACTGAGTTTTATTTAATAATTTTCACAGTAGTTGCTGCATAGTATCTCATATTATTGGTTCAATTATTGTCACAGTATCATCTGCACAATATTTTATATTATTAAATCAATAATTGAGACAATACCATTATTCATATTATTATTTGCATTATTGATAATGTCTAGAAAGTTCTGTCGAGGAAAGGGGTTAGGTTATTTAATTGTACGCCAATTGTGACGCCCCCAAAATAGGTATACAACACTCATTCTGAGTCGTCAAATACATGGTACAGAAACAACTACAACTTTATTATTACAATTGTCGTGCAAAATACGACAACACATAAACTGTGAGTTTAAAAACAAATATTGTCTTTTAGACAATATCAACACTCAAATAAGTCCTCATTATAATTATTGATACACTATTTTACAAAATAGTGAGGACTACTAAAACAACTTTCTAGAACCTTCATTCCATACCCCGACTAGTACTCGCTACATTCTCGTCTCCTTAGAAGAAAAATAGAACAAAAAGGAAAAAGATGAGCTCAACCGGCCCAGTAAAGAATATTATGAATAAGATAATATAAAACAAATTATCATTAGTCCTAAACAGGGAAAAATCTGATAGAATACAATAGACAACAAGTTTTAAATCAATATTCGCAGCGAAAATAACAATTCATTAGAAGAGTTACGTAGAGAATGAAATCTACTATCTTCTATGATTTTAAAAATCCATCATCAATATTTTATCCCTGTAACATCAATCAATATACATCTTAAATCAAATATTTATCTTTGCACTACAGGCCAAAGATATTCATCAGTTGGTCATGTTCATCTCAACACCAGTACATCTTTGCACTATGGGCCAAAGATATTCATAAGAAATTCAACCATATTTGCACTACAGGCCAAAGATATTAAGAAATATCATCATTTAGGACTGAGGATGATGAAAAATATTTTAAAGAAAACGAATCCAGTGAAACAAAAGAATAAATATTAAGGATTCGTACTTTAAATAGTCCAAGTTCAAAAATACTTCATAAATAACCATAGTGGAGTAAAATTCAAGAATGATCAAAACATGGATACAATCAAAGCTAGTATCCATAATAGATATTTTGGACAAAAAACAAAAATTTAATTTTTCTGTGAATAGTGCCGTATTCATGAATAGTGTTGTATACGTGAATAGTACCGTATACATGAATAGTAACCCCGACACTAAAAGACAAGAATTTCAAAAGAAAAATCTTACCAACATTTCGGCATAATGATATTGAAAGAAATAATACCATTTATAAAAAAAGTAACATCCCTTACCTCGAAAGAATAGTACTTCTGGCTAGAATATCACATATAACGCTGAAAGAACTTGCACCGTATAGCAACACTCAAATTATCAAAATACTCACAAGAATATACTCGATAATATAGAGAGAGAAATCTTTAGTTTTTGGTGTGATTTTTAATTCTAACCTAAGCACCCTATTTATAAGAAAATGCTTAGAACATCAAAGTAGAAAATTTAATAAAATAATAATATATTATATAAATTTCCCACGCCCACTTTTACCAACTGAATTCAGCCCTTCAGCAATTCAACACTTTTACCAACTGAATTCAACGCTTTTATTAAAAAAAATATTTAAAACTTCAAAAATCAATTATTCCGAAACATCAATAATTCATAATAAATAGCCCTTTTATCAGAAAAATTTGAATCTTATGTCTATTCCATAGGAAATTAAATTTTCTACAACTTTGTAGTTTTAAGTTTTTCCAAATTTCAAGCAGAACTTGACCAAAATTCACATACGAACGATTTTACAGTCTATAATCAAATTTCAGTCAAGAAATGGGGTCCACAAACATGAAAAACATGTTTTAAATATTTTTAGTAACAAAAATACTCTTCCTTCTCATATATTCATATATCTCACATTCATTGTAAAGATATCACCATTATTATATTATTATAATATAATAATATATTTAAATGAATTATTTTATCAGAAAAAAGATAAAATATTTATTTTCAACAATTGTCACATTAAAAATTTTCTTCATTTATATCCACATAAAATGAATATTTTCTTCATCATATAAATCAATAATTAATTATTTACAAATAATATTACAGAATCACAATACTGACAACCAGGCAGTTTCCATGAAAGAGGGGGCTTTCCAATAAGGATTTCTCCTTACTGGCGCGCAATTAGGTGACCAAACCTCTACTTGGACAGAACTTTCTAGACATTGCCAATAATGTTATCTAATAATATTATTCAAATAATATGAATTATTGCTCCGATAATAGAAAATATTGTGTAGTGACAATTATTGAAACAACAAAAATATAAAATATCAACGTAGCAATTATTGAATCAATAAAATAAAATATTAAATAGTAATTACTATAAAATTTATTGAGTAGTGCCTTCTTACGTAAGAATCAATAATTGGTGCAATACAGTGTGCTACTGCGTTTTAACCACATAGTATTTTAACAGTATTAACGATAACAATTTCGCCGTTATTTATAAACAACTTATACTTGTCGTTTTCTTCATCCAATCGTTTTCCGTTATGGGGCTCACACAAGGCTGCGCCGTCATACGAATATTCCTCGACAGTAAGAATATTCCACGACCAAACGAATATTCCCCGACAACAATGAATAATTTATAACCACTTGCTTATTTGAAATATTTGCGCATTTTACCCATAACTAACCACATTAATCAAATCAACTCTTACTATTTCAAAATAATAAATAGAGGAAATTTAATTTCATTTATAATAAGTTGGGGTCTTACAACCTCCCCTCCTTATGAAATTTAGTCCTCGAAATTAACGTATGTACCTGGTGGTTCAAAAAGGTGAGGATACCTCGCTTTCATTTCTGTTTCCAACTCCCAGGTCATTTTCTCTATATCATGGTTTCTCCACAAAACTTTGACTTATGGTATGACCTTTGTGCGTAGGACATGTTCTTTCCTATCCAAGATCTTGACAGGTACCTCCTCTTACGTTAAATCTTCGGCTATTTCGTCTGGTTCTAACTCAATAATGTGGTTCGGGTCTTTCACATATTTACGAAAGAAAAATATGTGAAAAACATTATGAACACGAGACATACTTGGAGGTAACGCGAGTCTATAGGCCACATTTCTTACTCGGTCAAGAATCTGAAATGGACCAATAAATCATGGATTGAGCTTTCCGCTTTTCCCGAATCTTGTAACTCCCTTCCATGGAGCAACACGCAACAATACATGATCCCCAATACTAAATTCCACGTCCTTTCGATGAAGATCCACATAACTCTTTTGTCGATCATGTGCTGTTTGTATACGTTGTTGAATCATTTGGATCTTTTTTGTAGTAATACGTACCAACTCTGGTCCCAACATTGTCGATTCACCCACCTCATCCCAACATACTAGAGAGCGACACTTTTGTCCATATAATGCTTCGAATGGAGCCATACCTATACTTGCCTGATAACTGTTGTTGTAGGAGAATTCCACCAATGGTAAATACTTATCCTAACTCCCTTTAAAGTCTAGGACACAGAGTCTTAATAGATCTTCAAGAGTTTGAATAGTCCTCTCTGATTGTCCGTCCGTTTGAGGATGGTATGCCGAACAGAATTGTAAATCTGTGCCCATAGCTTTTTGCAAGCTAACCCAAAATCTTAAAGTAAATCTTTGGTCACGATCCAAAACTATGGATACTGGCATGCCATGAAATCTCACAATCTCATGTACATACATACGAGTAAGATGTTCAAGGGGATAAGTCTCCCGTATCGGCAAGAAATGAGCAGACTTGGTTAATCTATCAACAATAACCCAAAGAGCATTTATGCCTTGAGAAACAGTGGGAAGACCCGTAACGAAATCCATGGTAATGTGTTCCCACTTCCATTTCGGAATCTCAAGTGGTTGCAATGGACCCTTAGGCACTTGATGCTCCGCCTTTACACGTTGACAAATTAAACACTTCGAGATAAACTTCGCAATCTCTCTCTTCATATTGTTCCATCAAAATGTATGTCGAAGATCATGATATATTTTGGTACTTCTAGGATTGATTGCAAATGGGGTATTATGTGCCTCCATCATGATCTTGTACTTCAAATCAGAGTCGTTAGGAACATAAAGTCTGGAGTTGACTCAAATTATTCCTTCTTCATTGATTCTTTCTTTTGGGATAACACCTTCTTGTACTTTCTTCTTCATATGCATCAGCTCCGGGTTTGTGGCTTGAGTAACTTTAACTTTATCGATTAAAGTTGGTTCTATGCGTATACTTGACATCATCGCATGGGTCCCCAGAGTCTTGAATTCTATCTTCATTTTTTGTAAATCACATAAAATAGGCCTTTGCATTGACAACATCGCACTTGTTCCCGCATATGATATTCTACTCAACGCGTCATCTACCACATTCGCTTTTCCAAGATAATATTTAATGGTGTGGTTGTAGTCTTTCAACAGCTCGAGCCAACGTCGTTGCCGCATGTTGACTTCCTTTTGAGTGAAGAAATATTTGAGGCTTTTATGATCTGGATATATCTCCACTTTCTCCCCATATAGATAGTGCCTCCAGATTTTTAGCGCGAAAACGACTGCTGCCAACTCTAGATTATGAGTATGATAATTACTCTCATATTCTTTAAGTTGTCGCGAGGCATAGGCTATGATTTTCCCATGATGCATGAGAACACATCCTAACCCTTTGCCTGAAGCATCGCTGTAGATAATAAATCCATCCGATCCAGATGGTATTGTCAGAACAGGTGCCAAAATGAGTCTCCTCTTGAGCTCTTGAAAACTCTTTTCGCATTCCTCGCTCCATACGAATTTTGTATCCTTCTGAGTCAACTGAGTTAATGGAGTAGCGACTCGAGAAAACCCTTCCACGAATCTTCGATAATAACCAGCTAACACCAGAAAGCTACGAACTTTGGTCACCGTCTTCGGTTGCTCCCAACTTTGTATTGCTTCAATCTTCGCCGGGTAGATAGATACTCCATGTTTTGACACCACGTGCCCAAGGAATGCTACTTCCTCAAGCCAGAACTCTCATTTCTTCAACTTGGCATATAGCTTGTTTTCACGAAGCCTTTAGAGTACCAGCTTCAAATGGTGCTCATGATCTTCACGGCTTTTGGAATATATGAGGATGTCATCAATAAAGACAACAATGAACTGATCTAAATATTCCTTGAATACTTGGTTCATCATATCCATGAAAGGCGCAGGAGCATTAGTTAATCCAAAAGACATGACTAAGAATTCATAATGCCCGTACCGAGTTCTGAAGGCAGTCTTTGGAATATCCTCAGTTCTAATCTTCAACTGATGATATCCATAACGAAGATTGATATTTAAAAAGAATTGTGCTCCTTGTAACTGGTCAAACAGGTCATCAATGCAAGGTAACGGATACATATTCTTGATGGTGACATGGTTTAATTCTCGATAGTCAATACAAAGTCGCATACTCCCGTCTTTCTTCTTTACAAATAAAACAGGAGCACCCTAAGGAAATGTACTAGGACGAATGAAACCAATGTCCAACAACTCCTGCAGTTGAACTTTTAACTCCTGAAGTTCAATAGGAGCCATTCGATATGGGATTTTAGAAATGGGCTTTGTACCAGGTTCAAGATCAATAAAGAATTTAACTTCACGTTCTGGGGGTAGACTAGGAAGTTCTTCGGGAAATACGTCAGGAAAGTCACTAACAATGGGAATATTATTCAAATCTGACGTGTCTTTATTCAAATCCATAACATGGGCTAAGAAAGCTTGACATCTATTTTTTTATAAACGAATGGCTTTATGGCTTGATATAACAGTGATTGATTTTAGTGGTTTAGTTGCTTGAATTCGAACAACAGGTTGATTAGAAATATGAAAACTAACAACCTTACGAAAATAATCAATTTTGGCATGATGAGTAGTTAACCAATCAATCCCTAAAATCACATCAAAAACAAGTATCTTTAAAGAGATAAGATCAACAGGTAATGTGATGGTGCCAACTTGGATCAAACAAGATTTATAAACAGTGGATGTGATGAAAGTTTCTCCTAACGGAGTTTCCACAGATAAGTCAAAGTCTAATTTCTCCGGAGTCAAGTTTAAATGTTGAGCACAAGCAGGAGAGATAGATGAATAGGTAGAACCGGTATCTAGTAATGTATAAACTTCGCAAGAATTTATGATTAGCTTACCCGTGATCACCTTGTTTGGGTTCCTTGCATTTTGACCAATCACAACAAGCGCTCTTCTAGGAACCGTTGACTTTGACTTTTCTGGGACAGCCTTTTGAGTCACCATCCCCGCTGGACTTGGTTTCGCCACCGTACAATCTCGAGCGATATGTCCTTCCTTTCCATAATTATTAAATACCTTGAACTGTTGTGGACAGTTTGGGCTGATATGTCCCTCTTTTCCGCATTTATAGCATACGGCCGGTGGTCGTTCTCCTCCCTTAGAACCAGTTGCTGCTGGTGCTGACATCTTCACATTATCATTGTTGAATCTCTTTTTTTTAAAATCTCCCCCCCGACTCGCATCTTCTATTTTTATGGCCATGATTACCACCAGAGTAGTTGCCGATTTTGTCCGCATTTTTCTTTCCCCGCAGGTTATCGTTGCTCCGATGACTGTTGTCACCGGTATAACCCTGGTTATGGTCCCTCGGTTGAACGTACTCGTTATCTCGCTCTAATAATTGTGTCATGTTGACAACATCTGAATATAGAGAAAATTTATGAGAAATGAGATACTGACGTATGTCAGGTTTCAAACCTTTCAGAAACATCCGCGTCATACGTTCCTCATTCTCCACCAAATGAGGTGAAAACTTGGATAACTCCGCGAACTTCGCCTCGTACTAGGACACAGTCATGTTGTTCTGCTCCTGTCTAATAAACTCTACTTCTTTCATATGACGAATACTTTCAGGAAAGTACTTGTCATTGAATAGTTTCTGAAATGTTACCCAAGACATGTTAAGTGCAGCTAGATGGGTACGCTTCACAGATTCCCACCAGTAATCTGCCTCATTACGGAACATAAAGGTGGCGAATGGAACCTTCTATTCCTCCGTGCATCCCAAAACATCAAATATCTTGGTAATTTGTTTGACCCACGTCTTTGCCTTAATCGGATCCGGCTTTCCCCAGAATTTTGGTGGTCCCAACTCTTTGAACTGTTTGGCTGTGACAAATCGTGCATTGTTATCATTTCCACCTATATTTTATACACGAGTCTCCTTCGTCTGATTTTGCATGAACTGCAAAAAGCTTTTAAACATCCAGTCGTTCATCGTCTGATCAGTGGTGTTGTTTACATGAGGAACATTGCCGACCTATTGCACGTTCTTCTCATTAGTGAGTAAAGGTGTCTCCACGGTTTTATTTACTCCACTGTTAACATTCTCAGTTGTCATTCTCAAATACTGCCATAATACAAGGGTTAATTAAAGAAATTAACATATCACAAAATATCCCTATATTCTGACCAACCAACAAATAAGCTTAGGTAGAACACACTAGCGAATGATTTACTCGTCTCTCCCCTCCTATTTCTATTCCCCGATCTCCGCTAGAGACCATATCCCTAAGTTCTGATACCAACTGTGACGCCCCCAAAATAGGTATACAACACCCATTCTGAGTCACCAAATACATGGTACAGAAACAACTACAACTTTATTATTACAATTGTCGTGCAAAATACGACAACACATAAACTGTGAGTTTAAAAACAAATATTGTCTTCTAGACAATATCAACACTCAAATAAGTCCTCATTATAATTATTGATACACTATTTTACAAAATAGTGAGGACTACTAAAACGACTTTCTAGAACCTTCATTCCATACCCCGACTAGTACTCGTTACATTCTCGCCTCCTTAGAAGAAAAATGGAACAAAAAGGAAAAGGGTGTGCTCAACTAGCCCAGTAAAGAATATTATGACTAAGATAATATATAACAAATTATCATTAGTCCTCAACAGAGAAAAATCTGATAGAATACAATAGACAACAAGTTTTAAATCAATATTCGCAGCGAAAATAACAATTCATTAGAAGAGTTACGTAGAGAATGAAATCTACTATCTTCTATAATTTTAAAAATTCATCATCAATATTTTATCCCTGTAACATTAATCAATATACATCTTAAATCAAATATTCATCATTGCACTACAGACCAAAGATATTCATTAGTTGGTCATGTTCATCTTAATAATTGTACATCTTTGCACTACGGAACAAAGATATTCATAAGAAATTCAACCATCTTTGCACTACAGGCAAAAGATATTCAGTAATATCATCATTTAGGACTGAGGATGATGAAAAAATATTTTAAAGAAAACGAATCCAGTGAAACAAAAGATCAAATATTAAGGTTTCGTATTTTAAACCGTCCAAGTTCAAAAATACTTCATAAATAATCACAGTGGAGTAAAATTCAAGAATAATCAAAACATGGATACAATCAAAGCTAGTATCCATAATAGATATTTTGGATAAAAAATGAAAATTTAATTTTTCTGTGAATAGTGCCGTATTTATGAATAATATCGTATACGTGAATAGTACCGTATACGTGAATAGTAACCACGACACTAAAAGTCAATAATTTCAAAAGAAAAATCTTACCAACATTTCGGCATAATGATATTGAAAGAAATAATATCATTTATAAAAAAAATAACATCTCTTACCTCGAAAGAAAAGTACTTCTGGCTGAAATATCAGATATAACGCTGAAAGAACTTGCACCGTATAGCAACACTCAAAGTATCAAAATACTCACAAGAATACGCTCGATAATATAGAGAGAGAAATCTTTAGTTTCTGGTGTAATTTTTAATTCTAACCTAAGCACCCTATTTATAGGAAAATGCTTAGAACACCAAAGCAGAAAATTTAATAAAATAATAATATATTTATATAAATTTCCTATGCCCACTTTTACCTACTGAATTCAGCACTTTGCACATGTTAGTGAGGCCCACAAAATGAAAAAAAACGCTTTTATTAAAAAAAATATTTAAAACTTTAAAAATCAATTATTCCGAAACATCAATAATTCATAATAAATAGCCCTTTTATCAGAAAAATTTGAATCTTATGTCTATTCCATAGGAAATTAAATTCTCTACAACTTTGTAGTTTTAAGGTTTTCCAAATTCCAAGCAGAACTTAACTGAAATCCACATACGGACGATTTTACAGTCTATAATCAAATTTCAGTCAAGAAATGGGGTCCACAAACATGAAAAACATGTTTTAAATATTTTTAGTAACAAAAATACTCTTCCTCCTCATATATTCATATATCCCACATTCATTGTAAAGATATCACTATTATTATATTATTATAATATAAAAATATATTTAAATGAATTATTTTATCAGAAAAAAGATAAAATATTTATTTCAACAATTATCACATTAAAAATTTTCTCCATCTATATCCACATAAAATGAATATTTTTCTCATCATATAAATCAATAATTAATTATTCACAAATAATATTACAGAATCACAATACTGACAACCAGGCAGTTCCTAGGAAAGAGAGGGTTTTCTAATAAGGATTTCTCCTTATTGGCGCGCAATTAGGTGACCAAACCTCTTCTTGGACAGAACTTTCTAGACATTGCCAATAATGTTATCTAATAATATTATTCAAATAATATGAATTATTACTCCGATAATAAAAAATATTGTGTAGTGACAATTATTGAAACAATAATAATATAAAATATCAACGTAGCAATTATTGAATCAATAAAATAAAATATTGAACAATAATTACTATAACAATTATTGAGTAGTGCCTTCTTACGTAAGAATCAATAATTGGTGCAATACCGTGTGCTACTGTGTTTTAACCACTGAATATTTCAACAGTATTAACGGTAACTACGCCGTTATTTATAAACAACTTATACTTGTCGTTTTCTTCATCCAATCGTTTTTCGTTATGGGGCCCACACAAGGCTGCGCCGTTGTACGAATATTCCCCTATAATAAGAATATTCCACGACCAAACGAATATTCCCCGACAACAATGAATATTTTATAACCACTTGCTTATTTGAAATATTTGCGCATTTTACCCATAACTAACCACATTAATCAAATCAACCCTTACTATTTCAAAATAATAAATAGAGAAAATTCAATTTCATTTATAATAAGTTGGGGTCTTACACCAATAAGGAGAAATCTCCTTATCAGAAAGTCTCCTCTTTCCTGGGAATGATCTGGTTGTCAATATTATGAGTTATAATATTAATGATTAATAATTGTTAAAAGATTAAAAATATGTTGATTGAAGATAAGTGATTTATGGTAGATATTTATTCAATTATTGATATAAATAGAGGGGTTTGTCATGAAACATTTGTTGTAAGTTTGGCTTATTACATGGACCACCACTTACTCATTTTTCAAAATCGTCGGTAAAAAGTTGTCTCGGTTTTGTTTTATTATTATTATAATAGTAATAAAACAGAAAATTTTATATATAAAACAAAAGCATTTTATAATATATATAAAGTTATTTGTTTTATTAGAATACAATTAAAATATATTATATTATATATAAAGTTTTTGTTTTATTATAATATTTTATTGCACATTGATGAATAGTAAAAATCAAATTTTTGCCCATGAATTTGTCCGAAATTTGAATCTTCATTCGTGATTAAATAGTGTCATGACATTCTCCTATAAATAGGTTGCTTAATTAATAAATGAAAATCACATCAGAATCAGACAATTCTTCTTCTATAATATTGTGCGTAATTCTTTCTAATATAATAATACTTTGAGTGTAGTTAATAATGCAAGATTTTCTCAAGAATATCTCCGCTATACCAGTCAAATTTAATCTCTTAATAAGGTAAAGGATGTTATTTTCTTTATACTCATAAGGGTTGTCATTCTATTCCTTATTAATCTGTGGGAATAACCAGTCTACGTAGACTACCGCATGCCTGGTGAATAACCCTTCGTATTCATTCTTTATTAAATAGTGGAAATGATCTGTCTATGCAGATTACCATATGATGGGTGAAAATCTATTTTCAATTTCCTATATTCTTTCATACTCGTATGAGATATCATTTCTTTTATACTCGTCAAAGGATATCGTTTTCTTTCATATTTTTCTCCATTTATGGTACAAAATTATTATTTGTTTCCATAACCTTATTATTAAATGGTGAAAATCCCAGAAATTAGTAGAATATCCTCAAGTTTTGCGCTTCATCTAGTATCGTTTCACTAAAATATTTGTCTAAACTTTCTTATTAAATGTTAATATTTTCATTCGGGGTAGTATTCACAGGTTACTATTCACTCAGGGTACTATTCACGCCAAAATTGGTTTCTTTTCTGTCCAAATTATTTTTGATACATGAATATCATTCTTAAATTTTACTCCACAATTAGTTATCATGTTAAAAATTTGAACATTCTTGAACTCTGGATAAATTGAATTATAAATCTTTAATATTTATCTTTGATCTCACTTGATTCATTCTTTATATCATTGTCATCATCCTCATGCTTATATTGTGCTGAAAGTCATCTTTGACCCGTAGTGCAAAGATGGACTATTGATTTGCACTGCTGATTGATATGATTATGACAAAGAATTATAACTGTCGGAGTTAGAAAACGAAAGAAATAACTTTTTATAAAAATAACGGCAAAACTTTTACCGTTAAACTGTTGAAATAATCGGTGGTAAAAATACAATAATACGCGTGGTTGCATAGTAACACATGGTATTGATTATTAATGCTTAAATAAGAAGCCACTCAATTTACTCAATTATTGCTACAGTAATTGCTACATAGTATCTCACGTTATTTGATTCAATTATTGTCACAGTATCATCTTCATAATATTTTATAATTGAGACAACACATTTATTCATATGATTATTTACATTATTGACAATGTCTAGAAAGTTCTATCGAGGAAAGGGGTTTGGTCACCTAATTGCGCGCCAATAACGAGAAATCTTTATCGGAAAGCCCACTCGTACTTGGGAATGATCTGGTTGTCAATATTGTAAGTTATAATAATAATGATGAATAATTGTTGAAGTATTAAGAATGTGTTTATTGAAGATAAGTGAATTATAAAAGTTAGAGGGGAATAATATAAACTTGGAAAACTTTAGGGGTACTAAAGTGTAATAAGTTAAATCGATCTAGACCATTGGTGCTGGTTTTAATAGTAAATCAATCTGGACCATCGATGGTGGTTTTAATAATAAATCAATCTGGACCGTCGATGGTGGTTTTAATAGTAAATCAATCTGGACCGTCAGTGGTGTTTTTAAAAGTAAATCAATCTGGACCGTCGGTTGTGGTTTTAATAGTAATCAATATGGATCGTCTGTTCTAGTAGTAAATTAATCTGGACCGTTCGTGAATCAGTTACTATTTAGCCCATTCTCCTATAAATAGAAGCTTAATTCTTCTTTTTATCTCACTAATTTACTGAGATTCACAAGAGACATTATAGAGAGGGAAACTATAGAGAGCAAGAAGAAGAGTATTCTGCTACTTTACTATTGCAGTATCCAGTCTTCTACTATGGTAAGGGGTGTTATTTCTTTTTTATTCGTAAGGGGTATTATTTCTTTTGATATTATTAAATCTAAACTTACTATGATAAGTATTGCTTCTATAATTCCTGAAATTAGTAGAATATCCTTGAGCTTTGCGCTTCATCTAATATCGTTTCATTGGAATATTAGTCAATACTTTCTTATTAAATTGCAATATTTTCACCTGGGGTACTATTCACAGGTTACTATTCACTCGAATATTATTCACTCGGAGATTCGAGGTAATTTTCATGTCAAAGTATTATTCACGGGTTACTATTCACTCAGGTATTATTCACTCGAGTATTCGAGGCACTTTTCATATCAGGGTACTATTTACGAGGTACTATTCCTGAATTATTATTCACGGGGTACTATTTACTCTGGTACTATTCACCCGGGGTACTATTCACGACAAAAATTGATTTCTTTTCTGTCCAAAATTATTTTTGATACATAAATATTATTCTTGAATTTTACTCCACAAAGTAGTATCATGTCGACAATTTGGATATATTTAAACTCTTGATAAATTTAAAGTCTTTAATATTTATCCTTGATCTCACTTGATTAAATCCTTATATCATTGTCATCATCCTCATTCTTAGATTGTAACGAAAGTCATATTTGGCATGTAGTGCATAGATGGACTATTGATTGTTGGTTTTACAGTTGTATATCTTTGGCTTATGTGCAAAGATGGACTGTTGATTATTGGTTTTAAAGTTGTATATCTTTGGCTTACGTGAAAAGATGGATTGTTGATTATTGGTTTTACAATTGTATATCTTTGGCTTACGTGCAAAGATGAACTGTTGATTGATATCTTTGGCATGTAGTGCAGAGATGGAAAAGTGTATGACATGATCATGACCACTGGTGATACTAACGAATATCATTGGCCCATAGTGCATGGACAGTTCGATGATGTGTTTGGTAAGATCATGACCATAGTTGAATGGCTTTGGCCGTAATGCACTGACAGACAATTGATTGGTATGATCATGACCATTTGTTTTATAGTTGAATATCTTTGGCTCGTAGTGCAAAGATAGACAACTTATTGGTATGATCATTGTTATTACATTTGAATATCTTTAGCCTTTGGGGTAAGGATATTGAGTAAACTTTCTATTATGCCTTTGTAGCAAGGAGAAACTGTTGATTTACATGATTATAAATATGAATTATGAATTTAACTATAATCTTTTGTGGTTCAGGTGAAGACATGTGATGATAGTTATCTTTGTCTTAGGTACAATAAAGAACTGTTGAGAGAATGAAATATTAACGATGGACTTTTCATTCGGAGGGGATAGTAGACATTATGTTCTACTTGACTCTTCTAATCGATTGTTGATTATGCTTCAATTATGGTTGAAAACTTTTTATTATCTACCATATGTTCTAAATCTCTGATTTATTATGATGAATGCTATTGATAAATGAATTATCTTGTTCATAATATTCTTTACTGGGCTAGTTGAGCTCACCCTTTGCTTTCATTGTTCTCTTCTTGAAATGAGAACGTAGTCGGGATTAGTTGGGAAACGGAGTGATGGTCCAAGATGGTTCTTAGTAGTCCTCACTATTTTGTAAAATAGTGTGATAATAATTGTAATGAGGACTCCATTGGAGTTTGGATACTGTCTAGAAGACAATATTCGTGTTAAACTCTCAGCTTATGTTTTGTCGTATTCTACACGACAATTGTATAATTAAGTTTGTAGTTGTATTCTGTACCATGTATTTGGCGACTCAGAATGGGTGATGTATACCTATTTTTGGGGCATCACAGTTGGTATCAGAGCTTAGGGATAAAGTCTCTGGCGGAGATCCGGGATTAGAACTAGGAGGGGAAAGACGAGTAATATCCTTCGCTAGTGTGTGTGTCCTACCTAAGCTAAATTTTCTAACTTAATAAGTTAAAAAATTATGATATGTTAATTAACCATTGTTTTGAAGCTGTATTCTGAAACAATATCTAAAATCCAAAATATGAGCAATGGAGAAATCATGATACATAGGAAATGATCAACAAGGTATTCTTACCTCTTCGAACTACCAGTTACGTAAATTTCGAGTGTGAAATTTCATACGGAGAGGAGATTGTAAGATCCCGAATTTTATGAAATGAAAGTATCCAATATTCTTATCATTATTATTCTATTTAATAAATGGTTTAATTGATAAAAGGTTAAAGTTAAGGGTTATATTTGAATTTTTTGCAAATTAAGCAAGTTGATATAACATATTCGTTGTATCGGGGAATATCCGTACGATGACACCATCATTAGTGGACCCAATAATGGAATAACTGTCTGAGTTAGAAAACGAAAGAAATAACTTTTTGTAAAAATAATGGCAAAACTTTTACCGTTAAACTGTTGAAATACCCGGTGGTAAAAATACAATAATACGCGTGGTTGCATAGTAACACATGGTATTGATTATTGATGCTTACATAAGAAGCCACTCAGTTTACTCAATTATTGCTACAGTAATTGTTGCATAATATCTCACGTTATTTGATTCAATTATTATCACAATATCATCTGTATTATATTTTATAATTGAGACAACAAATTTATTCATATGACTATTTACATTATTGAACTTGTCTTGAAAGTTCTGTCGAGGAAAGGATTTTGATCACCTAATTACGCGCCAATAAAGAGAAATATTTATCGAAAAGCCCCCTCTTACCTGGGAATGATCTGGTTGTCAATATTGTAAGTTATAATATGAATGATGAATAATTGTTAAAGTATTAAGAATGTGTTTATTGAAGATAAGTGAATTACAAAAGTTAGAGGGGAATAATATAAACTTGGAAAACTTTAGGGGTACTAAAGTGTAATAAGTTAAATCAATCTGGACCATTGGTGTTGGTTTTAATAGTAAATTAATATGGACCGTCGATGGTGGTTTTAATAGTAAATCAATCTGGACCGTCGATGGTGGTTTTAATTGTAAATCAATCTGGACCGTCGATGGTGATTTTAATAGTAAATCAATCTGGACCATCGGTGGTGGTTTTAATAGTAAATCAATCTGGACCGTCGGTGGTGCTTTTAAAAGTAAATCAATCTAGACCATCAGTGGTGGTTTTAAAAGTAAATAAATTTGGACCGTCGGTGGTATTTTTAAAAGTAAATCAATCTGAACCGTTGGTTGTGGTTTTAATAGTAATCAATATGGACCGTTCGTTCTAATAGTAAATCAATCTGGATTATTCGTGAATCAGTTATTATTTACTCCATTCTCCTATATATAGAAGCTTAATTTTTCGTTCAATCTCACTAATTCACAGAGATTCACAAGAGACATTGTAGAGAGATAAACTATAGAGAGCAAGAAGAAGAGTATTCTGCTACTTCACTATAGCAGTATCCAATCTTCTACTAAGGTAAGGGGTGTTATTTCTTTTGTATTCGTAAGGGGTGTTATTTCTTTTGATATTCTTAAATCTAAACTTACTATGGTAAGTATTGCTTCTATAATTCCTGAAATTAGTAGAATATCCATGATCTTTGCGCTTCATCTAATATCGTTTCATTGGAATATTAGTCTGTACTTTCTTATTAAATTTTAATATTTTCACCTGGGGTACTATTCATGGGTTACTATTCACTCAGATATTATTCACTTGGGGATTCGGGGTACTTTTGATGCTGAAGTACTATTCACGGGTTACTATTCACTTGAGTATTATTCACTCGGGTATTTGGGGCACTTTTTATGTCGGTGTACTATTCATGGGGTACTATTCCTAAAGTACTATTCACGGGGTACTATTCACTCTGGTACTATTCACCCAAGGTATTATTATTCACGATAAAAATTGATTTCTTTTCTGTCCAAAATTATTTTTGATACATGAATATTATTCTTCAATTTTACTCCACAAAGTAGTATCATGTCGATAATTTGGATATTTTTAAACCATGGATAAATTTAAAGTATTTAATATTTATTCTTGATCTCACTTGACTAATTCCTTAAATTATTGTCATCATCTTCATGCTTAGATTGTAACGAAAGTCATCTTTAGCCCGTAGTGCATAGATGGACTATTGATTATTGGTTTTACAGTTGTATATATTTTGCTTACGTGCAAATATGGACTGTTGATTATTGGTTTTACAGTTCTATATCTTTGGCTTACGTGCAAAGATGAACTATTGATTGATAGCTTTGGCCCGTAGTGCAACGATGTATAAGTGTATGACATGATCATGACCACTGGTGATACTAACGAATATCCTTGGTCCGTAGTGCATAGATAATTCGATGATTTGTTTGGTAAGATCATGACCATAGTTGAATGTCTTTGGCCGTAGTGCACTGACAGACAATTGATTGGTATAATCATGACCATTGGTTTTATAGTTGAATATCTTTGGCCTGTAGTGCAAAGATAGACAACTGATTGATATGATCATTGTTATTACATTTGAATATCTTTAGCCTTTGGGGTAAGGATATTGAGTAAACGTTCTATTAAGCCTTTGTGGCAAGGAGAAACTGTTGATTTACATGATTATAAATATGAATTGTGAATTTAACTATAATCTTTAGTGGTTCAGGTGAAGACATGTGATGATAGTTATCTTTGTCTTGGGTACAATAAAGAACTGTTGATGTCTATTACGGGAATGAAATATTAACGATGGAATTTTAATTTGGAGGGGATAGTAGACATTATGTTATACTTGACTCTTCTAATGGATTGTTGATTCCGCTTCAATTATGATTGAAAACTTTTTATTATCTACCATATGTTCTAAATCTCAGATTTATTCTGATGAAGGCTATTGATAAATGAATTATCTTAGTCATAATATTCTTTACTAGGATAGTTGAACTCACCATTTGCTTTCATTGTTCTCTTCAGGAAATGAGAACGTAGTCGGGACTAGTCGAGGAACAGAATGATAGTCCAAGATGGTTCTTAGTAGTTCTCATTATTTTTTAAAATAGTGTGATAATAATTGTAATGGGGACTCAATTTAAGTTTAGATACTATCTAGACGACAATATTCATGTTAAACTCTCAGCTTATGTTTTATCGTATTCTACATGATAATTGTATAATTAAGTTTATAGTTGTATTTTGTACCATTTATTTGGCGACTCAGAATGGGTGATGTATACCTATTTTGGGGCATCACAGTTGGTATCAGAGCTTAGGGATATAGTTTCTGGCGGAGATCCGGGATTAGAACTAGGAGGGAAAAGACGAGTAATATCATTCGCTAGTGTATGTGTCCTACCTAAGCTAAATTTTCTAAGTTAATAAGTTAAAAAATTGTGATATGAAACGATATCTAAAATACAAGAGATGAATAATGGAGAAATCATTTTACAGAGGAAATGACCATCAAGGTATTCTTACCTCTTCGAACTACCAGTTGCGTAAATTTTGAGGGCAAAATTTCATAAGGAGGGGAGATTGTAAGACCCCGAATTTTATGAAATGAAAGTATTCAATTTTCTTATAACTATTATTCTATTCAATAAATAGTTTAATTGATAAAAGGTTAAAGTTAAGGGTGATATTTAAAAATTTTGCAAAGTAAGCAAGTTGATATAAAATATTCTTTATGTCGAGGAATATCCGTACGACGACACCATTATTGGTGGACCCCACAACGGAATAACTTTCGGAGTTAGAAAACGAAAGAAATAACTTTTTATAAAAATAACTGCAAAACTTTTATCGTTAAATTGTTGAAATACCCGGTAGTAAAAATATAGTAATACGCGTGGTTGCATAGTAGCACATGGTATTGATTATTGATACTTTCGTAAGAAGCCACTCAGTTTACTCAATTATTGCTACAGTAATTTTTGCATAGTATCTCACGTTATTTTATTCAATTATCATCACAGTATCATATGCATAATATTTTATAATTGAGACAACACATTTATTCAAATGATTATTTATATTATTGACAATGTCTAGAAAGTTCTGTCGAGGAAAGGGGTTTGGTCACCTAATTGCGCACCAATAAGGAGAAATCTTTATCGAAAAGCCCCCTCTTACATGTGAATGATCTGATTGTCAATATTGTAAGTTATAATATTAATGATGAATAATTGTTGAAGTATTGAGAATGTTTTTATTGAAGATATGTGAATTACAAAAGTTAGAGGGGAATAATGCAAACTTGAAAAACTTTATAAGTACTAAAGTGTAATAAGTTAAATCAATCTGGACCATTGGTGGTGGTTTTAATTGTAAATCAATCTGGACTGTCGATGGTGGTTTTAATAGTAAATCAATCTGAATCGTCGATGTTGGTTTTAATAGTAAATCAATCTGGTTCGTCGGTGGTGGATTTAATAGTAAATCAATCTGGACCGTCGATGGTGGTTTTAAAAGTAAATCAATTTGGACCGTCGGTGGTATTTTTAAAAGTAAATCAATCTGGACCGTTGGTTGTGATTTTAATAGTAATCAATATGGACCGTTCGTTCTAATAGTAAATCAATCTGGATCATTCGTGAATCAGTTATTATTTACTCCATTCTCCTATAAATAGAAGCTTAATTCTTCTTTCATTCTCACAAATTCACTGAGATTCACAAGAGACACTATAGAGAGAGAAACTATAGAAAGCAAAAAAAAGTATTCTGTTACTTCACTATTGCAGTATCCAGTCATCTACTATGGTAAGGGGTGTTATTTCTTTTATATTCGTAAAGGGTATTATTTCTTTTGATATTCTTAAATCTAAACTTACTATGGTAAGTATTGCTTCTATAATTCCTGAAATTAGTAGAATATCGTTGATCTTTGTGCTTCATCTAGTATCGTTTCATTGGAATATTAGTCTGTACTTTCTTATTAAATTTCAATATTTTCACCCGGGGTACTATTCATGATTTACTATTCACTCGAATACTATTCACTCGAATATTATTCACTCGAGGATTCGGGATACTTTTCATGCCAAAGTACTCTTCACGAGTTACTATTCACTCAGGTACTATTCACTCGGGTATTCGGGGTACTTTTCATGCTGGGGTACTATTCATGGAGTACTATTCCTGAAGTACTATTCATGGGGTACTATTCACTCTTGTACTATTCACCCGGGGTACTATTCATGACAAAAATTGATTTCTTTTCTATCCAAAATTATTTTTGTTACATAAATATTATTCTTGAATTTTACTCCACAAAGTAGTATCATGTCGACAATTTGGATATTTTTAAACTCTTGATAAATTTAAAGTCTTTAATATTTTTCCTTGATCTCACTTGATTAATTCCTTATATCATTGTCATCATCCTCATGCTTAGATTGTAACGAAAGTCATCTTTGGCCCGTAGTGTATAGATAGACTATTGATTATTGGTTTTACAGTTGTATATCTTTGTCTTACGTGCAAAGATGGACTATTGATTATTAGTTTTACAGTTGTATATCTTTGGCTTACGTGTGAAGGTGGACTGTTGATTATTGGTTTTGCAGCTGTATATCTTTGGCTTACGTGCAAAGACGAACTGTTGATTGATAGCTTTGGCCCGTAGTGCAAAGATGGACAGGTGTATGACATGATCATGACCACTGGTGATACTAACGAATATCCTTGACCCGTCGTGCATGGATAATTCGATGATGTGTTTGGTAAGATCATGACCATAGTTGAATGTCTTTGGCCGTAGTGCACTGACAGACAATTGATTGGTATGATCATGACCAATGGTTTTATTGTTGAATATCTTTGGCCCGTAGTGAAAAGGTAGACAACTGATTCGTATGATCATTGTTATTAAATTTGAATATCTTTAGCCTTTAGGGTAAGGATATTGAGTAAACGTTCTATTAAGCCTTTGTAGCAAGGAGAAACTGTTGATTTACATGATTATAAATATGAATTGTGAATTTAACTATAATCTTTAGTGGTTCAGGTGAAGACAGGTGATGATAGTTATCTTTGTCTTAGGTACAATAAAGAACTATTGATGACTATTACGGGAATGAAATATTAACGATGGACTTTTAATTTGGAGGAGATAGTAGACATTATGTTCTACTTGACTCTTCTAATGGATTGTTGATTTTGCTGTAATTATGGTTGAAAACTTTTATTATCTACCATATTTTCTAAATCTCTGATTTATTCTGATGAAGGCTATTGATAAATGAATTATCTTATTCATAATATTCTTTACTGGGCTAGTTGTGCTCACCCTTTTCTTTCACTATTCTCTTCAGGAAATTAGAACGTAGTCAGGACTAGTCGAGGAACGGAGTGATGGTCCAAGATGGTTCTTAGTAGTCCTCACTATTTTGTAAAATAGTGTGATAATAATTACAATGAGGACTCCATTTGAGTTTGGATATTTTCTAGAAGACAATATTTATGTTAAACTCTCTGCTTATGTTTTGTCGTATTCTACACTACAATTGTATAATTAAGTTTGTAGTTGTATTCTGTACCATGTATTTGGTGACTCAGAATGGGTGATGTATACCTATTTTGGGGACGTCATAACGATCCCTTTCTCCGGTTATATCTTATCAAATATCCATACTCGTTGACCAACCATGTCAGGTGATAACATTGTCCCAACTATCTGATCCCCACTACTGCTACCAACATCATCGCATCACCAACGAAAAGTAAAGTCGAGATTAAAGTACAAAAGATCCGAAAAAAGTATTCATTAGAGAAGGCCTACTCCCATGTCAGTACCAGATTCTCCACTCACAACAACTATCAAACATACGCCAATAATACATGATCCCCAACCAATATGAACTTCAAATGTCGAACCTCGATGAGAAAATATACTGGCATCTAGAAGGCTGGGTCGCCATTCCCCTCTACGCCCTAAAATATGGTGTCCGATTATCCCTCCACGAATTCATCTCCACATTCTTGGGTTTCGTTGGGATCAGGTTCATACAACTAGTGTCAAAATTGTACATCCACCTCATCTGCTTCAGTGCTTTCTATAATAAATGCGGAGTCTAATCCTCTATTGATTTCTTCTTTGCCATGTTCTTCTTAGGTCTTTCTAAGGAACCCAGATTCTGTCAGCTGAAAAAACAGTAGAGCCGATGGATTTGGATGAAGACTCCTTCCAGCAATAAGGGGTGGCATTCTTACTAGTTCTACATCCGACACCACGACACCCACCTCTTACCTAACTAGGCCGAACCCTCAAGGACCAACTTCGTGTTTGATAAATTTCCCAAGGATCGAGAGTCAAGGAGTTCAAGTCATTTTACTCTATGGTACCGTCAACATAATTACCGATGGATTTGTTATCCGACCAAGCCTGGCTTTATAGCCACAAATGTAAGTCTGAACCCATTTTCTTCAAATAAATCATGTTAAATATTACTTTTTACTAACTTCATTCCATCTGCAATGTCTATTCTCAAACCACAATCAACCATAGAGGTAGGTCAATCATCCGCCGATGTCGTACCAACCGAAGACACTCTCACTCGCCAAAGAAGTCGCTCCCAAGTCAAACCAACCAACCAACCAAACCGTCTAATGAAATAAACCTTTAATCTAACCAAAAAAACACTACAAAAAAATGGGGCTTCAGCAACAACCGATTTTCGTTGCTAAAGGTGCCAAATTTCATTGCTAAAGGGTTTTGGTAACAACTTTACTGTCATTACGTCTTTCGTTGCGTAATGAGTGTTGCTAATTGTTTCGCAACGAACGTATTTTTTTCGTTGCCAAAACTAATACATTTTACAATGAAATTTGGCTTTCGTACAGAGACATCAATCCTTTAGCAACAAAATGTATTGTTGCAGAATAATTAAAATTTCATTGCTAAAAACCCCCCATTTTATTGCAAAAGTCTGCTAATTGGCAACAAAATGAACTCTTTTTCTTTGCAACGACCATGCATTTTCGTTGCAATTGACACCATTTTGCAATGACATTTTTTGTTGCAGTAAATTATGAAAATTGTTGCCTAAGCGTGCTTTCGTTGCGGAATGTAAACTTTTTGGCAACGATTTTTGTTGCTGATTATATTATTTTGCAACAACATTATGCTGAATCAGCAACGAAAATGTTTGTTGCTAGTTATTTTTCAATAGCAACAAAAGTCGTCGATTAGCAACGACATTATATGTTGTCATTTCTTTATATGTACAACGAAAGTTGATATGATTTGCAACGATAACAAATGTTTCCTTTTATTTTAGTATTAGCAACAATATCCTCTCCGTTGTTATTAGGTTAATTTTTCGTTGCCAAATATTATATTTTTAATGTCATTAGCAAAGAAAATTTGTTGCTAAATGTATAAAAAATTGTTTCTATATTAAAACTTGTTCAATGCTTTGGTAAGGAATTATATTGTTTCCGAGTCAAAATTTGACATTCTTTTTGTGTACCTGACTAGATTAATGTCCCCATAGCAAATAATGGCAAAAATACAAAAAAACTAAAATATTATTAACTTAATAAAATCATCCACTACATAATCATTCATTATCTTTACAATTAACCATCAAAAGTTACCACAGTTCTTCAATCAAAGTATATATCTACATATATAGAGAGAGTACACTTCATAATTTCATCCCTTGTCTTCCGTAAACGTAGCACGGAAATTTGATACCTATCATTGTAAGGCAGGTTGTAGAATCAGTCTTTCTGCGCATATTTAAAAATAATAGCAAGTCAGGAAAATGAAGCAAATAGGTCATCAGAGGCACTTAGTGCCAAAATCAATACACAAAGATAACAATGTTGTGTTATTTTCTTACTAATCAAGGGACATGGAAGAATTAGGTAATACCCTTTTTATGACTACCAAATTAATATCTAAATCAAATATACTGAAGAAGACAAACATGTGCTTCATGAACCTCCTCCTAGTGGGTATACATTAACACACGGATCAAGATAATAATTGGTGCTCATAAATAATGCTACAAGTGAACAGACATTTTACAGACTTATAATGATGACAGTACAACTTGATAAATATGTTCGTGCGTGTAGCGAAAGTCTGAAATATACTTGATGATTCTGCTGGAAATGAAATTGTTGATTGCGATAACTGTTTTTCCTGCTTAATTGCATGATGTTTCTGGAACGAGTCTGATGTTTGGTGCCTTAGCAGCATGTCTTGTTGTAATATATTTGGTTGTTGTTGTAATTGTCGTTGTGAATCTTGTTGTGGCTCTTTTGCTCAATTCACCTTCTCTAAAACATATATTATGAAACTTCACCGAATTAAACTATGAAAAGCATATAACAGTCAAAAAAGTGTGATTTACAAAACATATGCTAGTCATATGGGAATGTGGGATAAACCATTCATCATTTTCAGAGAACCATCATATATGATAGTGAAGCCATATGGAAATCAATAGACAAGTCTATCAATTTAGCTGGTAAAAACATGTTTAATGTTGAGACAATGTCAGCTGACATGTATAATTTGACATCTAGATATACTTATCAATATTATATATATATATATATATATATATATATATATATATATATATATGTGTGTGTGTGTGTGTGTGTGTGTGTGTAAAATCTAGACATAGATAAAAAGTCCCGATTTACAAAGGAAGTCAAGCACAAGAAAAATAGAAAGAATGAAAATAATGTGATAGAAAGGAAATTGATCTTGTGTAAGCAATGCTCAGTTTTTAAAAGGTGATCCTTTGATAATAAAGGACCCAAACTAACTTATACTGTTACTAGCCTAAGATATATTTAAGGTAGGAAAAAAAAGAAGATTTTATTGGATCACCCAAACTAACTTATACTGGATTCAAGGGAGTTCAAAGAAGATCCTTTCTGCCATGTCAAGTTAAAAGAGAACAATCAAAAACCATAAACCATAGCTAACACAAAACTAATAGATTATTCATAAGGTTAACAACAGAGATTAAAAACAAAAACAAGAGACACCAGGTGTCAAAAAAAGCCGCCTTATGACTTTATAAGGCAAAGTGTTTTCTGAAACATTCTCATTTATATAATTAAAGTCATACCTGTTTAGTGGAAACAAGTGGGCATAGATCATCAAACTTGCCAAATTTGTTTGGAAAATTTGTGTCAAAATAGTCAAATATTGCATTCTTCAGTATCCCAAGAGGATGTTAATCCCTTATGTGAAGTTGCATTCCATGTTTTGAAAATATGAAATCTGGAACATTGTTTGTTGGGTCATACATCACCACATCTACAAATCCCAGCCAAAATAAATCAAACCAGTAGATAAATTCTTAAGTATTGTATCAGAACTACAATAGGAACAACACCCAAAAGAATATTGTCAAAGACAACTATTCATAGTACCAATCAAAGGATTGAAAGATCATATAAATATATGAATCTAACCAACTGCCTCTATCCCACCCCCTTCCAAAATAAAACACTCAACAAGATGGGAAAATACAACATCGTAACACATCCTAGTCGATCCCAGTCCATCCATGTATTGGAATTTAACCTCAAACACAAATTTATCAGAGGGTCATAATAATGGGAGGTCACTTTGCACGTTTTACTATAATTAACACTTTGTATCCAGATCATTGGCAGATTATTAGTATCTAGGGTGTAGATTGACCAAGATATGTTGCTAAGATTTATGGGTTGTAAAAAATGAAATAACAGTGTAAATTTTGCCTCTAATTTTCTAATTATTGAGTCAGTTCCACTTGCTGATGGGCCCAGTTTGTGTATTAGCCATTAGTTTCATTACAAAAACTGAGACATTTTGTGGTATATCCTTTGCCAATGGTATGATCAACATGAGTTTCATTCAAAAACTGAGGCATCTCATTGTGAAGGATTGATGTGAGATCTTTGATTTCCAAGTCCACTGGTTCGATATAAAAAGGAAAGTTATACAAATGTTGTATATAAAGAAGAAATTGCAAAATGTCAAAGACCAAAGAGCAAACTTACAAGTATTGGGTCTTAGATGGGAAATAGAAAAGTATACGGCAAAAAAAAATTTAAGTTTTACTGACTTGTCTGCAACATTTAAGGAGGCTACACCAATCATGAATTCTTGTCTTTTAGAAGTAAATAAAGCACGTACAGAGAGAAACAAGACCAATCGATGATGTGTATATTTAAAAAAAAAGAGGGATCTTTGCTTTCTCCAGTAGTCCTTTAAATCCATTGCTTCATTTTTCTTCTTCTTTGTGCTTAATAATAGTCCATTGTATTGAAAGATAACAACTACCCATCTCCTTAAAACAGAGAAAAAAGAGATTGAAATTTACAAGGGGAAATCAACAGTTATTTTTTTTCCCTTTCGACAAGACCTAAAACAAATCCCCGCTCTACATAAATGAAAAGACCTTTTTCAGCAATACTTCGAATCAAAAGCAAAATAACTAATGGATACTAGTAATAACTAATTTCTGCAACACCCCAACAAGTAAAATACCCCAAATGATTTTAAAACCCAAAGCTGTCATTCAAATACCCAAATGCTCACTTACCCAGAATGAAGTGGAATTTCTACAATCTTGGGTCTTAATTTAATAAAAAATTGTAAGTCATAAACACTTCAGATACTTACTCTCCTGCACTTTTAATAAGCAAACAACGCAGAAACTACAGAGAGCCAAACAAAAAACTTACCAAATACAAGGAAAGGACAAACATAGAAACTGAGTAATACAAAGGACAATTGAACAATTTTCATAAGCACGCATTTGCATGAAGCTCAATTAGGGGGAAATAGCTGTAATCTCAGGTCTCAAGTAGAAAAAATTATAAAGCATAAAATTTAAGATTCTCTAGCTGTTCTATATTTTCTCAGAAACCAAATAGGGCAAAAATATTAAAGAACTGAAACAAAGAAGATATGAAAAGGAGATGAACAAAGTAACACAGCTCCACATCTTAGTGTTTGTAAACACAAGTTACTTTGAAATTTCTGTAGTAAACACCAAGATTTTCAGATCTTATTCATATCAGCCAATTCAACTACATCAAAAAAATTCTTAATTATTAATAACTAAACAAGGTTCTCGAATCTTCTCTCCCATACAGATTTTCAAATGCCCCATTTTTAGCAACAAAAAACTTTCATTGCCCACGATGACGGGAAAGCAATTGGCCTAAAATTTTGTAACGAATTTCTAACGAAATTTTTTCCCGCCAATGAATTAGCAACTAAATTTTTTAACAACTTATGAATTTCGTTGCAAAAAGTGAAAGCCTGACACAATCTGAAATGAAGGACAAGTTTCATTGCTAAACATATACTTTTAGCAACGACTTATAAAGTCGTTGCCCGAAAAATCGTTGTTAAAGGCCCATTTTTTTGTAGTGAAATCGAACCCCCTATCCTAGTAAAACCAATTTATGTCATCCCGATGCCAACACCACCCCTTATCACCAAACCCATGACCTTTATCCTCACACCGACACCACCTCCTCCTAAGAAGAGCCGCTTGGATATGACAATCGAAGAAAGGAGGACTCTGCTCAAGAACAAAAGAAAGTTGGTGAAGGCATCGTCCAAAACACCTTTCACCATACCACCCCTACTAGTCATCCCTGAACCTATCCATGAAGCCACCAATGTCAAACCCTCACAATAAACTACACCCGAAGCCATACCTGAAAATGAAACATTATATGGTGGAAGGATTGAATAGTACAGTAACTATTTACTCAAAAGGTTCTTTTATGATTAATGTTGAAATTTATATTATCTGGAAAGTCGTTGATCGCTAAGTAGGTTTATACTTATTATAGAATAAATGTTATTTATTTAAATAAATTAATATTTAATTTATTTATTTAAATAAGATTATAATTGTTCTAATTAATTTATTCACAACCGGTTTAATATGAAAAACCTAAAGGGTCACACCATAAAAGGAAGAATATTTATTTAAGAATTAAATGACATAATTGTAATAATAAGTTAAGTATATTTAATTTAATTTACGGTGATAGAGTAAATTAAATAGTTTAATATTTATTATTTAATATTTTAGAAATATTAAATATAAATTAATAAGAGGAGTCTTATTATTATTATTACTATTAATATTAATTTAATTCCGATCCTAAAGTTGTTTGGGAATTAATTAATATTAGTAGTCTCATATATTCCTAATATGATTAGGAGACTAATTAATTTAAGGAGTTTAATTAATTAAATAAAAACCAAATTTCTAAATAGTTTAGGTGTTACGCCCCCAAAATAGGTATACATCACCCATTCTGAATCGCCAAATACATAGTACAGAAACAACTACAACTTCATTAATACAATTGTCGTGCAAAATACGACAACACATAAACTGTGAGTTTAAATACAAATATTATCTTCTAGACAATATCCACACTCAGATAAAGTCCTGGTTACAATTATTGATGCACTATTTTATATAATAGTGAGGACTACTAAAATAACTATCTTGAACCATCACTCCATACCCCAGCTAGTTCCTTCTAAATTCTCACTTCCTGAAAAGAAAAATGGAACAAAAAGAAAAAGGGTGAGCTCAACTAGCCCAGTAAAGAATATTATGACTAAGATAATGAACAATAAATTATCGTTAGCCTTCAACAAATCGGATAAAATATAATGGACAACAAGTTTTAGATCAATATTCGTAGCGGAAATAACTATTCATTAGAAGAGTTTAGTAAAGAATGAAATCTACTACCATCTATGAATTTAAAAGTCGATCATCAATATTTTATCCCTATAACATCAATCAATATACATCTTGAATCAAATATTCATCTTTGCACTACGGGCTAAAGATATTCATTTGTAACACCAGTTGGTCATGTTCATCTCAACACATGTCCATCTTTGCACTACGGGCCAAATATATTCATCAAGTAATCATTCATCTTTGCACTGTAGGCCAAAGATATTCATCAAGTATCACCATTAAGGACTGAGGATGATGAAAAATATTTTAAAGAACGAATTCAGTGAGATAAAAGGACTAAGATTAGAGATTCGTATTTTAGATAATCTAAGTTTAAAAATACTCCATAATAAACCATAGTAGAGTGAAATTCAAGAATAAAGATCAAAACATGGATACAATCAAAGATAGTAACCATAATAGACATATGTGACAAAGAAGAAAAAATTTTATTTTTCAGTGAATAGTGTTGTATTTGTGAATAGTATCGTATACGTGAATAGTAACCCCGAAACAAAAAGGTAGAAATTCCACAATAAAATTTATACCAATATTTCAGCATAATGATATTGAAAGAAATAATATCATTTACGAAGAAAATAACATCTCTTACCTCAAAAGAACAGTATTTCTGACTGGAATATCGGATATAATGCTGAAGGAAACTTACACTGGATAGCAACTCTCAAAAATACTCACAAAATACGCTCGATAATATAGAGAGAGAAAACTTATGTTTCTGGTGTGATTTTTTCAATTCTAACTAAACACCCTATTTATAGAAAAATGCTAGAACGCTAAAGTAGACTAACCTGCTACCTGATAGCTTTACCTGTTACTATTCATGCCCACCACTTTTGAAATAAATTTTTAGCACGTTTCTCACCAACCAAAAGTGGGGTCCACCCATTCTAGAAATTTCCAAAATATTTTACCATTTAAACAATAATCAGAAACTTCAATAATTCATAATAAATAGCCCATTTATCAGAAAAATATAAATTTTATGTTCATTCCATAGGAAATTAAATTCTCTACAACTTTGTAGATTTAAGTTTTTCCAAATTCCAGACGAAAAATGTCCGAAATCAACATACAGATGATTTTTAATACCTCCATTTTGATAAAATACTGATAAAACACCTCAGCATTAATTCCTTCATTTATATCCACACAAAATAAATATTTTTCTATCCATCATTTATGTCCATACAAAATAAATATTTCCTCATCATATAAATCAATAATTAATTATTCACAAATAATATTACAGAATCATAATTATGACAACCAGGTCGTTCCCAGGAAAAAGGGGGCTTTTCGATAAGGATTTCTCCTTACTGACGCGTAATTAGTTGACCAAACCCCTTTCCTATACAGAACTTCCTTAGACATTGCCAATAATGCTATCTAATAATATTATTCAAATAATATGAATTATTGATCTGATAATAGGAAATATTGTGCAATGACAATTATTAAAACAATAATAATATAAAATATCAACGCAGCAATTATTGAATCAATAAAATAAAATATTGAACTAATTACTATAACAATTATTGAGTAGTGCCTTCTTATGTAAGAATCAATAATTCAAGAATACTGTGCAATACCGTATGCTACTGTGCAACCACGCGTATTACTGTACTTTAACCACCGGATAATCCAGCAGTGTTAAAGGTAACAATTACGCTTTTATTTATAAAAACTTAAACTTGTCATTTTTTTCATCTGACCGTTTTCCGTTATGGGGCCCACAAATTGTTGTGCCGTCATACGAATATTCTCCGACAGCAAGAATATTCCACGACCAAATGAATATTCCCCAACAACAATAAATATTGTATAACCACTTGCTTATTTTGTAAAATTTGCACATTTCACCCATAACCAAAGCATTATATCAAATTAACTCCTTATTATTTCAAGATAATGAATAGAGAAAATTCAATTTTATTTAGTAAAAAGTTGGGGTCTTACAACCTCCCCTCCTTATGAAATTTCGTCCTCGAAATTGACGTACGTACCTGGTGTTTTGAAAAGGTAAGGGTACCTCGCTTTCATTTCCGATTCCAACTCCCAGGTCATTTCCTCAATAGCATGGTTCCTCCATAAAACTTTGACTTGTGGTATAACCTTTGTGCGTAGAACATGCTCCTTCCTATCCAAGATCTTGACAGGTACCTCCTCTTACGTTAAATCTTCGGCTATCTCGTCTTGTTCTAACGTAATAATGTGGTTTGGGTCTTTCACATATTTACGAAGCATAGATATGTGAAAAACATTATGAACACGAGACATGCTCGGAGGTAATGCGAGTCTATAGGCCACATTTCCTATTCGGTCAAGAATCTCAAATGGACCAACAAATCGTGGATTGTGTTTTCCTCTCTTCCCAAATCTTGTAACTACCTTCCATAGAGCAATACATAATAAAACATAATCTCCAATATTAAATTCCATGTCCTTTCGATGAAGATCTGTGACGCCCCCAAATCCGGGTCCTCTGACCTCGGTTCAGTCATGACAATAAAATACTAACATCCACCTCTAAACAACGTATGATAACTAAAATGCGGAATATAATAAACGTACGTTGTTCATTCAAAAGGTGTTACTAGTCCCAAGATATGATAACCTTAATATCATCTTACAAGCATACCCTAAAATAAGCATTAGGGTTCATATTACATAACAATAATTTAAACTAAGCGCAAGATAAAATCTGCTCCTTGACACTAGTCTACATCTTTCCTTTACCCTTGTCCTTCCCTGAGGTCTCGGGCTTAGCTGCAATATATTCATGATATAGCAAGGATGAGCAACAAGTTTGCTCAACAAGTTTAAATACAACAATAAGGATATATCATGATGAATGGAAAAATATCTGGCAATGGATTCAACAATAGGAATATCTGAAGGATTCAACGATATGAATATCGCAAGCAAAGATAATGATTGCTTTTAGAATAACTGCTAGTCAAATAGACTTTGGTCTATAACACTCCAATGGAATCAATAGCTAATTGACCCTTTGGTTATTGGCTACAAAATAAGTACTTGAGGGGATCAGCCTCACGTACTCTATGTATATGCATAACATTTAAATCTGCTTTATGTATCTTATATTACATACCTGGTACTCCCCTATCGTAGAAAAGGGGTGTTCTTTCAATCTAAGAATCCTTACCCTCAATAGGTTTGGATAAATTTTATAAAACTTCATACGCTTGTCTGACCGAACAAAGGTTCAGACTCTATCTCACATAGTTCAAGAATTATTTGAACTTTAAATGATGTACAAGTCCAAGACTGCACGATCTCAAGTGCACTAAGTGCGAATATCAATAATATCGATGTGGAATAATTGTAAAGTAATTAAACCACTTTATAGCATGCTTGGAAATAAGATTCAAGCTTAAATGTATAACTTTCAATTCAACAATAACCTACTCAATACAATATGAGAAGGATAAGAAACTTTTACAACAAATAAAGTTCTGTAAGTTAGGAAACTTGCAACACAATAAAATAGTGTTTGGATACTTGCTCAATAAAAGTATGATTCAAGGAACTTGCACAAAATCCAAAGTTTGTGTAAGTTAAGAAACTTGCTCAATAATAATTGGAGTAAGTTTAGGAAAACTTGCCTGTTTGCTCAGCTATAATATATTACTAGCTTTAACTAACTCGCGTTGAAACGACCTAACATTATCAAGTCGATCATTTCAATTAGTATGTGTAAAATAATATGAGTCTACACTTACAATAATTAGGTCTACACATAGCATGTTTCTCAACACATTATATGGCACATTGGTCACATATTAAAAGATAAAGAGATCATGTAAGCATGCCTTAAATTTCAGAACCAAAAACAGAATCTTGGCAAGACTGTAGGACGGCGCAGCTGCGCCTGGTCTAGGCTTAGGGACGGTGCAGCTGTGATGTCCCCTGGCCAGACCAGGATTGAGCTTCTGCTCTCCTAACTTTAGTCCAACTCTAACACATTAATTACACACCTATGTTAACATAAATACATTCTAGAGTTTCACATATAACACATGACCATACTGGAGTTCATTACCACAAGTTTAACTTACCATCTATATGTCATTAAAAAACAAAAAGGTCATGTAATCATCATGCTTAATACATATGAATCATGTTTAGGAGTGATATATCTATAACATGACATCTTACTACTTTAGTATCTAAGTACTCACGTAATATGCAACTTATGTTTGAAAACATGTCCAAGGTTGTCTTTGAAATCATTTTAGCATGAATGATGTAAGATAGCACATATAAGACAACTTCAAAACTCTTATAATAAGCAGTTAAGTCATATTAACCTCTTTTCAAGATTAGAATCTAAATCTTTTAGCGTTCATGTTCATTAGCCTTAACTAAGCTTTTCTTTTCAAATCAAGTTCTAGCACAAAGCTTGTCAAGTTGGTCATGGATACAACATCTATGGATCACATATCATGATCATTTAGGTTCCAAATCAGTTGTGTATATGGTCTTATAAGTTCGGAACTCGTGAACACAAGTTTTCCACAAAGTTAGTTTTGAAAACTTTAAGTTTTGCTACAACTTCCTTACTAATCCAAGTTGATTACTTCATACCACATACGAAAGCTTTACATATCATGTTATACTCCTCTATAAGTATGTATCTAGGTCATAACATCAAGTTAGTAACACATATAACCAACAAAAACCAGAAACTGATTTTAAGCTACGGCGCAGCTATGCTGCACCCTAGAACAAATAAGGCGCAGCTGCGCCATGCCTACACCAGAGGCAGTGACCTGCTCTGTTCTGCAGAGCCTTAGCCACCTTGGTTCATTTCAGTTTTAAACATGCTACAACCTACCATTTAAGAGTTTAAACATGTAAACATACTTCAGAAACATATCATGGCATGTTAATTCACATCAATTGACATGGAATTTCAAGTAATTCCTATTAATTAACTTGACCCATTTCAAGAACATAGTAAAGTTTATACCTCCTTAAGCTTGGATTGGCTTCCTTATACACTAAGTATGTTCCCAAACTTTCTCAGCAACTTAGAACTCTCAATATCAAACATAACAAACAACAAAACTGAAAATGGGGCTTGTATTTATAAAGGAACTATGAACTGGACATTTGCATTACACAATGTTAGAGCTCATGGTGCAAAGAAAGAACTCATTGGTTAATCAAGGGTGGTTGAACATCCCACCATTAGGCCATTGTCCTTGAAATCATTGTCTAAGTTTAGCCCAAATGGAAGTTACATAAATCAAATGTAGACTACTGTTCATATACTATAGTGACACTCATTTTGGGACAAGAGAAAAATCTCAGCATTTGTTATTCTAAGGCTTGCTTTGGACACTAAAATTCCCATAATGTAATATAAATGTGTTAATGCTACTACACAAAGGAAATCTATGGATTATTTATGTATTCACATAATATAATCCAAGTACACTAAATACACGCGATTAAAATAACACAATTAAGTATTATTAACCGGGTAGTTCCATAATTATCTCTACTACTCACATAGTCATATTATAACATTATTTAATATTATATATTTAGTGTACACACAACTTCTTTTCCAATTTCTAGAATACACAGATATTTAATTATTTCTATTTAACAATCACTTATGATTTTATTGCACTACTTGATACTCCATATCAACATAATGTATCTTATTATATGATTTTATGCATGTCACACATTACACTAATGTTCCATTTCATTAACAACAACAGAACTAATTTTCTAAGTTTGGACACTGGCGCAGCCGCGCCATTTTGGACTGCTAGGAGGGCGCAGCTGCGCAGGTCCCTGGCAGTGCCAAAATGGGTTAGCTTCGAGCCATTTCCAATTTATATCACCACATAAGTCCTATATGAGGTAATTTAACTTCTTCAATGGTGATATATCCATACTTTCCATAAATCAATATGTTCAACTCTCGCCACTATATTCAAATAAATTGAATATTTAATCATTAAGAATCCTAACAATTTCTTGATATTAAAACCTTAGGGTTAGTCCACTAATTTAAATCAACTATTAGTGACTCCCTTTAATCATTTCTTAAATTCACATAACCACTTAAGGTTTAAATAAACTCACAAAACTAACTCATTAAAATTAAATCACATGTTTAATTAATAAGGAGTTTAAAATTTTTGGACGTTACAAGATCCGCATAACTCTTTTGTCGATCCTGTGTCGTTTGTATACATTGTCAAATCGTTTGGATCTTTTCTGTAATCATGCGTACCAATTCTAGTCCCAACAACGTTGCTTCACCCACCTCCTCCCAGCATACTGGAGAACGACACTTTCGTCCATACAATGCCTCGAATGAAGCCATGCCTATACTTGCTTTATAACTATTGTTGTAGGAGAATTCCACCAATGGCAAGTACTTATCCCAACTTCCTTTGAAATATAGGACACAGAGTTTTAATAGATCTTCAAGAGTTTGAATAGTCCTTTCTGATTGCCGGTCCATTTGAGGATGGTATGTCGAACTGAATCTTAAATCCGTGCCCATAGCTTTCTGTAAACTAACCCAAAATTGTGAAGTGAATCTTGGGTCACAATCCAAAACTATAGATACTAGAATGCCATGAAATCTCACAATCTCATTTACGTACATACGAGCAAGACGTTCAAAGGAATAAGTCTCACGTATAGGCAAGAAATGAGCAGACTTGGTTAATCTATCAACAATAACCCAAATCGCCACTATGCCTTGAGAAACCTTGGGAAGACCCATAAAAAAATCCCTAGTAATGTGTTCCCACTTCCACTTTGGAATCTCAAGTGGTTGCAATGGACCCTTTGGCACTTGATGCTCCGCCTTTACACGTTACCTCAAGATAAACTTCGTGATCTCTCTCTTCATATTGCTCCACCAAAATGTATGTCGAAGATCATGATACATTTTGGTACTCCTAGGATGGATTGCAAATGGTGTGTTGTGTGCCTCCATCATGATTCTATGCTTCAAGTCAAAATCGTTAGGAATGCAAAGTCTGGAGTTGATTCGAAGTATTCCTTCTTCATCAATTCTTGCTTCTGAAATAACACCTTCTTGTATTTTCTTCTTATTACGTATCATCTCTGGGTCTGTGGCTTAAGCAGCTTTAACTTTATCGATTAAAGTCGATTCTACTTGTATGTTTGATATCATCACGTGGGTACTTGGAGCCTTTAACTCTATCTCCATCCTTTGTAAGTCGTACAAAATGGGTCTCTGTGTTAACAATATCGCACTCGTACCCGCATACGATCTTCTACTCAATGCGTTAGCTAAAACGTTTGCATTTCCAGGAAGATATTAAATGTTATGGTCATAATCTTTCAACAGCTCAAGCCAACGTCGTTATCGCATGTTGAGTTCCTTTTGGATAAAGAAATATTTAAGGCTTTTATGATCCGTATAAATCTCCACTTTATCCCCATACAAGTAGTGTCTCCAGATTTTCAATGCAAAAACGAGTGCTGCCAACTCCAGATCATGAGTAGGATAATTCCTCTTATATTCTTTGAGCTGTCGCGAGACATAGGCTATGACTTTTTCAAGTTGCATGAGAACACATCCTAACCCTTTGCCTGAAGCATCGCTGTAGATAACAAATCCATCTGAACCAGATGGTATTGTTAGAACAGGTGCCGAAATGAGTCTCCGCTTGAGCTCTTAGAAACCTTTGCATTTCTCGCTCCATACAAATTTTGTATCTTTCCGAGTCAGCTGATTTAACGGAGTAGCTATTTGAGAAAATACTTCCATGAATCTCTGATAATAACCAGCTAAGCCCAGAAAGCTATGTACTTCGGTCACCGACTTCGGTTGCTCCCAACTTTGTATTGCTTTGATCTTCACTAGGTCAACAGATACTCCATGTTTTGACACCACATGCCCAAGGAATGCTACTTGCTTAAGCCAGAACTCGCATTTCTTCAGCTTGGCATATAGCTTGTTGTCACAAAGCCTTTGAATTACGAGCTTCAAATGGTGCTCATGATCTTCACGGCTTTTGGAATAGACAAGGATGTCATCAATAAAGACAACAGCAAACTGATCCAAATATTCCTTGAATACATGGTTCATCATATCCATGAAAGTAGCAGGAGCATTAGTCAATCCAAAAGACATGACTAAGAATTCATAATGCCCGTACCGAGTTCTGAAGGTAGTCTTGGGAATATCCTCAATTTTAATCTTCAGCTGATGATATCCAGAACAAGGATCGATCTTTGAAAAGAATTGTGCTCCTTGCAACTGGTCGAACAGGTCATCAATGCGAGGTAGCGAATACCAATTCTTAATGGTGACATGGTTCAATTATCGGTAGTCAATATAGAGTCGCATACTTTCGTCTTTCTTCTTTATGAATAAACAGGAGCACCCCAAGGAGATGTACTAGGACGAATGAAAACGATGTCTAACTGTGAAGCCCCCAAATTCGGGTATCTTCCAACCCGACAGATGGTGCTACATGGTACTACCATTCACACATACATTCAATTGAAAAGTCTCAAAAGAACGAATATGTCTTCTATATATTAGAAATAATATTGCATTCCCCCAGGTTCTTTATAACCCATACATTTGTTCTTATCATAATATCAAATATATTACAATCGTTCACGTATACTATTACATCAGAACTCTAAGGGTTCGTCTTCACCTTGCCTTTATCCTTGTCGGAGCCTTCGGTCCGTTCGATCTTAGCTGTATTCATATGGTTCAAGCAAGAGTGAGCATGACTAGCTCAGCAAGTACTGCAATTCTAATAAACAACATGCTTGAAACATAGAACTCATATATCTTCAGTAACTGAACAATAGTTACGAAGTACTATCGATAATTCAAAATAGCACTTCTTTTCATTTAAAACGTTTTACAACAACAATATTCAGTAAAACATCAATTCCGGTCCAAGACCTTAAGCATTTCATAAGTTCTTTTGAAAAGGACAACCCGGCACTAAGTCCTTAAGTCGGACATTACTTACGAGCACTTCTGGGTGATCAGCCCATAGTACTCTATGTTGATCAGCACTACATTCATTAAACGTGTATACGTTTAAGTTGTGACAACCTCACGTTCCTGTCGTTAAACGACGAAAACATTTTAACATACTCAGTCTTCGATTGAAAACTATACCAATATAACTTGGTAAACATTGTACATGCTTTGATAGAAACATAATTTAAGTCTAGCCGAAAGAATTGGCTTTAACTTCCTCGTACAAAACTTCATGCGAAAGGATTCATGAAATACAAAGCTTGTCCAGACTGAACTGGAACAAGGGTTAGAATACTTGCCTTCAGCGCCAGCTTACTAATTATCACACGTACACTTTAAGTCTCTAAGTCTCTACAACACATGATCATATAACGTACCATATTAGGTCTTATATAATCAAGTAGGTATATTATTATATCTTACCCTTCATCTCAATCTAAATTCTGACTTAGATCTGTTATTATGGTTTCCGGCTTTTCATTACGTCATTCACATTACGTTCACATTCAATTGGTTATTAACTCTAATCATCATACATAAGGTTTAAAAGTACCTTACAATATCTTACTAAGTTCCTCAGTTTATTATTACTGAGTTACTATTCAAGTTATACTCATAAACATTCTTTAATGTCCACTTCCTAGGGTTGGCGCTGCGGCGCCACCCATTACTCTTCAAGCCGCGCTGCGATGCGAGTTAACAGTAGGTACACACCGGACTCGGCGCTGCGGCGCGAGTCCTTACTCTTTAGGTCGCGCTGCGGCGCGAGTTAACAGTATGCTCAGACACTGTACCGGCGCTGCGGCGCCACTCATTTGGCCTTGGGTTGGCATCGCGGTGCCAACTCTGTGCCTCAGCTAGTTTGCAAAACTTGAAAATTTTACGAAACTTCCGGGCGCATAACTTCTTCGTTATAAGTCCAAATTGGCTCGTTCAAAAGCCTACGGTTCACAAATTCTATACTCTATGCGTTCATACAAGAATTTTATCTATTTGACTTCGTTTACTAAAATTTCACCTATTAGTTCATTTTTAACAAAAACGATAAACGTTCGTGAACGTTCAACGCTCGTTTCTTCGTTTTAAGTCGAAATTCGGTCATTTTCGAGTCCGCAACTCTATAATGCCAAATATGACTTGTCTCCATCGAAAACCAACATTTCTGACTTCAAACACAAAATACGACTTCCATTCCGAGAATTTAACGAATTCGATGATTATCGTCCAATCGTGTGAATTCCGGCAAAACCTCATTACTAATGATTCAAAATGGATTTTAACCAATATATGAACATTTCAAGTTACTTATTACAACAACTTATTATCAAAGTAGATTTTGACTTATTCTCATAAGTCAATGACTTAATCAACTTATTAACTACAAATTCTCATGCTTATGACTTACTATGAACTTATGTCCATCAAACAATGCTCTCATACTATATTGAACATACTAACATCATACGACAAACATATGATAAGTTCTTTATGATTCTATCAACTTATTAGAATTCAAGTTGCTTATTCAACTTATTTAGCTTAAGTTCATTCATTAATAACTTATTACATGTTCTTAACAAACAATCCCCCTTCTCTATCAATCCTATCATAGAAGAGATGAAGATAATAGATATGAGTCTTACCCTTGAAAACTATTACTTCACTTCACTTTGGAAAATCTAGCAAAGGTTAAAGTGGCTTATAAGTCCTTATGTGGCTTACTCTCTCTAACCAATAAGTTACTTTATTTTGGATGAAAGTTGAACAATGAAAAATGATCAACCAACTCTCCTATTTATAGGCTATCCAAAGTGAGGGCATTATGGTCAATTAGGTATTGCACCTCCTCACTTAACCTCCTTAATCCCACCTCCTTACTATTCATAACCTTACAACTAAGTAAACTTGGCTAGCACATCACTTGCTCATCACACAAAAAGCTTGCCCATCAAGATTACCCACATTACACTTGGTTTGCTCCATGGATCATGACTTAATCACATTGGGCTTTCTAATTAATCTAGCTAATTTCTTGTTGGGCTTGCATTACAATAGTTTGGACTTATGATGTAACAAACACTTGGCTTGTATATCACTTTCTATTGGACTTCTACCATTATGCTAATAACCCTACAAGTCCATTACCTTTAATTAAACAACTTAACATACATACACCACTTATAATTCTCGTATGCTAGCTCGTATATTTATTCATAATATATGTTATTTCATTCTCCATTCTTAATAGTATAATACGTTATATTATACGTACGTTCATTACCTCGTACAATGCATACACATCCTTTGATTAATACTATCTTTCCTTAACGCTTAATAAACCTAACGTTCTCCAATTAAGTCCGCGTGCGAAATATTACGTTTTCCATTCTTAGATTATTATTACATAACCTATCTTATCTTGATATTATAACGTTACATATTTCTCAGAAATTCAAAAATAATTCCCGAGCAAAAATTGATGAATAGTGTTTTTCAGAAAATTTCTCGGAAAGCTTTTATTTTCGTCTTAGAAATTCAAACACTTTAAATCTCCCACATAGTTAAAATACTACGACGTTTCGGGGTTTCTAGGTTATAGAACGACATTCATTTAATCAACACGTAATAATAATAAATAATATTATTTTATTCATTATTAAATTAATTTATAAATGTTCGATTTTCCGGGGCTTACACTAACAACTCCTATAGTTGGACCTTTAACTCCTGAATTTCAATAGGAGACATTCGATATGGGATTTTAGAAATGGGATTTGTACCAGGTTCAAGGTCAATAAAGAATTCAACTTCACGTTCTGGGGGTAGACCAGAAAGTTCTTTAGGAAATACGTCAGGAAATTCACTAACAACAGAAATATTATTCAAATCTGACGTGTTTTTGTTCAAGTTCATAACATGGGAGAAGAAAGCTTGACATCCATTTTTTAAGAAACGAATGGCTTTATGGCTTAATATGATAGTGATTGACTTTAGTGGTTTGGTTATTTGAATTCGCATAACAGGTTGGTTACGAATATGAAAACTAACAACCTTACGAAAACAATCAATTTTGGCATGATGAGTAGTTAACCAATTAATCCCTAAAATCACATCAAATGCAAGTATCTTTAAAGAGATAAGATCAACAAATAATGTGATGGTGCCAACTTGGATCAAGCAAGATTTATAAACAGTGGATGTAATGAAAGTTTCACCTAATAAAGTCTCAACAGATAAGTCAAAGTCTAATTTCTTTAGAGTCAAGTTTAAACGTTGAGCACAAGCAGGAGAGATAAAATAAAGGGTAGAACAGGTATCTAGTAAGGTATAAACTTCGCAAGAGTTTAAGATTAGCTTACCCGTGATCACCTCGTTCGGGTTTCTTACGTTTTGGCCAGTCACAACAAACTCTCTCCCTTGAACCACCGACTTTGTTTTGTCCGTAGTCGCATTTGGTGCCGTCGTCCTAACTGGAATTGACTTCGCTACCGAACAAAATTGGGCTGTATTACCGTCTTTTCCACAACTGAAACACACCTTGGAAGGTTGTAAACAGTTTGGAATTATATGTCCCTCCTCTCCGCATCTGTAGCATCTAACTGGCGGTCGTTATCCTGCCCTAGAATTTGTTGTTGGTGCTGGTACTGCTGCTGATGTCTTCCCGTCATTGTTGAATCTCCTCTTTCTAAAATTTCCACTTGACTCATCTCTCCTATTATCATAGCCACGATTACCACCCTAGTGGTTACCATTTTTGTTCATATTTTTTCCTCCCTGCTGGTTATCATTGCTCCGATTACTGCTGCCATCGGTATGACCCTGGTTGTGGTCCCTCGGTTGAACATACTCATTATCTCGCTCTAATAATTGAGCCCTATTGACAACATCTGAATATAAAAAAATTTGTGAAAGATAAGGTATTGACGAATTTCGGGTTTTAGACCTCTCAAAAACATATGCGTCATACGTTCCTCATTCTCTACCAAATGAGGTGCAAACCTGGATAACTCCGTGAATTTTGCCTCGTACTGGGACACCGTCATGTTGTTCTGTTTCAGTCTAATAAACTCTACCGCCTTCATATGACGAATACTTTTAGGAAAGTACTTGTCATTGAACAGTTTCTAAAATGTTTCCCAAGACATGTTGAGTGCGGCTGGCTGGGTACGCTTCACAGATTTCCACCAGTAATCTGCCTCACCACGGAACATAAAAGTGGTGAATGGAACCTTCTGTTCTTCTGTGCATCCCAAGACATTGAATATCTTGGTAATTTTCTTGACCCACGTTTTTGCCTTAATCGGATCCGGCTTTCCCCAGAACTCTGGTGGTCCCAACTCTTTAAACTGCTTGGCTGTGACAAACCACGCGTTGCTATCATTTCCACCCGTATTTTGTACACAAGTCTCGCTCGTCTGATTTTGCATGAACTGCAAAAAAGCTTCTAAGCATCCCATCATTCATCATTTGCTCGGTAGTGTTGTTTACAGGAGGA